>JAYKAV010002779.1:718818-947299 GCA_035582835.1 Phoebastria nigripes
CTGAAGTCCAGGTAGACCACATCCACAGCCTTTCCCTCATCCACGAGGCGGGTCACCTGGTCCTAGAAGGAGATCAGGTTAGTCAAGCAGGACCTGCCTTTCATGAGCCCATGCTGGCTGGGCCTGATCTCCTGGTTGTCCTGCACGTGGCTTGTGAGGGCCCCCAAGATGAACCGCTCCATAATCTTCCCCAGCACCGAGGTCAGGCTGACAGGCCTGATTGATTGATCGATTTAACGGGAGAGAGTTAACCAAATAACTTGAAAGTTCTGCCCGTAGCTATCAAATGCCTTATCTTACCAACAGAAATAAAATGGATTACTAGAATCATTAACAGGCTTATATTTTCTGTATCAGTTGAACAGTAGAGAAAAGCACACTTAGCTACTTTAAGAAGCAAATTTCATTACAGATATCTGAAATGGATCTGAACATGATTACCTTGCTGTGTCATTAAAAAACTAAAGTTCACAACAAATACCAGTGTCTGCTAGGTTGTAGGTAAAAAAAAAGGGGCTTAGTTCAGAAAGACATAAAAAAAGAGAAAAAAAACATAGGTCAAATTGAGCTGAAGCATCTGTAGATGGACTGAACTCCGTACCAAATTTCAAGTGTGATAGGGAAGAGAATGGGACAAATCAACTCTTTTGCGCTAAAAAGCCTCCGTTTCCCATAACTACCCGACTGTGATTAGAGCTTGCCTAAAATATAGGCAGGCTTTTTTTTACATTCCAGGATGTCACCATGATGAACCCTAGAGAGAATACCCATTAATGACAACTATAAAGCTTTATAAAAGTGTTATTCAGAAGCTGTGGAAACCTGAAAACAAACAAAACTTTGTCAAATAGGTAAAAATCAGATCGTGTGAGTTAAGTTAGCCAGTGACACCAAAGAGTTAATAATACCAACAAGAAAAAAAGATTCCAATTCACAACATGATCAGTATTTTAAGCTCCAGACAGCCTTGAAATATGTTCGTACAAGTTTAAGCCATCAAGTTCCATTTCTGTTAGACAGGAGTTTTTAAGAGCTATTTCCACTTGATTCAATTGATTTACATGATAAACAGTGCCTGAGCTAGGACCAGCCACTGTCTCATTCTCCAGCCTACACTAGGGAACCCAAGGCCCTCAACACCTACATATTTTTATTCCTTTGTGTTTCTTATTTTTAATTTACATTTCTCTGTTAATTCCTGAATTACTATGGTTAGTTAATAGAAGCCAGAGCTATTAATGGGTAGCAGGTTACATAAGGCAAGTTCTTGCATGCTGCATAGCAGGTTAAATTAGCCTGTTACTCTCCAGGACAAGCCTGAATGGAGACTCCGCAGGAGCACAATTGGAGTTAAGAGCTCTGAATGCTCTTCTATGGCAAATGGCAGTAGTCTGACCCTGCAGGAGCCATTCTCTCTTGCAGCAAAGTGTGATAAAACAAATGCCTCTCCTATTAGAGGAATTAGTGCTTCCTTGTCTCCTGTGTGTCTGTGTCTCAGTCCTACGAGCCAAGTACTCTGCATCAGGTGCAGACATACTGTGGATGGAGGCCAAGACCTTAAGGGGTCTAGCAGACTTTTTCCCACCTGCCCTATATAGTTCACAAGCTCCCAAGATATATGACAGCAGTTGCTGCCCAGCTGCATAGCTTCCCTCCAATTTAGAAGGGGGCTGCACTGTCCTTTGAGGAGCCACACTCGCTGCGACCCGATGATTGTGAGAAAAAGGGCTGTTTCAGCTTGACACGTAGACAAGGCAGGCAGCTGCAATCTTCCATGCCCTCTATTTCAAAGGGATGCTTCAAACACTGAGAACGTTTTCATCACCAGGGAATCTCTAAGAAGCTGTGAACTCACCTGGAAGCCTTTTCTTCAGTCAGGTGACCTAGAATGTCTCCCTCCTCCACCAGTCACTATTTTCACAAACTCTTTCAAATGCAATTATCTCAGAGATTACATCTTTCCACCCAATCAGACAGTAGGCTGGAGAATTTCCATAGGAAATCAGCCTAAAGAGCACTAGAGTTGAATAGGTTTTTATTGGATGTGTCTGAGTAAATATGGTTCAAGTGGCTTCTGGAATGTAAGATCCTCCTCTGGATCAAGGCATGGTAATTGACTGCTCATCAGCAATCATTAGTACTAGATCAGGTTTCATAACTACACTGCTCATCAGTTTTGACACTGAGTTTATATGTATTTATTTGTGCTACACTTATGCATTAAGAAGCTCATCTAAAGCCCAATATTGAAGCCAGGTGAGTATTCTAATTTTTTTTTTTTTTAACGTGATTCATTTATACACCTTCACAATGTATATTTTCAAATGCTAGCTAAGTTGTGTACAGGATGTTTTTTATATATATATATATATATATATATATATATAAAAGTCTTGCTGTAAAACAAGGACAACTCCACCAAAGATCCATCCACTTAAACCAAGAATTTCAACAGTGTCTAGTCTTTGGAAATATTATATGTATTGCTAATCTCAAACCCCAGAATTAAATTAAAGAACAAATTTTGGTTGTGTCTTTCACTTTCCTCGAAAGCCAGTTAGCACAGGTAAGTGAATGCAGTTGTCTTTTTTGGGCTCTTCTCCACCCACACCCATCCCACCCAGCACCTGGTTATATTCCTGGCCACTGTGTCCTCCAATTGATGTGTATACTCACAGTCATATAGTTGCCTTGGATAGCAAGAGGAGAAGCTCAGGGAGCTTATCACACTCAGAAGGCATCATCAATGTGACGTACATGTTGTGCCTCAAAATTAAAAAATGAGAAAACTGCTAGAAAGTTCACACTCCACTAGAAGATTACACTTTATTTAATGTTTCTTTTCCTTTTGTAAGAGAAATTCAGCAAACACAAAGCATTTTTGACAAATAATAATGAGTTGCATCTCCCTGCTAGGGTGCAACCAAGAACTACTGACTTTTTCTGGAGACCTACTTAATCTTCAAGAAAAATCAGGTACCTTAACTATCATAGTTTAATTAAAATCATTCTCTGAAGTGCATTAAGCCAAAAAGGGAATTTAACAAGCATATCTAAGGCACTGAAACTGTGAAGCAGAACAAAGGAAAAAAAAGTCTAATGAACAACTGGGAGTGAATAAAGAAAATGACAGAAATGGCTAATGTTCAGTCCGGGACAGGGTGTGATACTTAAAATAAACAAAAGTGCCACAGAAGGATTCCTACCTGCATGCATTTCCAATAGCTGACTCTGCTGATACTTGCTGGTTTTGTAAGAGTTGGCTTGCTGAATTCACTGATAACACTGAGTTAGTAATTTTGCACAGAAGGGTGAGGTACAGGCATTTCCAGCCATATCCTTCAGATGACAGATTTATGCAGATATTGCATTTTATTACAATCTTATGTTTATGATTTAGCCATACAATGTGCACTGCTATTATGGTCATGTAACAGGTTGGCAGCTTTTCTTCAGTGAATTCACCCTGCTAACAGGTGTTGATCCTGCTGGGAGATGCAAAGTGATGGCTCGCTGCAGCAGATGGGGCTCCTGAACTCTATCCTGCTTGTACCAGCGGTGGGAGAGCCTCTCTGGAAGACATGCTCTGGGCTGGGCTCTTCTCAGGGGAGGCACATCCTAGCCAGGTAGGTCTGTGGAGAGTGGCTCATCTAGAAAGTCTCTTATTTTGGTAATAATGCTTGAGAATAAAACAATTCACAAAAATTGAACATAGGCAAGCTGTTCTGAAGCAGGCTTAAAAACCTGATTGTTTATATATTATATTCCAGATGCACTTGTATATGCTTTCCCTCCCTCAGAGTCATGAATGTCAGGATTAAGTGTACCTAGCAAACCAGTATAAATCCACTGTCTTTGGGTTTACTTGTTGTGCCTGTTTCTCAAAAAGTCATTGCTTGTGTTGAGTGTTTAACTTTCAACCCACTATCTTTGCTTTGTGTTACAAGTGCAGGATAACTGGCTCTTGCAGTAGTTTAATTTGAGAAATACATTAGAATTTGTTTTTTCCCAGTAAGCCAGTGTCATTAGAATATCATACTTCAAACACACTGCGTACATGCCCTTCATATTTTCCCCTAATAGTTTATTTCTATGACACAGCTACCTCCAATATTATGTCCAACAGTGAAGTATTTTATAATGATACATACATGTGAGACTAGACCTTGTGGACAAAAGGTAGTTGTTCCAAACTACTAGTAATTCAGAGACAGTGACAAGTGCTAAACTGCTGCGAGACTTCCTCCCTAATATTAAGATCATGAGTGGACTTTGACTATGCTTTCAAAAAAACTTTTGGCCCTTTTTTTAAAAGCCACAAGCTCTTCCGACAACATTCCTGAACTGGTCATTCTAGTATGTCCCATCTCTACCAATATTATTATATTTTATTGCCTCCCTTCTTAGACAGATCCGTGCTTTCTCCAAAATTATCCACTCCCTTGCTTTAATAAAATTATTCCATTAAACACATGAAAACTTGCTAAAAGCTTGAGAGAAACAAAACTGGAGTAGACGTAACACTAATTAAAAGGCATAAATCCCCAGACATAGAGACAGAAGAGGTTATGCCAGTGTCTTCATCTAGTAGCAGTCTGATCTTAATATTATTACCTTTGTTTTTTGCTTTTTCTTTCCTTTTTCTTCTTTGTCTTTGCATACTGTTGATTATTGAGCATCAAAAGTAGTTTGTAAGTTCCCGGCAGAGAGGAGAAAGGATCAATTCCAAATTTGCCTTTGAGAGGCACAAGCAATATGTTAGAAACTTCACAAAAGCATCCTAAGCTACATGGAAGAGACAAAAAAACTGCCAGGAGATCTGACTGGGGAGTCTTTGAAGCAGTTCAGCTTCTACGTATATTCATGAGTAAGCTTAGTCATACATCTTTTGTGGACTACACTAACTCCTTAAGAGTCTCTCATATAGCCTAGGCACTGTCTGCACTTTGTACTGGATTTTCTTAAACACATAACAAATGGAGACCCCTTACAAAAAAGCATAACACTGTTCATGAAAACTTTTGGGGAAAAAACGTAGCTCTTATTACTTTATCCTAAGCATTGAAGATATTTCAGAAATCTCTGCTTGTGTAGAACTGGCTGCAAAAGAGATTACTGGTTTGTATTTGTTTGCTGCTACTGTTGAATGGCAACCTTTCAGTGAAATTTGTGGCCAAAATTTAAAATTTGGAAAGCTTCATCCACCTTAGACGGAAGGTCACTGTGTGAATACGCATCTTTAAACTGCAAGCTCTGTATATAGTTCTGCTTGTGCAAATGTACAGCACAGACCCAAGGAAAAACAACATCACGGAGTGGTACGTCCACACAAATGTATTGGTTTGTGGCCAGTGTTCTGACAACATGAAGGTGAGGTACAATACTAGGATTTGTGGCGACAGCATTGTTTAACTCAAATTCTGAAAAAACAATGTTATTGCTAAGGAGTGACCATGGCCGTTCTTGTAAGGGTTCATAAAAGAGAGCAGGGTCTAAACCAGAGTGCAAGTGCTTCTCCTACCTCCTCATTTTCCCACGTGTGGACTGGGGACAGTCTTATTACATCTTCTTGCTGTTCACTGTAAGCAAAGCAAAAAATGTGAAGCTGATAAATCACGAGCTGCTCTAAATGTCTCTTTTTTGCAACTGGGTTGGTTTTACTAGGACAGTGCACATACAGAGTTAGGAGACAGTCCAGCAGGAGAACAGTGAAGATTTTTTTAACTGTGTGCACTCTCCATTCTGTCACTGACCAATTGCTCTCATCACAGTGTTATCCCTTATTGCACTGATGTATTATATTCTGAAGAAGATATTGTAGTATTCTGTCAATATAGCACATTCCTTCAAGCTCAGTGTATTGCTTTGGTAAATAAAGTACATAAAGCCTTGCCCCTTTTTCCATTTGTGCTCATATTGATTTTTTATTGATTCCTCAGAATTTCCAATAGTACTTCATCTCAGTCACTCAACCTACAATACATATTTTGAGAAAAAAATATAAAATTGAAACTAAAAAAATCTTGAGTAACCTTCTTGTCACCTACAAATCAATTAAACCTTTTTTAAGTTTTAGTGGATTGCTTTATGACAAACCAGACTGCTTAGCATGCATGCGAGTTACTTTATCAGAGTCCTCAGAGTAAAACTCATTTTATTTTGCATTAAAAAAACCAAAGCAGATCATACATAGCTATTCATGCAAAATACTTCACACTTTCTTAAGCAAAAAAAGAAGGTGATTACAAATTATGCCGTTGCCAGGAAAAAAAAAAAAATACAAAACCAAAAAAAACCTTGCAAGTTCTGCAGTTTTTTAGAATTCAGTGTACATGAATATTCTGGCTCTACGGTAAGTTTTTTCAAACTCACTAACCCATCTGAATGGTTTAGACTCTGCAAAACCCAAAGACTTTCCACTCAGGGAAGGACTGCAGAACAAGGACTCAAAGATCCCACAGGACAACACTTAAAAATGTGTAAGAGCTAAAGGTTAAAAAAGAAAGGTATAAAGATAGCAATACTTAAAATACTTAACAACTTAACAGAGAGCCATCACACCATAAAGAGTATTCCAGGCAATACATAACACTCCGAAGATACTCATAATGCTGGTCAATGCGGACCACAAAATATCTCCTTAAACCTGAGAGTCAAAAAGACCTCCCAGTCATAGACTATATTGCTACAGTCGTCCTTTGGTTTGATGGATAACCGTAGTTATCAGCTGGATAACCCATTTGCAGCCTGGTGGAGGCCTTGGCCTGGGCAAACAGAAAGACTGGCTCTAGGACTGAAGGAAAGGCTTCAGAGACCAAAAAAGCAACAGGATTCTTGGGACAAGAAGTAAAACAAACAAAACAACAGAGGCAGGAATGAGATCAAAAGGTCTAAACAGCAGTACAAGATGAGACAAGAACAGACGTCTGGACAGCAGCCACATTTCTGCAAAACATTTCTTAGCAGGCAGTGGAGACTCTACCCAGATTTGTATGATGAAGTCAGTGTCACAGCTGCAGAGTCAGACCCAGAATAAACGGGGGGTGGAGAGCTAGGGTGTGGGAGGCAGGGAGACAAAGAGATTGTGCCATGTTGTCTGATATAGTTGTAGGCAGCCAGATGTACAATCTATTCCATTCAAGCAAGAGCTGCAGGCGTCTGTCAAAGCGACACCTCCCCCACAGAGCTTCCTCCGATCTGGCTGACGGATGGCTTCAGAGTTGCCAAACGTATTTGTTCATCAGTAGAAAAGCAGCACCAAAAGCCACCCCTTATTAACCTCCTCAAACGATTTTATCAAAACCCATTTCCAAAAGCATGTGGGGTAGAATAATCTGGACCACAAATCATTTTTCTTCCCAGATATCCAGTGTTCCTTTTGTCCATCACTTTAGTATCAGAGCACCAGACTTCCTAACTAAATCTGAATAACCCTGAATAAAATCAAATTCTGAGGTGTCTGGGCAAAATATTTTAATTTCTTAAAATCAGCAGAAATGGGGTGTGTGAAGCTTTCTTTAATGTTAGAGAAGGCAGTGGAACAGGCTCCTTCTTTCCTGATCTACAAGGGAAAATTTCATCCTCTATTACAACTTCTCTGTGGCTGTTACCATGGAGAATTAAGAGAATAATTTCACAACATGATTCCCACACAGATACCCAGAGAGTCAAAAAGATAATGAACAAAAACTCCAACACTAACACTGAATATCTGATAAATCATACTGGTTACCAGACATATCATACACAAGACCTATACAGGGACTGCCTTTGTATATTTGACCCTGCTGTTTAAACGACATTGATAAAACCAGTGTAGTTTAAGGTGGTCAAGATAACAAATCCAAAACATTTGTATCCTTCCTGGGAATCAGGTTAAAGAGGGTGTATTATCCACCAGACTATTCGATTCTTTTTCATTATTGTAAGGAGCAAAAAAGATAATTCCTACTTGTTCATTCTGAAAATAAGAAGGCAAAGTAAAGGTTGGACTCTAAGAATATATCCCAAGAGGCATTCAGAGCAATTTTCCTTAAAAAGGACAATCATTCAAGGGATTATAGTTCATCGCTTCCCTAAGTCCTCCCACAGAGACGATATTCTTTCAGCAACCTCACGTGTTCCTGATCATTCATATTTGAAGCTTTAGTGCCATTGACTGCTCTCACTTTTTTGGGGATTAACCTGATTTCAATGAGGTGAGCCTGTGCTCTTCAAGCTTAGAGCACAGAGCCTGAAATGTATTTCAGGACCAGCATAACTTCAGTCCGTAACTACACAACCCTGAAGTGTCATAGCGTTTTGTTTCACAGTGACTTCCACAGAGGACAAGTTTTTAAAATAGGCATCACTAGGCAATGGGTCAGAAGTATATTTATCTCCCTGATTTGTTCAAGCTTTCCAAACAAAAGAAATTGATAATTTGGGTTTCTGAATGAGGCTTAGCCTCCTTGGAAGCTGAGCTATGAAAGCCTATCAACATGAGGTACGCTTTCAAAGAGTTACATGGGGGTTTAACTGTGTGTTTTTCATGTACTATTCAAAAGCGAAGGCCTGCCTCCGCATTTTCAATTGAGGAGCATCTGGGTAAAAGTGAGAAGTAAACATGTATTTATACATACCTAAACATTTTTTTTTCTTTTTTTTTTTTTTTCCTTTATATATTATGTCAGAATTTCTTCAGTTACTTGAGTCATTCATATCCATTGGCTGCAGAGGAAGAAATTCTTTCTCAAGAAAGGGATCTGATCTGGGTAGGTAATGTCTTGGGGGCGTTCCCTGCCCACTCCTAGACAATTTTGTGAGTAATCTGTAATTAAAATGACTGTTATTTAAGGTATCTAACAACACATTTCCACACATGCATGCCACATTGCCACAGACATATACCAGGGGCCACATATTCCATGATTATAGTTAGGCCCCTTTCGCATACACCCTAATACTTTTTAAATGAGACTTTGTATGAATATATATTTTTTTTAGCTTTAGTTTGCTAAGAGAAAGACTACTGTAAAACAAGAATGAGACCAACTTCCATTACAGCAAAATTTTTATGTTAGTAAACTAAATCTAATTTATATTCCTTGTTCCTCATCTTAAGTTACTGAAAATGTTCATGTAATCTTTGATAAATACAAATCTAATTTTATGCAACTTTTAGAATCTGGAACTCAAAGCTGGCACTTACATCAAGATCTGGAAGCCTTACTAAATGAGTTGTTTATATTGAAAAGCTTTCTATACTCTTACACATTAAACTTCTGGATGCTCTGTAACCTTTTTTATTAGAAGTGGTCGTTGTTTATGTGGGAGATCAAAAGCCTTTCAAAAATGTGTTCTCATGTTTATCCACATGATTAGTCCTCCTGATTCCAGCAGAAAATTGGAGTTTAGTTATATTTTTGAGCCAATCTTTAGGAATTTACATTTGCTCTAAAACTCTTAACCAAAACATTTCATATCTGTAATCATTAAATGTATTCTGTGGGATAAGAATTTCCAGATCAAGTTTTCCATTCTGGCTTTCTGTTAATGAATTCAGGCTTTTAAACCATGTTTGTGTATGTATTCAATGCATACATATAACAACAACAACAAATAATTAGAAACAAAAAAAAAGTCTTCTTATTAAATATTTGACTGACTGCTCAACCAGATCAATTAGCTTGACAAAATATATATATTAAAAAAAAGAAAAAAAATTTAAAAAACCCAAACCAAAACAAAACAAAACTAAAGAAAGAAAACCCACCAAACTCAAAGAAACTCTAAAATTACTGTAAAATTAAAAAAAAAAAAGTTAATTTACAACAAAATTAGTAGCTCTACTCAGGTAGTGTTCTTCTTCATAGAAGCTGAAGATAGTTCACTAGTATACGTTCTTGCGCAGACTAGTGAGCAGTGTTATTTCAAAACAGGTTTGAGAGAAATCAGAAGACATCCCATAATATTTTAGTGTTTACCACAGTGACAGATGTTCCTACTCACGATCAGGCAGATTTGCAGCACAGGCTTTGAGTTACATCCAAGTTTGGGCCAGGAGGAATGCAAGGGGGTGCGTGTTGTTACCCCACCCTCTAGCCCACAACTTCCTCAGGAAAAAAAAATACTAAAAAAACCCGCGCACATTATGGTTAAAAGAAAGAGACAAATCTTGTATGAGTAAATACATTCCCTGTTTGTTGTATTCATCTGCTTCATCATTCTTTTATTAATTGAAATGCTGGCAAGCAAATTCTGTGTTTCTCACCTTCTTCTAGATAACAAGACTATCTAGAAATAAAAGCCTGTGAGAGCTGTTATTACCCATGTTCAAATAAGCATTAAGGTATATCTTCAAATAGTTGGCTTTATAGGCGTAGAGTGCTAAAAACAGTAAGGGTTTAGATGGTACTGCAGTTTAGAAAAGTTTCTGAACTTCAGTTCAGCTGTGATAACAATCTTTTTGTGTTCTTTATCCACAGCAAGCATAAGGTAACTTTGAGTTAACCCAAGGTTGAAGAAAGTCAAGCTAAGTTAAACTACTTTGCTTTTCTCTCAGACTTAGACTGTGCTCTTGAAAAGTCCACGTGCAGTAACTCAGTCATGTTTTTGGGACCTAAGAACATAGCCAAGGACTCTGATTATAATATTGCATCTTGCAAAACAATCGCTAAGGAATAAATAGAGGAAAGAGGTAAGCTCTTCTTGGTATGCCAAATAAAATTTCAAAAAAGTGTTGACAAGATATTAGGCAACAAATATGAGTGGTGTATATGAGTTATTCATATCTAAAATGCCAAAGAGTGCCTATATGCAAGGGTGCTATACACCCTGACAGCGAATTAAACTTACGATCCATATAGGAATAGCATCACATCACAGTGTAATTAGTTTACCAGCCGGTGAGTCAGAATAGCAGATCCTATAATAATTCCTTACATAATTTCCATTGTAAGCAAAAGACAGCAAACATGATCTGTTTTCTCTAAAGTGTATGAACACATCTTGTACAGTAAAAATGAATGTAATTGCATGAATAGCGTCTACCAGCTCTGAATAGGCATCAACATCCAGTTATTTTAGATGCTGCTTGCACATAGAACAAAGCCCATTCCTGACTCAAATGGCATGGAATCCACAGGCCTTGCAAGACGGCAAAAACATACGTGTGCTTAAGCTAAGCAGAGGACCAGTGAGAGAGCACCGAAGTTAACACGCTCAGGACTAAGACCTATATTACAGCTCACTATCACATACACATTTATATTCCTTCCTCTCACTTTTGTTTCATCTCTCCCTTTCAGCTGATTAATTCACCTTTATCAAGACTGGATTCTTGGCTCCACCACACACTGGAAAAGAAACCACTCGTTTTACAGCTGCTGAGAAAAATTAAAATGTTTAGAGCAAGAGTATGAAATTAACAGTTTTTTAGTGTCAGTTGCTAATGGACTCTTGCCCTGAAGAAAACTATCAATTCTGTTTCAGTTTCACATGGGGTAATAAACCCCATAGTAAACCTGACCTCCTGAAGTCAGTTTATGTTGGATTATAATTTGAATCTGTAACGACTGAAGTAGTTAAAGGAAGTAACTATTACCTATTATTCACTTTATATGCTGAGTACACTTTGGAAAAATTCTTCACCATATGATTATGTATACCAAAATACAAAAATTATAGATGCTGTTTCCATATGTTTCCATAATTATATTCAGTTTATTATCAAGCTTTCAAGTAGGGTTATATACTCTCCTCAGAAATGGGGTTTGCTAGAGCTTATAAAAATAACTCCTTGTGAACCCAAGTTGGAGACACACTCAGCCTTTGCTGATGCTAATGCACACCTCCATAAAAACAGTTTAATGAGTGTTTAATTTATTTGATTTTAAGGGGATTAAAAGGAGAAATGCTCGCATGACTAAGTGCAATCACATTCCTCAGCTGCCACCCCAATACTGTTGCTCCTTCCAAGAAAACACCCTTGTACTTTGGGAATGGTGGATACAGTCAGAACGTCTCTGACTTGTGGTTGTTTAGAAAGGATGATGAATATATGAGGGTTTTTCAGCAAACTAGCTACTAAAGAAGGAAAAAGCTATATGCCAAACCACCGCTGAGTCATGTCAACTAGTAAATCCTTAACTCCAAGGCTCCCATCTTAACTGGAAAGAAAAAAATGATTGGGAATTATTGCACAAAAGTACGTGTTAGGCTGCATGTATTTTGAGAGCAGGAGCGACGAGAGAAAGCATGTGTGTGGGGTAGGAGTGAGGGGAATGGGAAGAGAGCGAGCTGCATGTTGCAAATCATGGTTTGGGGCATGAAGCAGGTTTCTGAAAGACACTGTTACTGCTGCAGCCTATTTTTCTCTCCACACCATCAACCAAAATTTACAAGCCAAGAGCTCAAAGGAAAGATGTTCCTCCAAGCAACATGGAGCAGTTCTGGGTTCAGTGCCCTGCAGTGCTGTGTCCCTTCTGTGAGTTACTCAGTTTTTCTGGTCTGCCCTTCTTACAAGAATAACAATATTTTCACTTTTGCTGCTAGTTTGCTTTGTTTGTTTAAGAACAAGTATTTTTTATTTCAGCAGGCAACCAAGTGAAAAATATCCTCACTAGAAGCAGAAATGGATTCAAAACAAGCACAAGGTGTTGGGGGGGGGGGGGKGGGACACAGATGTGTGTGTGCTTGTTTTGTGTTTTTAAGATGACATATGAATCATTTGATTAATATGATATTTGATGAATTATCCTTGCTGAGGGTTAGTGTGAAAGCCAAAGGTATACATGTGTTCAAAAAGGGATTCAATAAATTCATGAAGAATAAAGCGAGCCAGCTCAAGAAGTGCCTAACTAATTAATTACTGGAAGATGACCAGGTATTTCTGGGGAAAGATCACATTATATGCAGTCTTCTTTTTTTAACCTTTCTCTGAGCTTCTTCTGTTACTGGATTAGATGACCTTTGGATCATCTCCAATAGTGCATTTCTTCTAGTCTTTAGTTTGAGCTTGTAACTGCTACCTAAATTGCATGTATATGTATATGTATACGTATATGTATATGTATATATGTCTGTATGTCTATAAGCTGTATATCCTTTATAAAGCTACATCACTTTGAAGTGAAAGTCGCTGCTACTTTACTAATATTGTGCTTTATTATCGTTACATTCTTTTCCTATATAAGTGGTTTTTTTTTTCTGTGTGAGACTCCACTATTTGGGACAAATGTTTTTCTACAGAATTTGTCAATGATAAAGAAGACGAACAAAGGGAAATGGAAGTGTGTGGTATCAGGAGGACATCACCAGCCACAAGGAGAGCAGAGCTGTGCTGGATTTTCTATGCAACATCCATTTAAGTTGGCAGTCGAGGGCCTTAAGAGACTCTGTCTTAAAAGGCCCTAGGAGGCCGGCCAGAAGATGGATGCCAGCCCATTCGGGATGTTAGTGTGCAATGCAACTAAAACAAATTACTGCCTTGAAATTGGTGCTGTTCAAAGGGCATTAAAATAAGATTGCATTGTTTCCTAACAAGATTACCCAGACAAACTTCTCCCACAGCCAGCCTCTCCACTCCCCCAGTCGCCTCTGCACATATGGATAGATGCTGTCTTCGTCTTACATTTCTCGTCAGAGAGGGTGAGGAGGCCATGTGTAACAGCTCTGGCTTGTCACTTGTAATGCTGACATCATCTGCAGGCCTAAGCAGATACTGAAATGCACATCGCATGGCAAAAAGCTAAAAAGCTAAAATTATGTGAGATTCCTAGATACTTTTTTTTTTTAATTGTCATCTTTCCTGGGAATGAACTAGGTATGCAGACGTACTGAAAGAGTTACCAATATTGTCTGGATACTGAAATGCAGAGTGCCGTGGTGTCTGGAATCACAAAAGCAGCAGCAATTCTGTGTGACTACATTCGGGTTTACATTAATTCCCTTCTCCTTCTGTGCAAAGGCAGCGCTGCAATTTCTGCAAGATGTAATGAGCCCTGTTTCTCTATTAATAGCTCGCAAAAGGATTTACACCCACGCAAGTGCGCATACACGTGTGTACACACACAAGCATCACTAGTGTAAAAGCAAGAAAAGAGGAAATTCTGAACTGCCACAGTTCAGCCTCCGATGTTATTTACTTGCCTGTTACTTACAGCCTTTTGTATGTATTCCTTCTAAATTGATCAAATAGTCATTGTTTGCCTCTAATCATAAAAATGTATCAAACTTTTTTTTTAAAAATAGAAAATGCAATTTAGCTTTGTAATTAAGAAAGTAAGTTTTAGGTATGTACTTGGAAAAATGTGTTTCCTATATGGCCTGCTTTTCTTACTCAGAATTAAAAATTCTTTAGCACCATTTAAGCATTTCAATAGGAAAAAAAGTAATTTATTGCCATGAGCAAAACTCCTAAAACATCCTAATAAGCCGGTTGGTAACCTCAAGGACTTTCGGGAGAGATAAAAAGACAGCAGAAACTCTTTCCTTCATTCCAGTTCCACTCCTCCTTGCCCCCCTTCCCCCTCTCCTGCCAACAGCAGCCAACAAATGCAAAGTTTTGTAGTACCTACAACAAAAGTTTTCTAATTTCCAAAATATTAGTTTATCTCTGTCAGCTTGTGTATCTGCTGTAATGTTGCCATTTAGCTTGCTAAATGAACTCCTATCCTGAATATACCTGGATGTGCCTAAACTTTGCTCAGTGTTTTGACTGAGAATGTTCCATTTCTGCATTCCTGTTGCTTGAAGTTGTCAGAAGAGAAACTTAGCTCTGCCACTAAACAAAGACCTTTTGATATTTTTTCTAAGCTGTTGCTGAGTGATTTTTGCATGTTTACCATTAAGCAAACCGACAGGAACTGTATCAGCATTGTAAAGCTTCATGGTATGACACAGTGTAATGACGGGGGAGGAAAAATTGTCAACTACAAGAATACAAATATTTTCTCACCATTTCAGTCACCTGCATGCTGATTGTAACAACACACAAAACCCAAGATATTTCAGTGTGTTCCTTCTATTCTTTATGGTCAAGTTCTTTTCCACAAATTCATCACATTTTGTTAGAATTTGCTGGAAAAACTGATAAATATTTGGTGAATATGTAATTTATAAGGAAAAAAATTACCCCTTTTTATGTCATGATAACAGATCCAGAAAAGGGCTCATTATGCAAATAATGTTTTTCTTCTTTTATGGCTACTGGAAAATTGCAGTTGGAGGGGAAAAAAAAAAGATTAAAGTAACTTAGCTCCATAAGAGTTTAGTTAATGATATCATATGTTTTCAACATCCAAAGATAAACAGTCCCAGGATATGGCTATATTAAAGTAGGTAAACTGAATATATCAATGGTGCTTGGAAGTAGAGCTGCTCTGGTGACAGAAAACCTCTTCCAAGCAGTTTCAGTGGGATTTTTTTTTTCCTTTTTCATCAAAGTTTTCCTTCAAAGCTTTTGGAGCTTCATCTTATAATTACTTCCCATCCCTTACTTCCAACACTTGAAAAATAATAGAGAAAAGGCCTGGTTTGGTAAAAAATTGTCAGAACTTTTTTTTTTTTATTCCAGTGAACCAGTCGTAGTTTAGGATGACATGGGCACTTACTTTTAAATCAGTCTTCATTGACTAGTCTAGGAATGAGACTCCCAGACTGAAGTACTATGAACCCTATCCTAGTCAGACATCTCCAGCAGATTATTTGAATTTCTCTTTGTAAATTCAAGCTTTTCGCTACAGAAGTTTAAATATCCTGAGCACTTCCTGCTCTTTACTTTGAGCCAGATTAAACCTGTCCTGTAGTTATGTAGGTCAGTTTCCAGTTGAAACAAAGGTATCTCAGATATATACTATTCCTGAAGCATTGACTCACTAACCAATTTTTTTTTCCAGAAAGCTAGCCTTTTCTACCGATACAGTTTGTAGACTGGAAAACTCTAACCCCAATCAACAAATGAAGAACCTCATCATTATTTTTGCACTAACTTGTAACACAGACAGACACTGTGATGCATAAGAAATGCTTAAGAAAAAAACTCACATAGTAAATACAATTTGAAACATTCTAACAAAGAAATCCTAGTTCATGCCTAACGTTTCAGTCCCACACTGAGAGCGATTACCGTTAACAGCTTCGTTTTTCATAAAATGGAGGTAATTACCTCCTTGCTTTACAATGTACAAATGGAAAGCATAGTCCACAGGCTTTATTCTCTATTTTATTTTCAGGTGATATCCAAGATGGCACTTAAGCATTAAAATATAACTTAAGCAGAAATTAGATGTCTAAATTTTGGAGTAAATAAAAAAAAAAAACAAGCCACATACAAAAAACCTAAACAAAACAAAATCTGTGTTTCCTGTATCACTCAAGCTTCTGAATTTTCTAGCAAAATCTTTGGGTAGGACACTGACGTTGTGCTAAGAGATCGCCTCTGCCTACAACCTACATGAACACCAACCTCCTGCCAACAGCTGGGCAGAAGCTTCACCACACCCCTGGTCATCCTTCCTAGCCTGAATACCAATTTATGGATGAGACAGCCTGCTTGCTGGAGGTGAAATTCCCTTTCTTGATCATAAAGAGAATTTAAGACATTCATTGTAGGGACCTAAAGGGTGGAGTCAACCTGGAGCAACTATGTCAAAACATAATGAACACCGTCTCCTGAAAGGAAGAGAATGGTGGTGTTTTATAGATGTATTGTACACAAGATAAGGCTCTGTTTTTTTGCTGAAACAGAATGTAAGAAATTTCTTAACGATTAAGCAAACTGTCTAAATAACAAAACAAAACAAAATCTGTATTTTTCTAGAAAATGAGAAGTCACTTATGGCCAATTTTAACGAACCCTGTTTATCTGTGTTTGTCTTGCCAAGGATTATATGCTTTATGCTTATTACTGGAGAGGAAAATATATTTCAAAAGAGTAAAAAAAACCAAGCCGTCGTGCAAAAATATTAATCTTCACCTTGTCTTAGTGATGAGAGACTGTTTTGTTTCATTCATTCTCACCTTTAGAAATCTGTGCAAGTCTACTCTTGCTTACAGCCCTGAATTCATTATTTTCTACTTCCTTCTTGCTCCTTACTCACTTCCCAAACCTATTCCTAAATGTTACCTTTGAACTATCCTTTTTTGGTGTTTGGAGATTTTATTCCTACCGCTTCACCTTATGGTGAAATTCTGAATTCTCATAAGTCAGTGGCAAATTTCACATCAATTTCAGCAGGGATTTCACCCTGACTGTTTCTATCTTTTCATCTGCTGGCTAATGTCCTGGCTTTTTTTGAAATCTCTTTTCAAAAACACAGTTCTTAGATTTGAATCTTTTCCACACACACACACACAAAACAAAACAAACAAACAAACAAACAAACAAACAAAAGAAAAAACAACCTTTCAGTTCCCCCAACACCACAAGCAAAATGTGGCAGCACTGAGGGACCAAAATATATGTAAGTAATACAGATAATGGGGGAATCAAACCATAATTCCTGTGCCTTTCTTTGTCACCGGCTCCATTTGTTACCTTCAAGAAATCATTCAATTCTTTAGTGCCTCAATTTCCTCCTTTGTAAAATGATAATTACCTTTCTTATTAAGAAGCTTTGACATTTAATCTGGTAAAAACGAACAGTATTTGACTAGTATTGTTGTAACGGGCCACCAGGTACCCAAGGAATCTGATCATCCCATGCTAGGGGTGGCCATAGATTGCATCAGGACTGAGATAAACCAGGACCTAGTCTGAAACACTGTGATTGTTTTTTCCATGGTTGATCCCAAACCTATTCCTTTGTTCTTTTTCACAAGTATGCAATCTTTAAGAAAAATTGTATATTTATATTCTTATTAAAGACAATGAATACATTAATTCTAATGTCACCAAAATAGTAGGGGTAAATCACATCAATTAAATATATATATATATATTTGTAATATCAAATTAGGACCTGTAAAATCAATTTTTATAAAAAAATCCTTTTAATCTATCTCTTTTTATCTATTGTGGTACAAATTATGACAATGAATCTCTAGAATAAAGATTAAAATACATCTTTATAGCTCTAATGAATTCTGACCTGCAGTGCAATTTTGTAGTACTTGGTTATTAGTTAATGTATCTCCTTCAAAGCAAAGTTATCAAAACATACATAGAGCTAGAAAGTTGTCAGGTCCTGAGTATTGGTCTTGGTCCCATAGCTTGTTAGTTAATTTACATACATTTTGGCAAAAGAAATCTGATGAGAAATTAAATAAATGATTATGCTCTCATAATATATAAATCAATTCCATTCTTTATTAGAAATCTTTT
Organism: Phoebastria nigripes; assembly: GCA_035582835.1. Taxonomy (NCBI): domain Eukaryota; kingdom Metazoa; phylum Chordata; class Aves; order Procellariiformes; family Diomedeidae; genus Phoebastria; species Phoebastria nigripes. Next base: position 737,123 of record JAYKAV010002779.1, read on the forward strand.
ACAAAGAGTATTAGATAATTAAGCTGTTATATAGTAACTCATGCATATCAAATATCTCAGCCAAGAAGGTTAATTGAAGCTCCCTCTTCATCATTGTAAATGTCTTCAAACTGCTTTGACTGGGTCAAGTTGAAACAAAATAGGTAGACTTTAATAAATGCTCTGAACAAATTAATGACAGAAAAAATTTAAAGGGAATAATATATTTCTTTGCATATTTCTGATTTTTAAAATAATATTACACTATTAAATCTTTTTTTTTTTTTTTTTTCTTAACGTGACTTCTAATATCAAGTAGTATGTCCTTATAGAAATGTAGAAAAAAAATCAGTTTGTCTCAACAGGTGCCATTAAGTAAGAACTTCCCACTAGGCACTGAACACTGAATTTTGAACATACACCATTTTCTTCTCTGGCAATAATTAAGATAGATACATTTTCATCAGTATTTATTATTTTCTTGTGTTTGTCTCACCTTATAGTGCAACATATTGACTAAAACCATGCATAAGTTGGGTACAATTTAAAAATTAGCTCAGTGGAGACAGATCTTGGTGTTTGTAGAAGCTACAGTCTCAGGAGTCAGCCAACTTCAAGTAAGTTATAAAACTGTGGTAACAGAAATTGAAGGCAAGACTTCTAATTAACATTACTCTTACTGCATGGTAACAGCTCGCAAGCATTGACTTCTACAATACCCACTGGATATACACCACCCATTTTACTTGCATTTTCCTTTTACTCATATTGTGGTGGGTAAACAACAAGGAAAGATTTTACAGTTTTGGCTTGGGGGAGGTGGGGTGGTGCTGTTGCTTTTTTAGTTTTAATTTAATTTGGTTTATTCTCTTGCAATTTGCTAATTTAAAATATATATATCCTACAGAACTCACTCCCATTAACTTCAGGTCTTGTCTAATTGAGCTGCTTTATTTCACAGGTTCCCAGCCCTCCCCCTAGAAAAACTCCTCTCTATTCTTTTTTGCATAATGGTGTAAAAGAATCCCTAACTACTGAACCATGATACAGTCTTTCACTGCAACCAGTTTCTGAGGGATAAAGCTCTAAATAATTATCAAAGTATAATGAACATTGCTACTAAATGCTGACTAAATGCCTCATTGGAAAATTTGAAAGGCATTAATTCAGACAACAGTTTCTCTTTATCGCCTATATTTCCTGATTCTAATTCCTCCTTTTTTATTTATTAGTAAAGTAATTTGCATGAAAGAAGCATCTTTGTTTCTTCAATATTCATTTCCTTTTTCTCATTTAGGGTATCATTCTGCTTCATTGAAAACAATGGCAATTTTACTGGTTGACTTCAGGAAAGTAGGTCTGATAGTGAGAAATGCTGGCTGTCTCCAGGTCCCGTTGAAGTCACCAGGTAACAGCCCTCAGAATCCTTTCGAAACAGAATCCCTGAAGTGCAACTTCCTTTGTGCGACTTAATGATTTGCCATTGCAGAAACACTGATTACTTCATCAGGGATTATGACTTTATGCAAAGAGTAAACAGCAAACGGCAGGAGTAGGTGGATTTCTGAGTCCACCCCTTCCGCAACCCTCTCTTTTCATGCAAATAGCTCTAATTATACCAAATAGCAAGAGAAAGCAGAAAATGTATGTCACAGGAAAGCAGGGTACCGAGAAGCAGTTTCCACGCACTACTGGTAGTTCAAAATTTGAACCAGCAGAAATTGTCTATCCATCTTTAACTGCTCCAGAATAGCCAGGAAAATATGAACCATCACATCTTCATGGTAGCAAAATACCTTTTGTATTTGAATATCAGGGGGAAAAATCCTAATTGTCAATGAAAGCATTCTGACACTATGCTACAAAGTGTTTTGTGCAAACACATTTCCATCATGTCGTAGACTGGTTACATTTACAAAACAGTCATTTCCAAGAGGGTTTTTTGCCAGGTTTGTTTGTGAGGATGTGATTCGTTCATCAATAGGGCTTCAAACTTTGTGCATATGTGCATGTCTGTAAATTAATCTGCCAGGGCCAGAAAGTGGAATTTTGATTGGAAGGTCCTGTCAAAGTCTGTCTGAGTGATGGTTGTGCTTTTCATCAGTGTAATCTGTAATCCCCATTTCCATTGGTTAAGTATAATTTATTGTCACATACACAGCATCCTCTCTTTCCTGGGCATATCCAACAAAGAAAGATTCTCCACAAGCCATTTACATTCTGCTACACTTGATATATAGGCTGATGTTCACAAATTATCCAGTCAGAATCTTCCTTAGAAACACCTGTATTTTGTAGTATAGCTCAGAATTTACTGCTTGTCAGGGGAGCATATGACCTACTATACTGTGTCAATCATGGCCTAAAACCTTTTACTTAGAGCCTTCGAGCTGTTTTTTCACACTGTTAGAGGAAGTCTGACATCTCATAAAATTTAGAAATGAATTTTCACTGCAGGAGAAGAAGAGAAGAGACTGACAATACCACTAATTAAGCAAAAGATAATATACTGTGTGTCAGGTCCAGACATGAATGAAGGTATTTACAGAATGTTTTAGGGAAAGCAATGTGTTAGCAACAGATTAAGTTACTTGTTCTTTATTCTTTCTAATGCAAATATCCCCTCCACTTTTCCCTCATTTAAAGCTTCAGATCTTATATCTGAAGTACATATGTTATTAGATATAAAGTCTTTTAAAACAAAAATCTTTCTTTTCTAATTTACACTTAAAAACTACTAAAAACAGCTAAAAGAACACCAAAACATCTGATGCTCCTAGACTGCACATGGGTGCCACCTCCATATGAGAATGGTGGGTAACTAATCAAATTACATTCAAATTGATAAGTCCAAGATATCAAATGGCCACAAAACTGTTTGGGCAAATCTTATTTTGCTATTGCCTTAAAGCAAATGTCTATGCTACCTTTAAAAATGAGTAACAGCTTGCAGACCCCAATAACCTTATTAAAAAAAAGAAAAAAAGAAAAAAAATATATTCAGGAAGAGTGTCTCAGGAAAACTTTTGCATTACTTGAACATTGGAATTTCATCTTTCATCATGCTATCTCCTTCCCACACTTCCTGAAAAAATGTGCTGGACTCCACTCCCTGAAGCAGGGTTGAACATTTGGTGAAGTGATGACCACATCTTCCTCCCTGCCAGGAAGATCCCACCACAATTTGGGGAGTCTTACAATTATGAAACAGAGAGCAAAGCAGATATAAATAATGAACAGATGTTTATGTAAATTATTTTAGGTTTAAGCAATGTGATCTCTAAAGGAGGAGAGCAGAGTATAGAACAAGTAAATCCATCTCAATGTCATTACCTTGCTCTTGCTCCTCCATGTGTTATTTTTTAATTGTAATACATATACTGTAATGTTGTGCCTGCAGTGTTTTGTCATGTACACCCTCCAGGTGAACACTGGCCATGTGACAGAGGAGTTTTTCTTGCATAGCAAGATGTATTTCTACAATTCAGTCCTCAAATCACAACAGATTGCACAGTTAAAAATAAAAGTCAGAGCTGATATTGCTGTGATTCATTCAGTCGGGTCATTTGTTACTGGTACATGGACAAATACAGAGGAACATAAAGCCACCTCCAGCCTGTCATGAATTTCAATACAAGTGAGTTCTCCAGAGATCTGTTTTAAAATATTAACATGCATCTATTACTTGAATTCACCCAGTCAATAACATGAGAATCATCCCATTTATATATTCAGCAACACAATAAAAATAATAAGAACAAATTTTACATGGAAAATGAGTAACTTAAAAATTTAATTAAATATTTTTATAGAAGTTATCTAAAATTCTAATTTCCAACAATAGCAATCAAAAAAGCTAACAAATTAATTTTAAATAATATCTATAATTAACAGCTGACCTACTCTAGTTTGTCACAATAGACTTGAACATTTTTGTTTCCATGTTTTTCTCCTTCTCAACAATGATGTAAAACTGTGTGTTAGGAAGATAAAGTGTATAATATACTCTCTGTGCATTTCCTAGAAAAAGGAGAAATGGATGAAGAAATTAACAGAAAAGGACTTCAAAGCATTCCTTCCAATCATCCTACATTTGGCTGCAGAATGCTTTAGTCAATTTTCATGTATGACAAAAGTTAATGAATTAATTTATTGGAGAAGACAAAATCTGTGCTGGTAGTCATTATAAGTTGACACAAAGAAAATCACTGAAAACACTGAGATACATTTAGTATTGTTGGATTGCAAGATTTTGTTTGCTGTGTGTCATGTCCAGATGGATTCATTACAGAGAAAAAGACTCCAGGGTGATGGGATAGATGTCGTGGATGAGCAGAATATTCCTTTGGAAATTCATCAAATTCAGACATGCCATTAAGTGACACGTTGAAGTTCAGGAGGGAAAAATTAGGTGTGGTCTGCTCCCCAACCTGTGCACTCAAGATTCACTGAAAGCTTTTCCACAGCTTTATGTTCAGTATTATCTGCCTCTTTCAGGACTAATACAATCTTACCCTCCATAACTTATTTGATTTTCTTCACACAAGATACTTCTGGCACTTCTCTCTTAAATTTCCAACCATGTAAGAATGGAAGCAGGCTCCATTTAAGAAACAGATGATCAAAGGATTCATTTCTTATTTCTCTTCTGTGGTATCAGGGAAGATCAAGTCTGTTCAGAAGGACAGCAGTAGAAAGCCAAAAGAGGAGAGTGGGATTTTACCTCAGAGAGGAGAGAGCTGGCTTCTTTATAAACCTCAGAATTATCTCATTGCTATTACCAGGTCAGAGGCAAAGTTCTCAAATATTCACTACAAGGTACCTTTTGTAAAGTCCATACTTTGATGCATAACTCCCACTGAAAGTGAAAATTAGTGGGAGATATTGGTGGGAGCTAAGTACCAACAGAGCTTTTGGAAGCTAAACCGATTGCCGATTATTTATCTCATTCTCAGTGAAGCTCTAAATAGCACGCTGTTTGACATGCTCAGATCTGTAGCTATAGATAACACATTTTTGTCCCAAAGTGAAAATATGCCTTCTTAGTTCAGGCAGTTTCAGCCACAGAAGGACAATAATTTTAATTTTTCAATGGCATAGCAAAGTCAAAGCATTCAGTCTTCCTCAGTCTTACTAATTTTCTATTAAACTGCTCCTAAACCCCAAAGGCATGCTTAAAAAAAAGGAAAAAGAAAAAAGACTAAGAAAGTTGTAACAGCTTCAAAGGGGTTAAGAGCTCAAAGTATTAACCTCATTTGAATAAAAGCCTTCCTATAACTATCCATAGACATAGTAGTATAACACATCCAGATAATCATTAAAGACCATTACTTATTTAGCTTAGAAAGTTCTTAAAAGTAAAAAAAAAATCAGTGCTAAAACTTCTGTAGCAATGGAAATATTAAAATAAAAATCAAGTTAAACAGGAATGTCTTGTCATCTTAGGATATTCCTGCTCATTCACTTTATGAAAGATGATCAAAAATAACTTTCTGTAAGAATTTCATATCTGCAGCTAAAATTCACAATTTTAAAGACAGATTTTACAGAAAAATGTAGAAAATTATTCATCATTTGATTGTAATTCCTAGATCTCCTTTTACTCACAACTGCAAGACCACTCTGGCTCAAAAATTGGTCTGTTGCATTAAAGCCGTTTTCTTTTACAAAAATTATCTATACACCATTTAGGCTTAACTTCCATAAAAATCAACAGCTTTTAAGTGCATAACCTTAATTTCACCTTTGTCTGATTAAGTGTGACCTCAGAAATATTTAATGTAGACAAAATGGGAAAGAGGACATATTTGTTCTCTAAAGCACAAATCTCACTCAATACACTTCTATAATTCTCTGTTGCAAGAGTCAGAACTTGTTATTTTTTAGTAAATGGTGTTCAAATGATGTAACCAGAAACCACGTGACCCCAAAAGGTTAAGCTTCTGCTTTTTATTTATCTTATGGACTTAAACATCTGCTCCTAGAGCTTCATATTTTGAAGCATTATTTTTTGCTCCAGTCTTCCCTGTCCATATACCTAGGAAAGTACATATTCCATAGAACATTTAATGTGCACTAAGTTTTCACTCTAGCTTACCTCCCTGTAATTTGGATGTCTTCCATGCACTTAGATATTTTTTCTTCTTCACTAGAAAATATACTTTGTTTCCTTAATTACTGGAAATTAAGTCTTTATAAAAATAAAAATTTTCATCCTATCTTATGTATATGGAATTATTGGTATTTCTGCAAGCTCTGAAAAAGCTGTGGGTGATAACTGTGTTCTCCTTTCAACCTGCCTGTCATTTGCTTATGCGAAAGCAAATCCTTTATTTTTTTTTTAATTTCAGGGATTACAACCCCTGTTTATTAAACAAGCAGAACAAGAACAACTAAAAACACGTCTTTCTCATTGTTACAGGGGGTTTTGCCTTTTGACAAGTAAATATTGAGTATCATGAACAGATAACTATCCAAACAACTGCTCTTCCAGAGCACCATGTGAGAAAGGATCATGGGACAAAAAGCGTATTGTAGTCACTCATCAAAATTAAGCTTTTAGTGTTGTACTAACTTACAGAGAGATTAGTTTTGCCTTTACTAGTAAGACACAGTGTTCTTCAACCATTGTTCTACATAAAGTATTTGCCAAATTCATTCTTTTAGATACTTGACAGACAGAATTTTATAATGCCAAGTGAATTAAGACTTGGATATTGGCTTTAAGAAGATTGTATACACATTTTTAGATTCATAGAAGCAAATGACATCAAATTTTCATCATTCAGATAGTTGCACAAACCTATGATGCAAAAACTTATTTCAAAGCTGAGGGGAGCAAAACATAAATATCATGTAACATATATAACAACAAATATATACATTTTAATATGCATATATAGATTAAATCAGAGATTGACTGTATGGGACCAGAAAGAGAGAAAAAAAGAAATTTTATCTTTACCAGAAAACACTCTGAATTTGTACTGAAAGACTATTGGACTTTATAAGGTGTCCTGGTTTTGGCTGGGATACAGTTAATTTTCTTCCTAGTAGCTAGTATAGTGCTGTGTTTTGGATTTAGTATGAGAATAATATTGATAACACACTGATGTTTTTAGTTGTTGCTAAGTAGTGTTTACACTAGTCAAGGACTCTTCAGCTTCCCATGCTCTGCCAGGTGCACAAGAAGCTGGGAGGGAGCATAGCCAGGACAGCTGACCCAAACTGGTCAAAGAGATATTCCATACCATATGACGCCATGCTCAATATATAAACTGGGGGGAGTTGGCTGGGGGGCAGTGACCGCTGCTAGGGAGCTGGCTGGGCATCAGTAGGTGGGTGGTGAACAATTGCATTGTTCATTACTTATTTTGTATATTCTATCATCATTGTTATTATTATTATTTTCCCTTCCTTTTCTGTTCTGTTAAACTGTCTTTATCTCAATCCACGAATTTTACTTTTTTTTGATTCTCTCCCCCATCCCACTGAGGGGAGGGGGGAGTAAGCGAGCGGCTGTGTGGTGTATGGCTGCCTGCCAGGTTAAACCACAACATAATGACAGAAAGCATTTTTTAAAAGCTGACTTTATCCTTGAGAGCCTCAGCTCTCTGGAAACCCTCCACGGTCATGAAGAGAGATGGGCGTCCCTAGGGAGAAGTTCTAGGACCCTGACTGAGGAGACCATCATTTCCCTGGAGCACTCTCTCTGCTCATTCTCCATAGAGGGAGCCTGAGAAGATTGGCCTCGTAAGGCTAAAAGCAAGTGCTTAACAATGCTCCCCCAGTATGTCATTCTGCCATAATAAAACATATCTACCCCAAGTAAAGCTCACAAGCACTGAATTCAAGTAACTCTAATATTTTAGAATGTCAAGATTTTGGAAGCCACTTTTGAAAAGAGTGCTTTTTCACTTTAGAAAAACTAGGTTTCAATTTCAATAATTTCTCCCATTCTGAAACTGTAATATAAGATACCCAAGCTTATTACCATAACCAAAGTGTACTGCAGCAAAGATTTCAGGCAAAAATTACAGCTTGGTATGTTAAACCTGCAGTTCAAAGACTATGGAAACTCCTTCAAGAGGCCTACCATATTCTCTACGGTCATCTTTAATATTCTTTGGCTGAAGGCACTGATTATATAGGAAAAGCAGACAAGCAATGTCATTGTTGCACATGAAGATGCTCAGAAAATAAAAGAAATATCCTTGTTAAGATTAAGGTAATTACAAGGAATAAAAGTTTCCTCTCTAGGAGATGATTTGTACTCTATAGAATTTTGTTAAGATACTACCTTTTCTAAAAAAGAACTAGTGTTATTTGACATTACTCTTTGCATTACCCTCTGTGGCCAGATTAATGATCTAGGACATGAAATGAAAATGATGAAACTTGTCTTTATGTCAGTACTAAGTACTCTTCTTACAATTTTTTTATTTTCCTAGATTTCTGGGGAAAAAAGATATTATTCATTGAGATGAAAACTACAGTGGCACTGTGTAGAGATCAGTGTCTTATCTTACTAAGCACCACACAAACTCAAATTACAATTTCTGCTCAGAGGGACTTGCAACCTAAAAGTATTCCCCTGAAGGGTCTACTTGGTTTTGCTTTTCTCTTAAACAAAATATCAGCAGGTGACACAGTCCAGGTTTCCTTCAATTGGTGCTATAATACAACAGCAAAGAACATCTTCCAAGTCTGGCTCCTTCTTCAGGCACCTTATTATTTTGACTGCAGAGGAGTGATTACAAATTCAAACATGTTTGCAGCAGCACAAACAGCAAGCTTCTTTGCTCATATTTCTCTGCAAGCATTCTGCTTCCAATCACTAAAGAGTACTTCTCTGTTAGATGTTGCTGTGTTAGATATGACATATATCTCTACTGGAGATGAATTAACCTGCACTGATTTCTTCTTTAGTGGTGCAAGTCTCACATAAGGTTGATTCAGAGAAGCAACATTTTATTTAGGATTCTGGATGCTTTTTTGGCTAATAAACAAACTGAGAGCTATATTGATTTGAGAGCACATTTTGCTGGACCTTCGTTTATATTCCTTTGCTTGCCTTGGCCTAGGTTTTTGTCTTCCATAAATAAGCCTCAGAACTGACATCTATTTGAGAGTCTTAAAGAATTATGAGATATGTAGAAAGAACAGTGTATTGGGTGTAGGTGGAAAGCTTTTTGGTAGCAGGGCGGGCTGCAGGGGTGGCTTCTGTGAGACGACACCAGGAGCTACCCCTATGTTGGACAGAGCCAGTTCCAGCTGACTCCAGGACGGACCCACTGCTGGCCAAAGCTGAGCTCACTAGTGACATTGCTAGCACCTCTGTGATAACATATTTAAGAAAGGGTAAAAAGCGCTGTGCAGCAACTGTGAGAGAGAGGAGTGAGAAAAGGTGAAAGAAACAACTATGCAGACACCAAGCTCAGTGAAGGAGGAGGAATGGAGAGAGTGGCTTGGTGAGCACCTGGCAGCAAGCCACGGTTAACCCACCACAAACCGAATGCAGAGGAGTCTCCCTGATACTGAATTGTATATTGGAGAGCTTAATCCTCTGCAGCAGGGCCAGCCACCCAACACAGGAGACAAGGGCAATGCTCCTTATGTCCCACCATTCAGTCAGGCTGCTGAGGGCAGGTAATAGCTTGAGAAGGCTTTATAATGAATAATATCCTGTGTCTTGCACAGAAGGCATCCAGTCTCTTCTCTTGCATGTTGTTTCTAAATCCCAAGGGAAAACAAAGGCACAGGAATTTCCCTTGGGACATGCAGATAAAGGTTGGTATGCCAGGCCGACCCCAACCAATTTGTAACTAGCCTAGGCATCATAGTGCAGGGATGTAGAGCATCCTTGTTCCTTCACCTTAAAACTTCAATTATTCTCTCAACATACATAAAAAATGAAAGTAATGTTTTCTTTACTTGAGTATTTTAGGAATCACTACCCAGTTGCCTCCCAAAAAAATCCTTTCTTACTCAGATACTACTTTTCAATTGATAAGAGATTATACGAATGTGCTGCTCTCCACACCCTATGACTTAAATAGTTTCTTTAGTATGTCTCATCCCTTCCAATATTTCTAGTAATAGTATTCCATATTTCATGGAGGACCAAACAGACTTATTGATGTAACAGATTGACATATATATAATCTATCTCAGCTGTCCTTTTACACAGAATTCTCTGGAGCATGCATTTACAATACAGCTTCTCTTCCAGACTAGTACTCAATTTGAAAATCATACATACGTAGCTAAAAAATAAATAAAACTCTACAACCTTAGTCTGTTATTTACCTGACAATTCAGTAATTGGGTTGTGTTCACTTACACTGAATTCCCATTAAAAAGACATGAAATCTTTTGTCCCAGCGGACCAAGACCAAAGCCTCTTTCGTTATCTGAGCATATTGACAAACAATTTTAGTGATAGCTCATTATGTGGAAGAATTCCCTTGTTCTTTCTTTTTGACCCAGATTTTCTCAAAGTATCAGGCCTCCTATTGCATATGTCTATAGACAGTTTGTTCTTTAATTTACTCTCCAACTATTTCAGAAATGATGCCTTTAGTTCCTTATGCTCTTTATTAAGATACTTATCTGATATCTTATGTTAGACACTTTTGCACCAGAGCAGGCTCAGATTGCTAGCAGCCAAATTAGGCACACGTCATCCTCCATAGTTCACTACTCCAAAGAAATCTTTGCTTGCCACTCTTGTGTTTGAGAACAAGCATCTTTGAGACCTCACTTATACAGTGACCTAGCTCTAGTCTTTGCTATGCTAACTTCTCTCCCAGGTATGTTGTTTCTATTACACAGATTTTTAAATTTTTATTTCTATAGTCTTAGCCTACACTCTGAATATTTCCAAAGTTGCTCATTCTTTCTTACCACACTTTGAACTGTTTTCCCATAGTGTAAAACACCATCAGACTTAATAGCTATTGTGACATCAAACTTTCTTACAGCGCATTTTGGTGACAGCATCTGTTTAAGCAAGGGTTGAACACGTGAAGATGCAAACTTTGTTTTTCTAATGACCTTTGCCAAAACCCTGCTATCAATCAAGCTTAGTGAAAGACTTTGAATTAAACAACTTTTCCAGAATTTTTCCATTGTAGGTAATGGAAAATGTTTCCTTCTGATACAGTTATTTAGTTCTTTGGGGTCCCTGCGTATGCAAAGGGTATACATTCGATACAGTGACTAGCAAGTGTGCATACTTGGTCCTATTTGCATTGAACCTTACAAGCTACTCTCCTTAACCTCTGTCTTCAGGTGAATGGAGTGCTTTTTTGGCATAAGTCATGGACTAGTTGGGCTTTTTTAACTCTGCTCTGTAGTTTATTGAGAATTTCCCTACCCTTAGTAAATGACTTCAATTCCTCTTCATGTCTTTTCTTGAGACTGAAAGCTTGACATCTTTTTTAAGCTATCATACATAGCTTCTGAACCAACATGTTATTTTGTAATCATACTGTTTCAAACAGTTTATTTTCCAGATTGCTATTTGCTCATCCAGTTAATCCACACACCAAGTCAGTTCAGCTCACAACCAAAGCCTGGGTTTTACCAAGTACTTTCTCCTGCCTTACAGTTAAAGATTTCAGGCTTAAAATAAGTGGGGTTTTTATCACTTAAATTTTGTTTAAAACACCTATACTTTTTCTGTTAAATGAGGTGTGCATACTTCCTCTGGCTTCACAGCCAGCTTTCTGTCTGAGATGACACAGAGGGCTCCTGAGCCAGAAGTACAGCTACCTGCAGACTCTGTGCTGCACCTATAATTTCTAGGTAGAAAATTAATTACTTTTATCCTTCTCTATTTGTGCCCCAGAGGTCCTTTCAGCTTCTTAGATTATGTACTCATTTCACTTTATTCCAAATCATTTATGCTTTTAAGAAATTGGTTTATTTCTCTATTTTCCCAAGTTCTGACCAATTTGCACTATGCAGTGGCAGCCTCTGTACATCCAAACTCTAATGGCTCACATCAGACAACCTGATGCTCCTCCCCTCGCTTCTTACAGGCTATACTAAAGACCGTATTTGTCCCGTACTGTTTCTTAAAGACTTAATTATGGTGATAAATCAAACATAAAATTGGTACAACATCCTTTTTTGTCCATGGGGTTGGATTTTGGAAACTGGGGAATTATTTCAGCAGATCCTGAAAATGATTGACAGAACAAAGTTTGCTTTGTATGCTGTCACCGTGAAAGTTATCCACATAAAATATTCCTCTGATATTCCAACAAAAACATGGGACTTATCAGTCCTTGTGATGCATGAAGAGATTCATACAAGTTTCATTTCAGAATTTTTAAATGAATACAGCACTGCTTATTACTGTGCTAGGGAAATCCACAGCTCAATTCTGTGCTTAGGACAACTCTTTTCACATACTATATACAAAACAAGTCCTCTATATATCACCTATACTTTCTTCATTTTCTATTTTCATTCTAAATTTCAGTAATCCATACTAAGGTCAAACATTTTTTTCTTGAGTTGTTTTAATTTTGTGTTATTTAAACACAACATTAACTGAAGAAGAATTTTACAATAACAGAACCACAGACCATGGAATGGGTGAGGCTGGAAGGAAACTCTCAAGTTCACCTAGTCCAACCCTCCTGCTTAAGAAAGGTCCCCTAGAGCAAGTTGCCCAGGGCCATGTCCAGTCAGGTTTGCAATACCTCCAAGAAAGGACACTCTTCAATGTCTCTGGAAAAACTTTTCCAGGTTTCAGCCACCCTCATAGTAAAAAAGTGTTTCTTTAGGGTCAAGAGTAATTTCATGTGTTTTAATGTTGTGCACATTGCCTCTTGTCCTGTACCTGGGCCCCACTGAGAAGAGTCTGGCTCTGTCTTCCTTACTTCCTCCATCGGGTATTTATACACACTGATAAGATCCCCCCGAGCCTTCTCTTCTCCAGGCTGAACAGTCCCAGCTCTCTCAGCCTTTCCTCATAGGAGAGATGCTCCTGTCCCTTCATCATCTTCATGGCCCTTCGCTGGATGTGCTCCAATAAGTTCACGTCTCTCTTGTACCGGGGAGTCAAACGCTGGACCCAGCACTCTAGATGAATCCCACCAGTGATGAGTAGGGGGAAAGGATCATCTCCCTCGACCTGCTGGCAATGCTCTGCCTAATGCAGCCCAGGATACCATTGGTCCACTTTGCTGCAAGGGTATGTTGCTGGTTCATGTTCAACTTCTTGTCCACCAAGACCCCCAGGTCCTTCTCTGCAGAGCTGCTTTCCAGACAGTCACCCCTCAGTCCATAATGGTGCATGGGGTTGGTTATGCCTTCCCAGAGACAGGACTTGTCGTTTCCCTTGGTTGAACTCCATGAGGTTCCTTTTGACCCAATTGTCCAGCCTGTACAGGTGCCTCTGAAAGGCAGCACAACCCTCTGATGTATGATCCACCCCTCCTGGTTTTGTATCATCTGCAAATGCAAGGAAAGGGTTAACCTAACTAGAAAAGAGCAAGTGGGACCAACAGGGGTTTGAGAAAATGAATATAAAGCACTTTGGCAATAAGGTGGGCAGACCCACCCTTGGACAATGATAGCTGCCTGCCACAGGATGGAGGGATGTGTTATATACCTCTTGCTGCCCTAAGCTTTTCCAGGGTGAGGGAAAAGGATGCTCTGGGACAAAACAGCCCTCCTTATATAGCCTCATTACCCTAGCGTTCTCAGCCTAGCCTCCTTACATTCTTACTTCATTTTGAAACATAAGGATGTCATTGTTCTCCTCCAAATGTACTCAGGGTCCTCTATGAGTCTGCTTTTTTCTGTGACACTTTACTCAGCTGCTTTCATTAAAGATCCCTTTAACGATCCTTCAAAAAAAATCACAGAGTTCTACATCATTCTCAGTTGACTTTCCTCCTGTTGAGCATGCTGTCTTTCTTGAAATCTTTGTCAAAACTAAAATTGAAACATCTTCCTGCCAGGTGGAACAGCATGTGTGCATCATAATAAGTTAATGATTTCTTTATAGCTAGCTGAGAAACAGGTCAGTTGTTAACAGATTCTGTTTTTCTCATAGACAGAGAATAATTTGACATACAGATAGAGATGAAGATAGCATGTGCATGTGTGTGCTTTGTTTCCCAGTTCATCTGATTCTAAAATGTCTGCAATAGCGGTGTCTATATTTAGAGTTTTTCTGTTTCCTCATTTGTTTTTTGCCACAGGATGTTTTGCATTAAGGATAACTACACAGTAACAGTACCCAAAGCCTTAGGACCAACACAGATGCTCTGCATCTCCTTGTAATTCTCAAGGGCAACAAAATGAATACCCAGTAAAAGCTGAGAGGCACCACAGGAGCTTGTGGGATTGGGCATTTGTGTGAAAGAAACATTTTTTAGTAAGTAACATTAGCTGAGAAAGTTCCTTGACATGTGTGCAGCCAGGCAGCAGAAACATAACGAATGCTGAGGGTCTGGCTGACTTTGTAGCCCATGCAGAGAATAACTTCTCTAAATATTTTTTGTAGCATCTGGCACATATTGAAACAAATTCTCTGCTAAGGAAACAGAGTAACATTCTATTGATAGCACTGGGCAGTTTTCTTAAAGAAGGAATGTGACCTATTGTGTTTTCTAAGGTTGCCTTTAGGCTGACATTTTCAGTCCCTGTTAAGGGATTCGAATGCTAGGGCTCCCTGCACCTCCAAAGCCCATGGGACAGCTTTGAGAAAGAATCTCACTTTAAATGTCAGAGAAGTTAAATTTCCCCATATTTTAAAATGTGGTTCCCCATAGGAGTATGTTGCATCTTTATATAATTTTAAAAAATAAAGTGATTGAAGAATAATAATCACAACTGGGATCCAAAATAACATGCTATATAATAATTGCATTTTATAGTTGTAGCTTTTTAATCCAATCACTATTAAAAGCATTTTTTACAGGTTTTGAATACCAACTATTTGTGAGTTTGGGTATCTTAACTGTCACATTCTTTCTTCACCTTAATTAAAAGTGAGAAGGTAAATGTTTGAAAACTAGGAAGAAGTAATTTACGTTATTGACAGAGCACCAGAACAGCCACACCGCCCAAGTCACAGAAGGCAAAGGCAGGGACTGGGAGAATGAAGAACCACCCACTGTAGGAGAAGATCAGGTCTGAGACCCTCTAAGGAACCTGAAGGTGCACAAGTCCATGGGACCCAATGAGATGCATCTACGGGTCCTGAGGGAACTGGCAGATGAAGTTGCTAAGCCACTATCCATCATATTTGAGAAGTCATGGCAGTCCAGTTAAGTTCCCACTGACTGGAAAAGGGGAAACATAACCCGCATTTTTAAAAAGGGAAAAAAGGAAGACCTGGGGAACCACAGGCCAGTCAGTCTCACCTCTGTTCCCGGCAAGATCATGGAGCAGATCCTCCTGGAAACTATGTTAAGGCACATGGAAAATAAGGAGATGATTGGTGACAGCCAACATAGCTTCACTAAGGGCAAATCGTGCCTGACGTATTTGGTGGCCTTCTACGACAGCGTTACAGCATTGGTGGATAAGGGAAGAGCAACTGACGTCATCTACCTGGACTTGTGCAAAGCATTTGACACTGTCCCGCACAACATCCTTGTCTCTAAATTGGGGAGACATGGATTTGACAGATGGACCGCTCGGTGGATAAGGAATTGGCTGGGTGGTCACATTCAAAGAGTTACGGTCAATGGCTTGGTGTCCAAGTGGAGACCAGTGATGAGTTCCTCAGGGGTCGGTATTGGGACCAGCGCTGTTTAACATCTTTGTTGGCAACATGGACAGTGGGATTGAGAGCACCCTCAGCAAGTTTCCCAGTGACACCAAGCTCTGTGGTGTGGTCAACGCGCTGGAGGGAAGGGATGCCATCCAGAGGGACCTTGACAGGCTTGAGAGGTGAGCCCGTGCAAACTTCATGAAGGTCAACAACGTCAAGTGCAAGGTCCTGCACGTGGGTCAGGGAAATCCCAAGCACAAATACAGGCTGGGCAGAGAATGGATTGAAAGCAGCCCTAAGGAGAAGGACTTGGGGGTGTTGATTGATGAGAAGATCAACATGACCTGGCAATGTGCGCTCGCAGTACAGAAGGCCAACTGTATCCTGGGCTGCATCAAAAGAAGCATGACCAGCAGGTCGAGGGAGGTGATTCTGCCCCTCTACTCTGCTCTGGTGAGACCCCACCTGGAGTACTGTGTCCAGCTCCGGAGTCCTCAGTACAAGAAAGACATGGACCTGTTGAAGCAAGTCCAGAGGAGGGCCATGAAGATGATCAGAGGGCTGGAGCACCTCTCCTATGAAGACAGGCTGAGAGAGTTGGGGTTGTTCAGCCTGGAGAAGAGAAGGCTCCGGGGAGACCTTATAGCAGCCTTCCAGTACCTGAAGGGGGCCTACAAGAAAGCAGCAGAGGGACTTTTTACAGGGGCATGGAGTGATAGGACAACGGGTAATGGTTTTAAACTGAAAGAGGGTAGATTTAGATTAAATGTAACGAAGAAATTCTTCACTATGAGGGTGGTGAGGCACTGGAACAGGTTGCCCAGAAAAGCTGTGGATGTCCCATCCCTGGAAGCATTCAAGGACCAGTTGGATGGGGCTTTGAGCAACCTAGTGTAGCGGAAGGTGTCCCTGCTCGTGGCAGGGGGGTTGGAACTAAATGATCTCTAAAGTCCCTTCCAACCCAAACCATTCTATGATTCTACGAACCTCCAAAAAAAACCTTTCCTTTTGTAGGAAATACAGTTCTTTCAGCAAGTACGCTGAAGTCAGTGATTGCTCAGGGTTTGGGGGAGGGACAAATATCAAACCAATTATTTTGTTGTTTTAGTTCCTCTTTCAGAAAGACAATCTCAGTTTCTTCCATTGTCTCTTCTTGATACCAAGAAGAAAGGGCCTTCACAGTAATACTACTGTTGCCTATGCTGGCAAGAGTGCCTCAGCAAGTACCACGGTATTTTAATCACAGAATCTTTACCGTGTTTCTTAACACTGCATGTTAAGGTCTGCCAGAAGCACAGACAGTAGATGAAAATCAAACCTATAGAAAGAGCTAAATTCAAGCTTACACAACACGCAAATCCCACCTAAGCAATAGGACAGTACAAAATTTATGTGTGGGCAGATGGGTTTACTCCACACACTGCTCTGTTGAGTTCAGTTTCTCTTTCTCCTGTACTTCTGCAAATCATTGCACCAGATTATTTTTTCTTCCCAGATTTATTAGGAGGTAAAAAATCTCTTGAGTCTTTTACTCACAATTAGACTCACCAAGCCACTGATATTTTGATATTTTCTTCTAGCAACACTAGCCTCCTTCTATCAGCACTTCCTACTAAATTTTACCTAAGACACTTCCTTAAACCCAGTCACTCATCTTCCTCCCACAGAACAGCAAGGCCTGCTTCTTATTTTGTATCTTTTTCCCATAAGTCATGAGAGCTCTCGACGTTGCCTGTAGGCAGCTGTGATACTTTCTGGCCACAAAAGTTAGCATTTTAATAACAGTGCAGAAATGGTGTCTTAGCAAGTTGTCACACCATCTTTGTTGCCTTCATCTGCTAAAAGTAGAGTAAGGGGTTTTGAAACCTGTCCCTTGGAACTGAACATATAGATTCATTCCTGCTTCATCACAGTGACTGTTAAAGGCTGTCAGGCAATTTGTAGTGATTAATTGGGAAATGATTGTAGACTGAGAACACTGAGGTTAAAGAATTTGAAGATGACATATGAAAGTACAGCTAAGTAATTATGCCCACAAATGTGGTGTTTAATATGAAAGGCACATATGAGAGCTTCAAATGCATATAGTTACAAGATTAAGAAAGGGCTGCCTGCTCTTACCTGCCCATCTCCAGTTTGTCTCAGTCCTAGGCTTTCTGCTGTTGGATTACAAGTCTCTGTTTCTTCCTTCCACAGAAACAAACTTGACCCATTTGTATTCTTTATTTCAAATTGCTTTTCCCTGGTAATTTATTCCATTTGTTTATTACTAAGTACGTGAAGCACAGAAGTCCCCTCTATAAAGCATTGTGTTCCCCTCTATAAAGCATGTAACTCCAGTAAGTACTGAAAATAGTGAATTACATAACTGAATTCCCCCGTGAAAAAGTAGTGTGCCAAGATGATGCATGCTAGACAACGCAGTTAAACCCCCCAAAGTGATACAGTAAGTAATGGTTTCAAATAAAGAGTGTCATTTTCTTTTCCCTTTAGGATCAGGCTGTTTTTCAGATCTCATGGACTCTTCTTAATAACTATAATAAAAAGCATCCAATATGCTAGGGTTCAAATGTATTATGTATAGATCATGTCATGTTTTTATAGCTGGATTTGATTGCCTGTTTATGCTTCTCTGCAGTCTGCATTCAAAGTTCAGATACTTTTTTCACTTTGAGTGCTTCCTATAGGGAAGGACATTGCAAACGGGGTAACTGTAATGTTCACAAACAGTGCTAGTGTCTGCTTTAGGGGACAGCAGAGTTCCTCAGAGAGCCTGTCAGCACAACGGTTTTCCCCCCCTACAACTCCCCTTTCTTTCTGTTGTGCGTTACTGGAGGTATTTAATCCCTTTTTTTTCTCTAAGAATGTCCTTCAACCCGTAACTGCTCACAAGGTCTTTTCAGACTACAACAGTTTATTTATGCCAAACATAAGGAAAAATTGAAACAAAACCAGTTGTAAAAAAAGGCATGGTAGAAATAGAAGCTAAGGTTATAGAAGATATTTTAACCAAAAGACCTTTTATAAGGCCCAAGAAAAAGCATTAAAAGGAAAGTGCAGAGGAAAAGAAAAGAACAATGATGGAGAATGATGGAGAATCATTCTGGAGAATGATGTTGTGAAAGCCAGAAGAGAAAGGGGAAGAAGTGGAGAAGATGACAACCAATAGCAAAGGAAAGAGGGAAAGAGCAAGAGAGTGTGCACAAAAGGGAATGTGAAAGAGTAGGAAAGAGCAAAGAAACTAATAACAATTCAAAAAACCATTGTGTAAGAGTATGGCAAGAAAAGGGTAAATTAGATTATCATCCTAACGGCAATATATTTCATACCTATAGGTCCTATAGGGGGCTTTAAGGGCAGTGATTTGCTGCTCTCGCCCCAGCCAGGAAGAGAGTGGGTCCAGGCTTGGGCGCTGCGCAGGCGGCCGCGCTGGCTGGCCCCAGCATGTGCAGATGACTGGGGTGCTGAGGAGCCACTACTCCACCCCATCCCTCTGCACACTGCCCATCACACATGAGCTGATGCTGATGTGAGGGCCCTTGAAGACAGACATCGCATTGGCCTTTCTGTAGAAATTATCACCCAGCGTGAGAAGAGGGTTTCAGTGTGTCTCTCCATTGCTCTGGCCTGTCTACTCGCTGTAAAGGAAGGAGAGCAGAAATGTGACTCCTGTGGCAATTTTAGCCTTTTCCCTGGGGAAAGGCCAGAGCCCTGTAGCACTTATGTGTTAATTTAAGATATACAAGGTCTCTAGGTCTACTGCTGACCTTCATATGTTTGGATGAATTTAACTCATACCAAATATATAAGCATATCTTTAATCTCACTTAATTCTGCAGTGGGGAGCCTGAATCCAAAGTCCAGGCCCTGTGGATCAGTGGGCTGATGGACTAACTTATTCTACTATGGCATTCACTCTAAAAATCCATATTTCCCGAGGTCTATTACTTCACTAACATATTCAGCTTTCTTTTGGAAGCATTTGGAAGAACCCTTCCCTATTAGAAAATCTCATTTTCTTCCCCATAGATGGGAGCAGTTGTTTCCTTAGTAAGACAATAAAAACCAAATTTTCACTTTAACAGCATAAGCCCTCTATATAAACTTCAGCTTTTTCACCACTCTATTAATGAAGCTAAAATATCTTGCAGAAGGAAACCAAAAACTTACTAGGCTATTCATTTTCTCTCCAGAGAAAAAGGTGCTCCATTCTATGTGATTTGCATCTTTCCGAATTTTAAACAATTTAACAATGCGTACAACGGTATCTTCGCTACATACTCTGATGATGCTGGAGTTCTATCAATAATGTATCAGGGAAATTGCCTTTACTTTTGTGTCAACATCAACAGAATATTTAAAAATAAAAACAAACCAAAACCTTCTTTTTTTTTCCATTTTTATTCTGAAAATGTTCTAAAAGACCACTTCACACCAAAGTAGATCACCATTTGTACACGTTTTGGTATTTTTGCAAGCCATACAATGGCTGGGCTTCCTTAGATGGTGATTTTGACATTATGCAAGGAGGGAGCATTCTCATGCTAATTGACAAATCTAAGCCATTCACAAAAGAAAGCTCCCTGAATAGTGCAAAAGTTGAGTTGCTAGTGGATTGAAGCAGAAGAGGGAAAAAAGCTGGTTTAAAACTAGTTTTGCCATTCTAAGGTTTTATGAAGCTTTGTCTTGATTTTACCTTCCGTCTAAGTAAAAATATTTACTTTAGACTACAAGATACTAAATGTCAGTTTATGCAAGAAGGCATCTTGTGGTAAGTACGACTATCAAGTATAAATATTTGGAGAAATAATAACTACTTGAGTCATGGGACAGCATGAAACCAGCTTTCATTGTGTAGGGGTCTCATTTAATATGATGGTTGTTTTTGAAATGCATTTGTGAATCATGTTTTGCCCTTATGGAAAAGAAGATATTTTTTATCAACAGGACTAGAAATAATCATAATGTCTTATAACAGTAAATCAGAAATCTGCAAAAAGGGTTTTGAGGTACAAACTGGGTTTAATCTACCACCACATGCTGCTCACTATCATAATATTTTTTTGTTACTATGATTAGAGTACAGAAATTCCAACATATGAGAGAAAGATATAATGTATTTATCTCAATACAGTGGGGGAAAAATATTCTGTTTTTCAATTCATAAAATGATAATACTACCAAAAAAAATGTAGAAAAATATGGGAAGAAAGGGTAAATTAGACAAAGGTTCATCCTCACAACAATTCACCCCATACACAAAAGACCTCTGCATCACTTCCTTCCCACCTAAGGCCTAATCTGAGGGTTTTAATGGTTATTTGTGCTTCTTAGACATTGTGCTGTCCCTCTGTACATGGTAAATTTCAAGCCTCAGTACTAATTGGGAAAATAAAGGATTCCTAATGCACGGCCAGTTCAACTTTATATTCATGGTCCATGAAAAAGTTCCAAAAGACTTGAATAAACCCTGGATCAGGTCCATGTTAAAGATCTCTTAGTATGATCAGGCCCCAGCCTTGTGATTCATGGAGTAATTTTCAAAGTACAAATAACTGATATAAAAATAAAACAAAATATTATATTGTATTGTAGAATTTTCTCCTTACCTTCTCCCCCATTTTTGATCTAAAATAAATGTGATTGCTCATTTGCAACAAAGTCACTGATATATATTCAGTGGCAACTAGGTCCAGCAAGAGTGACTTCACGATCAAGTCATCAAATTAAATTATGGGCCCAACACTGTCCCCATTGAAATGAGTGACAAGAATATATCTGACATCAACGAGAGCAGGTTCTCAAGCTGTATCTTTCACAAAGGAAATATCTTTAAAAATAACAGAGGCACAGGTACCTAACCTTTTACAGCACAGTTTAACGTTACATTAATTATGTACAATTTTTGAAGTTGGAAGGGTGGTGAAGTGACAATAGCAACTGCT
Organism: Phoebastria nigripes; assembly: GCA_035582835.1. Classification (NCBI taxonomy): domain Eukaryota; kingdom Metazoa; phylum Chordata; class Aves; order Procellariiformes; family Diomedeidae; genus Phoebastria; species Phoebastria nigripes. Next base: position 758,789 of record JAYKAV010002779.1, read on the forward strand.
ATACAGATGGCACATCTGATTCCTGCTATAACTGTTTTTCAGACAAAAAGAGACACTTCAGAAAAAAATAAAATAATATAGAGGCAAAAAGAGATGGCATCTATATAGCATACTGTGCTGGTTTTGGCCGGGGTAGAGTTAATTTTCTTCAGAGTAGCTAGTATGGGGCTATGTTTCAGATTTGTGCTGGAAACAGTGTTGATATAACACAGGGATGTTTTAGCTATTGCTGAGCAGCGCTTACACAGCGTCAAAGCCTTTTCTGCTTCTCACACCACCCCACCAGCGAGGAGGCTGGGAGTACACAAGAAGTTGGGAGGGGACACAGCTGGGACAGCTGACCCCAACTGACCAAAAGGATATTCCATACCATATGACGTCACGCTCAGCACATAAAGCTGGGGGAAGAAGAAGGAAGGGGGGGACGTTCGGAGTGATGGCATTTTTCTTCCCAGGTAACAGTTACACGTGATGGAGCCCTGCTTTCCTGGAGATGGCTGAACACCTGCCTGCCGATGGGAAGGAGTGAATGAATTCCTTGTTTTGCTTTGCTTGCACGCATGGCTTTTGCTTTCCCTACTAAACTGTCTTTATCTCAACCCACGAGTTTTCTCACTTTTACTCTTCTGATTCTCTCCCCCATCCCACCAGGGGGGAGTGAGTGAGCGGCTGGGTGGTGCTTGGTTGCCAGCCGGGGTTAAACCACGACATATACACAAGACACAGTGCATATTTACACAGTCAAATCCGGCTCACCCCCTACTTCAGTAGTCCCACTGAAGTTAATAGCATTAATCATGTAAAGATGAGAGTAATTTCATGCTATACATAAACAGGTATAAAAGCTTATAACTGATTTGGCATTTATCCTTGGCAGGGAGGTTGAGGGAAGGAAGGATATCTCTTATCAGACCAGGGCAAGGCTTTAATTCATGAAGAGAAACTCCATGAAATCCACCAAGAACTTAATTTTTTGGGGCCTAATTAACACTGGAGCTGCTGTAATTCATAATCAGAAACAGTGGAAAACCCTGAATTCAATAAACTTCATGTTTCTCTGCAGTACTCTTCAATTGATTTAGGCCAAGGTCTGAAAGATTCAAGACCACAACAGGCGTCATGAGTGCTAAGAACACTCTACCTGAACCTGCTCCAAAGTCTTTGGATCCAATGTATTGTAAAGTAATGATAATTCATAAATTATTGAACCTATTTATCCACATAATTAAAATATAACATCAAGCACCTCTCAAACACTTGAAAACAGAACTGCAGAATATCTTTACTCCTTGCCGTGAGAAGGAAATAACTCAAGATTGGAGTAGTGTATCTCTAGTATATGTGTAAGGAAAAGAGTTGGAGTATTTTATATGTGAAAGAGTTGAGCATGTTGTCTTTGTGCAAAGCAGATCTAAGCTTACATAGACTCCATATTGTAGTTTATTTTCTGCATCAACATGCAGGAATTCTGTGTAACTATTTTATGGGGAAATTATTAAAACAGGCAATATTAGTGTTGTTTTAACAGAGGATTTATAATCTGTTTGAATAGTTAGTGGGTAGCTCAGAGAATAATCTTTATATTTATTCCTATATATATTTATACACACATGCACACACATACCAAGGCTTTTAGATCAGGTTGAAGAAATGCATAAATGAGCAACCTCTAAGTGAAGCATCTAGACCATGGTTTCTCAGACTGCAGTATACATGAACTTCGGCTGAACAGTTATATGCCTTCTCCTGTACATAGGTGAGAGGGACTGTTGCTGCCGCCACCACTTCTACACCATGAAGTCTGCAGACTCCTGACCTAAATTATGCACCATATTTAATTCATGCCAGTCCAGACATTTTCCTTAACCAGTCCAGTATTTATGGCGTCCCCATGTTTATGCCAGCCCAAACACGTTCAGCAGACTTTAAAAAACAAATAAGAAAATGAAAACTTGAGGGAGTTTTGCATAGTTTTTCGGGGAGTGAAGGTGAAATCTTGGCTGTATTCAGTCAACAACAAAACTCATAGTGGTATTAATGATGCCAGAACACAACCGTATAAGGAGTATTCCTGTTTGTACAGAGAAGGTTAGTGTTCAAAAGAAAGCATGAGTAGCTGAATGCCAAAATAAGACTTAGAAGAGAAGCTACTTCAAAAATATTTTTGCTCACAGGCTCAAAACCCCAGTACAGTCAGCTGAAGGAAAGAACAAACAGGCCATCCATGGACAAAATTAACTGAGGTCTGGGCCATTTTATTCTAGATGAGAGCTAAAACTTACTCTGCACTTTCCATTAATAACCTCTGCCTCTTTGAGCTTACAGAAAAAGAAAACCAGGCAGCATACATTGGTAAGGCAAATATTGATTTATTGTTATAAACAAAGCTTACTGCCAGTATAATTTTCCCATTGAAGTAAAGATTCTCTTTTTATCACTAATTTTGGCAATGTTAGGTAAATATTTAACATCAGTACCGAAGTAGGCACCCACTGTTTCTTTTCTAAGCTCCGTGGAAGAAGAGAATACCACAATTTAGGCATCCTAACCCAGAGATCTGTCACTCGGGAAGAGGCCTGAAAGTTGATAGAAAGCTGGCACCAGCACAGTATGCCAGTCCTTGACTCAGTCATGGGGAATTTCTAAGTAGTCACTTGCACACTACTTCTGCCCATGGGTCCAAATCCAGCAGGGAGAATGCCAGCTCCAGTCTCAGAGCTCTTTGGGCAACTGGACCCATACCACAATTCTACCTGAGTTTCTGACATAGCTACATGGCTTTGGGATGAGAACTGGCTCATACCTTTCTGGTTTACAAAAAACAACAGATGAAAGTAGAGCATAGCTGAGTGCGTAGATATGCCCAGAATGCATTTCCAGGATCCTTTCTAAGGCATTTTTTCCTGGAAAATGAGCGTTCTTTTGAAGTAGTGCTGAACTAGCAAAAAAGTAAAAGCTGCAGGCTGTAAAGCTAGGAAGCCAACAGCAGCACAACCACCCAACCAGTTAAACTGTTTTCCTACAACAGCACAATATAGACTTGATGGGAAGGGTCAAATACATGACTAGGAATAAGAAGTTTCTTGGCTATTATGGGTCTCTTCATTTAAGAAAGCATGTATTGACCGTTCCACAGGGGAAGCTTCATGGGACATTTTTTTTTCTCAAAGACACCAATTACAGTTTTTGCTGTTCTAATTATTATGATTTAGTAGAAACTGTCAAATTGCTCAGCAAGACGGAAAACCCAGATGGAATATACACTTTGCCCTAAAAACCTTGAAATTTAAATGAGACAAACAATGCAGTCCAGACACATAATGTGCTAGATCACCACCAAAAGGCATTAAGGTCAAATATTACAGCGCCTTTTGTTTGTTTTTAAAACAGCATTTATGGGGCTGATTAGCACTGAAAAGCAGTTACCCTATCACTTATATGATTTGTACTTCACATACACAATATACAATGAAGGTATAAAACGCTTCAGATGGAAATGTATGTGTAGTAAGCAACAAAATATCTCATTCATTTTAACCGTATGACCACAATAAGGATCCATTTCCCAACTTTCAGCCTTCACATCTATACTGTTTTTAAGCTATGTTTTACAAATACAGAAAGCACAAACGCTAATAGGGAAAATAAAAATACAAGTGTACACAAAAAGAGTAATTTTCCACGTATTGGGATTTTATTTTTTTTAATCTTTTTTTCCCCCCCAGGACTATTTCTGGTATGAGATTTTTTTTTTTTTTAGCCGGTTTTAGCCCAAAGTAAATATCTATACATTTTTGAATCATTTCTGCATATATTTCACAGTAAGCCCTGAAAATATATGGTTTTAATAGACACATTGAACATCTAAGTAACAGCAGAAATCAAGCCTGTGCAATCTATAAACGTGCAATTTCAGTTAACACAAACATAACAAAAACTGTGGGATAAGCACGTGTAACTGTAACAGTAAAGCTCAAGGACGCTAACCTCGCTTACATGATAAGGCAAGTTTGAGGTTTGCTTTGATCCATAAGAGATGAGTTGTAAAAAGCACTTCTGTTCACTTCTGTTCCCCTACTCAGGAATGAAGAATTCTTTTGCTGCATTATGCATAACATCATTACAGACAAGGTACAAGTCAAGAGCAAGTGGTTCAGATATCCTGCTAGCATACTAAAATAGCAGTGGGACTATAAAATGATTTAGTTACTATATTACACAGCTCTTCTTTAAATACCACTTATGCCATCACATTTGCCAGGAATCTTTCTTTTTAAGTGTTCTAAATGTAAAGTTTCTGGTATCTGTTCCCTGGAGGCAACTTCAACTAGAATAGGCAGGTTGGTACAGCAGATGACTATCTGTTCCTTACAAACTACGTCTGAGGTACTGCGTAGTGATAAAAAGCCCCTTATCAGTTTGGATTCCAACCTAAAGGCAAGTGCTGTCCAGATCTTACAGTGAAAGATAATGTGGTGTAATTAAAGCTCACGACCTACAGATACAGCATGCCAAACATCGCTTGCTTTAGTCAGGACTGGAAATTTTGGTTGTAAATTTACTGTGAGGAGTTTTCTAATCTATAAGAAGAAGAAATCCTGTTTAGGCCTTTCCTTTTCCTTTTAACATTCACAGCCTCCCTCTCTCTCTCTCCCCCCCACCCCTTCTTTTCCCTTCTCATATACGCTAGCAAGCCACATTTAAAACGCTTCATGAACACAGTCGATATGTAACAGTTGTGCGTTTTGTGTCCGCTTGTAAACTTTCCCAAATTTATTCTAGGCACTTGAAGAATGACAGTTCAAACATTCAGTAGAGATTTACTCAATTTTAGCAATAAAATGTTAAATCCAATTTCCACTTAGCATGCCAAAGCCTCGCACAATTTTTATGTGCAATTGAACTGGGTGAACTGGTAAATTAAACTGTGATTGGGAATGTTATCAGACACTGGGACACAGTTGCCTCTGGGTGTATCTGTGGTAGCATTTTAGTTCAGATCAGGAGGCACTACTGAAGCAAATCTCCCAGTAGTTCCCACTTCCTGCACTTTGGTTCACATCACGTTTGGAATGTGCAAAATGAATTCCTTTCAGATAAAAATAAACCTGGAGGAGCAGTCTCAGAGGGCATCTAATGCACTTTGACTGCTAATGGACATTCTGTCCACAGGAGCAGGCTAGAGCTAGGCAGCAGTAAAACCCTCTGAAATACAAAGAGTGTGAATGTCAGTGTGGATGTGATCCTCAGCACCAGATGTTTTCTGCCATAGATCTGTTCTTATTGGACCTTTTCCCTAATATAGACATTCCCTAAATTGTGAAACCATTTCCTGGCACACTTTTGGCACACATGCCATCCAGCACTCTTTCAAAAATTTCCCAAACCAGCTCGGGAGTATAAATATTCCCGGGACCATTTCCAACAGGCACTTTTTCATGCAGCCACCTAATTTCAGAGAATGATGGAATTTATTAGCAGGAACGCAGTCTGTTCCCTGGTCCAGCAGTCAGAGCCTGGGAACATTTTCAGGCACTTCTAATTCATTGGTATAGTGGTCCCATACCTACAATGCAGTTGATGGTCTCCCATGCAGAGACTGAAGAATGGAGACTTTCCTCTGCACCTCCTTTCTCAGGTCCTCCAGGCTGAGTGAGGGTGGCTGCTGCAACAAAGAAAAAAGGAGCCATAGGTAGAGCACCTCATGTCATATTCAGCTTTTTTCCGTGTTTCTATTATTCTATCTCAAATCCATACAAAGGCTGACAACCTTATAACTGTTAGTCACTCTATTAGTTGCTGTGACAGAGGTCAGTTCAGTCCATCCAAATATTTTGACTTTACCAAAGAGTATGTGATACAGAGTTACAGAATGAAAAACGCAACCAAGGTGCCATATTCAAGAGGTCAGGGATTTTCAAATTGGACTTAAAGTTATCTGTGCCCTCAGAGTCCTGTATGGACTCATCATACAGCCCATGTGTCAGAAACAATACCGAGTTTTCAATAGACAGAGTTGCAAGACTAGCAAATATCTACTTAGTCTCAATGGTCCTTCCATTGTAATCATAAAAACAAAAGCTTCCCATTTGCGCAGGCCTTCTTTGAAAGGTCAGAGCTACATGGCTCTGTTAACACCCAGTGAAAACCTCCTCAGATGGTAAAACTCATCTATATCCACGTTTTAAGACTATCTCCACACTGCCAAGGTCTGCCCTTGTCATGCCTCTCCTGGTGCCATCATCTACCACATCCACCCTACAGTCCTTCACAGTGCCCTATTTAGCACTTCCTCAGCCTTCAGCTCAAAAGTGCAAAGCCTGCCCCATCTCAGCTTCATCACACTGCCCCACATCACCCATGACAACCTCCTGCCATCCACGCTGCTATCACCACATTAGCATGCTCTCCCTGCCTTTGGGCTAAGTACCTCAGACATGGTGCCTTTGAGGTGGCACTGCAGACCTACTTGTTTTGACAGACATTAGAGATGGACAGAAAGAAGAATGGGATAGAGTTGGAGCATGTCCTACAAGTTGCGAGTCTGTGAGACCGTTATTTAGTTTTGTAGCTTTAAATAACTGGCAGGGTTCTTGGAGCATGGGGTGGGATTTGGTATGCTTTTTGAATCACATAAATAAAGTTTGTCAGCTTGACGTAGGGGGACACTTTCAGCAACGCCTGAGGGACCTGGGAGCACATGTCCAACTGACTTAATTAACAAAACACATTAAGAAAATCATGAAGGTGTTTCTTTCCAAACATTTAAACCCAGGTTGGAACACAGTTCGTTTTCATTTCATTATATAGCTGACATTTGTTCATCCTGTGAAAGGTAATGTCAACACTTAACTATCTGCTAGCTGTTTTTATAACTCTCTTAATAAATTATCTAGTCCCATCTTTTTCCTTTATCTGTACTACCACAGTTACCAAAAATAGATTTTCATGGAGTAAGCTTATTTTTGGTACAAAGTACTTGATTTAGTAGTAGGACTTATTTAATAGTTAGTAATTATTTTCTCTATGTCCTGGCTGCTTCTTGATCTTTATGTTTTGATGCTGCTGCAGGGAAATCCTTGTGTACTGAGGCTGTGGGGACCTATAGATGTATGCAGCCAAAAGAATCTGGCCCATAAGCAGGTCTTTTCTATTCAGCTCCTCACCTTTCATGAAGGAATTCATTAAATTTTAAAAGAGACTAGGAAAACAAACTGGCTTCTCCAGAGAAGTAAACAGTACAATTACAAGAACTCTATTTCAAGCTAGACATAAAAAGCAATCACCTAGAACAATAAAAATCATACTCCAGATGACAGGAAACAATAGACTCCATATTGTATATATATTCACTTGTGCCTTTTATAGACTGAGCAGAGTTCAGGACATGAGGCTGAAATTTAATATGAAAGTTGTCATACCTGACTTCAGGGTCATTATTATCTGTTTAATCTACTCCAGTGGTGAAACAAAATTATATAAAACTATGTAACAGACTAAGGCAATGGAGGATGATGAGAACACCTCTCTTCAGGCATCTTATTTGGATACTTATGTAGAAACACAGGTCTTGCTGGGATCCTCATGTCATCATGGGACACTGACAGATTCCTCCAGAGGGCAATTCAGAGCAGAAGCCCAACCAAAGCTATGTCAAGCTGCAAAATCTGGGAGCATTTCTCACTTTCCAGGAGGCCCAGATACATCTATCTTGGGGAAAAAAATGAGGGATGCTGTTCTCCCTCCCCTGCCTCTCCCCTTCCTGTGGAGCAGAGACTGAGGTGCTTTGACCTGCCCTTTGGTGGAGGCTCGGCCTCGCTGCTGGCTTTGCAGGGGAGACACCTCCAGCCTCAGGGAGGTGCCGGTTCAGCTCTCGGCTGAGAGCAGCGGAGACATGGATTTATGTGAGGGGTGAAAGGCTAGCAACACCAGCACAACGTGGAATCTCTCAGTGCATCCGTGTGGCCAAGTAGACCCTCTACCTGCCTCCACATGCCCCGGCCAGGCCCAAACCAAGCATGGAGTTACACCAAAACCAAGAGGAGAGAAAAACTGTCAACAGACGCCAGTGGGTCTGGGCCTGCTGCACATTACAGTTGCACACCTGTGTTTTGTTTGCTGTGGTAGCCAAGCTTAGATAGGACATAAGAGTATCCTAGACATGCTGTTTCCATTTTCTGGCCCTGAGGATGCACCATGTCCTGAGTTTTCCTACAGAGCTGTGCCACAGGAAATTAGGAAGAAACTTTAGCTCACAACACAATGTAGAGCATATACGGCTATTTTGCATCTCCTTTTGACAAACTGCATTTGTTTAATTCTTCGGCCCTTATCGTCTCAAAGGTCAATCATTCCACTCAGCCAAAAGTCCCTTAAACACACCTCAGTTTTATTCTCAGTGCGGACTGCAGGATTTCAAAAGGGCTGAAAAGGAGGCTTTGCTGCATCCACACCTGTCTGAAACTCAGCAATTTCCATCCTCAGATTTTTGTCAGCGTCCTTGGTTTTAGTTTCTAGGGGGTTGTCTCTCATGAAACTCAGTTTGAGTTCCAGGCTCAAATAAACCAAAATAACTCCAAGTGTAACACAGTAAGAAAAAAAAAGCTGAAACTTGGCATGTCAGATACATGTAACAACAAATCAATCAAGATTCACTCAAAATTAGCCATAGGTTTACTTGAAAGGCTCACAACTTTAGTTAACCTTTTGATAAACCTGGCTGAGTTTTCAGAATGTGTGGGTGCAGGTTTTATAATATGAGCTTTCACAGCTCAAGTTGTCACCTGCACTCTGCACTCTGTACATGCATTACAAAACAAGCCCTGGTTCTTTTTTATACTGAGATAAGTCAGATACAGTCCCTTGGAGTTGAGTTACATCTCTGAAAAAACATCCTGCTCAGAACATTTATATGCTCTTCCTAAAAGAATGTCTTGAATTTACAAAGAAATTCAAGCTTACTTGGTAGATCATAATTCTCAGGAACAGAGTGCATATTTGGACTGGCTTTTTTATATAAATATGCCAACTCTAGGAAAAGGAAATAGAAAGTTTTAAAACTAAAACCCGCATCACAGATTTAATTTGACTGCAAATACTGTTAAAGTACACTTTCTAAAAGCATGATGATTTCAGTTAAGTCCTTACTTTAACTTTCATGTTCATTTTTCTAGAGAAAATTGTTTCATTTTCAGACTGAACTTGCTTTTGCAGCTGCTATTATGCCTGCAGCTTTGTGTAATCTGGAGTTCCACTTATTGAAGGCGGATGTTCTCCCGAGATTGGTCTCTCTCAGTTCCACACAACACCCACTTGACATTTGCTGAGGACAAGAAATAAGGCAAAGGATATAATATGGTTAAAAGTCAAAAGCTATAAATACTTTCAGCTTTTGAAATATTCAGCTTCTTAATACGGTTACATACAAAGTTCAAGCAAAAAGCACTCCAGGTTCATTTTTCATGTTGTTCCTAGTTTGTGCTCTAAACTAATATAGTATTCAGAGTTTGATTTGCTGATCRTTTAATGTATTTATGAATAGAGAACAACACTGAAAAGTGAAACCGGATTAATGCCTGTGTAGTAATGTTAGGATTCTCAGAGCACTCAAAGCATTTTCTCACATTGTCCAAAAAAACACTCTCATAAATCTTTTCTTTTTCTCACAAACTGAGGTGGCTGTTAACCACTCGCCAACGCTCAGATCTACAAATATAGTCAAACATCCAGCTCTTAATTAGTCTTCTAATTCCTGCTAAAATCAAAGGAATTTAAGCAACTGTATTTTTTAGGTACTTTAATATCTTTCTGAACGCAAATTCTCAGTTACTGCATAAAGATAAGAAGAAAAACAGTGGGTATGAGGTTGCTAGGGTTAAGCATGGAGGGAGAACCTAGGCAAATTATACTTCTTACATGAAAGTCATGGAGCACTGACGCATTGAATTACATTATCATTGTTTGCATAAGACTAACATTCCCCTTGCACACACACATGCGATATACAGAAAGCATGTGAAAGGTGGCCAACAGTGTCTACTTAACCCAGCTCCCAATTTGATATCAATTTACCCTGGACCAAGAGTGAAAGGGTCTTAGAGAAAGTGGCTAGACCACAGATGCTTAAAGGCAGAGCTGACTACACAGGGCAAATAACCAGGGAAATTCTCTTGGGCCCTAAGGGGAGAAAAGGATAGTACTCACCTAAATTAGGTAGAGGTGCAAGTCATCCAGCAGGTGGGTGTGAGGAGGGAGCGGCTCATGCCTAAATCTCTGCCTAAGAACCCAGCTGTCTACTGCCAGCACACTGCAAAGGTATTTAGGTGCCTACCACCCCTTCCAAGAAATTCAACTCAGTATCTAAATTGTATCTTAGGTACCTACCTGAACTTTCAGGGTCATGGGCTGCTTTCAAAATATAGCTCCTATTCTCTCTATTCTGCTGGAAAAAAAATCTCCTTTGTCACTATATGTTGTCAGAATTAATTCGTGAATTCTGGTACAATGCTGTGAAAAACGGTGGGTATTATTTTAAGGGTAAATAGAAGCATTATATTCTTTGTGGTGTTAAGCAAGTTGTGTAACTTTGCTGGACTTGTGCCAGAGCTAAGCTCCAGTAGTTTATGAAGGAGCTCTGTTAGTTCTTGTAATGATAAATCAGGCTAAATGAAGGAAGCATTCCTGTTTCTGGCAGGTACATTCCAACACTGGCTGCAATAAAATGAAATCAGCTACGTCTGTGCAGCCTCACCTTTGATAGTATCTGAAAAAAATACTTTTTGTCAGCTACTATACATGTCTTTTCCCTGGGTAAGGGTCTCTCCAAGATTCCTGGAATGTCTGGACATGAAGTGACAGCCCAAAGCTATTAATTCCTCCATTTTCCTATTTAAGATTATATGTGCCATTTTTAATACCAGTGATAAAATCTTACTCTCAGTTAAGCTGTGGCCATTGTACTCAAGAGTCGAGCATTTAGCCACATAGTTCGTCTGGAGTGTTTGACATCAACATTGCTCTTGGAAAGAGATTTTTGACAGAGATATTTTAGCCATCATTTTTATTATGAAAAGAAATCAGGCAAGTGTCTCTCACTGAAAGCTGTACTAGGAAAAAAAGCAAATTAGGACAGAGAACATGAAAGGAAGTACTCATCCAGTGGATGGCTGAGCAGCATAGACCCAGAAGGTTGAATTCCTGAGCAGCTGTTTTAGGAAGCAGAAGATTCCTGTTTTTGCTCATAGTAACTCAGTTCTAGTTCCTTTAATTGTGGAGAGCCCTACTTCAGTTGGTCTGTCAGTGTTGTAAATTCAATAGCATACTCACAGCAGGTCAAATTGACATAGTGTTAAAACACCGGTCACTCAACTGTGCTAAGACTCCCAGTGCTGTTGACGCTTGCTGAGATGACCTGGTGCTTGCATACCAGCAAGTGACACATTTTTAGGTAAGTCTCCAATATAAAGGGCTTTTGTAGGAAAAAAAGCTAATTAGTTACCACAGCAGAGCAGTAGGAGGAATAGAATTCATTGTTTCTGTGAGACCACAAAAGTGCCTGTAAGGCTTCTTTTTGTTTGTTTTTAATGTATCTATATTGAAGCAATTTTTTCTCAGTCTGGGTATGTGTAGCCTAAACCATTTTCTTCATATAATAATTTTACTCTGCTGAGAGGCAGCATCACCTGGGGAGGGGTAAAGAACTGTAGAAAAGCTAAGTCATTTTCTATGTCCGGCTTTTCCAATTAAAAGCTTGACAGTGTCCCCTTTTCATCAGACTTTGTTTATTTGTTTGCTTTTAATTTCAAAGGCTTTTTAACAGATTTGGACAGAAAACTGAAAACAGCAAGGATTTGATAATTGTAATCTTTTGCAATCAAATTTATGACATTTATAAATATAGATGCATGGATTAAAATTCCTAGACAATGGAATATTGTTATTGGCCAACATCCTAGGCTGCATACCTGGTATGCTGAGGTATAATCAAGCATAGGGTAGGGTTTTATGTGTGAAAGCAATGCTTGACTGGATTTAAATGGTTTTGATTGGAGCCGATATGATGCATAGTTGGACATAATGTTCATAATTGCCTATTTTTCTTGGCAAATAACAAGGTGCTTGATGACTGCTTTCTGAAATGTTCACATCTATTTCTTTGTGAAGTGTACCACAATTTAACAGTAATTCTGAACAAGCTTGTGTTGTAGTCCTCTGACTTTGAGAGAATGCACTCCTTATTGACTTAATTTCCTCATTACAGCAGAATTACAGTATCTCCTTTGTCAAGGTTGAATCTTGGTCTGGGTTTAATGACAATTCCCACAAACACCTTTGCTCTTTCTCTTGTACTCTCTTCCTTTTCCCACACACATCCTAATAACCATCACCAAAATTCAGTCAAATCCGCAAGCAATCTCACGTGTTCCTCAGACAGACTAATTTTATCTTTTTTCATTAGTGTTTGACAGAATCCAGAGGAGGTGTTTTGAGATAGGCATCACAGAGCTATAATGATTCTAGCCACCTTGACACAAACGTGCACATACACACATATTTTTCCTCCCCAAGGCACAGATCTGCCTCAGAAAGGCATATGTTCACTACCTTACTTGCAAAATGTCTTTCTGGGTTTAATGCATGAACATTTTCCAGACTGGAATTAAAAGAAGGACAGCCCCAGTCCTCTTCAAGCAGGGCTCCTACCATTGCCATAACCCCATAGAAGTACTTACAGGCCCTTTCCAAATGCTGAGGCATTCAGGAAGCCCTGCCTGTTCTGTTTTATTTTGTTTTTCTTGCAGAATGATCTGAGGTCTTTATTGTGTTTATCTACAGTTGCCTCCTGGGATGTACCTCACCATGCTCTGATGATTCCTCAGTCATATAAATCTGCCACCTGTAAGATTGTGCAATGACTGCAATCAGGATACGTGATCAGGTTTTTTTCCCCAGTCCTCTCTGCTAGCATCTTTCAGCACTATATGCTCCGTCCCTCTTTTAGCTGCCCTCTATTTCACTTACATCAATGTCCTTACTCCATGCCAGCCTGCTTTCTTGATCCCTTGCTCCAGCTTCTTCTCCCAGGACTGAAAGAACAACTTAGCAATTGGCCCACCCAAATCAGTACAATTCACACATTTTTCCCCGAGTTTGGACAAATCACAGGAGTTTCCAGATGAGATAGCATTTCATATTCTTACATAAAACTTTGAAGTGGCTTGTGCACATAGTCGTCTCAGTTGATCTTCGGTATAAATATGAAAGACCTAATTGACACAGATGATAGAAAGGCTTGAACACTGGAAGGGACTGCCCATGTGCAAAGTGGCTTGAAGAGGTCAAAAAGTTCCATTCAAGATTGGGTGGGACCTAGGCACTGAAAAATCAGATGCTACACACCTATTATGCTTCTCATAATAAGTAGGCAGAAACTCAGCACCTCTCCCTATCCTCATAACTTAGAAGTTGCCACTTCCAGGCCAATGTGTCAGAGGGAAATGATAATTTTCTCATGTTTGATACAAGAGAAAAGCTATGTGGAGAGCTGACATGTAAAACTGCCCCTTGAGCAGAAGTAAAGAACATGCATACATGGAAAACCAAATCTCTTGTTCTTATGACAGAGAATGAGCAATCCCACAGTCCATCCCTTAATGAGACGATCAGTCTGAGCATCAGAGGAAGCCAAACATTCCTCCAAAAAAAAGGTCATTAAAGTCCTAGTGCTCTAATGCAAAAACTTCCTGAAGACTGTGCCCTAATGCAGGGGAAGAAAGCAGACCGTGAATGTATGGCATAAAAAGCCTCAGCCAAAAATGATGGAGGGGACACCATTAGGCTCCTGACAAGATGGCAGCCAAAAGCAAGTATTTTTCCTGGACCATCGCCTGCTCGTGAAGAGCCAGGAGGCATGGCTGGCTGGCTGGTGTGAGCCATAGACTGAGTGTCCCTCCGTATTTCCCAACAAACAAAACCACTTCCACAGAGCCCAAAATGAGGAGCTGGCAGAGGGAAATGTCTTTTTCATCTCCACAATATTCCTCTTTTCTTTTTTTGTAATTAGGCCATCTGTAGGGCAAGAGCAGAGAAGTCCCTGTTGTGTGGGGAGGAACTGCTTCTTCAGCTAGCAGCATGCTCGTGCCCCAGATGCCATCCAGAGTACTTACAGCATGCATTTATCTTTGACAGACTTGCTGCATTTGTGATATATTCTCCAGTAGAGCTCGGGGGGAGGAAAGAGTTCCTTAAAACTATCTAGTAACATCATTTCTAATCGTATAGCCAGAGAAACTTCATGAAATGTACTTACTTATGGTAAAGCTGAAATTCAGACTATAATATAATATTCAGCAAATTTACCATTTAAAAGACAAGAACTTCACAGTCTTTTCACTGCATCTTGGGATTTGGGTGATGTGAGACAGCTCTGCTCCAGCAGACCCTACAAGCAATAAACAGACATTCCCCCACTCATTTGTCAGATTTTTAGTGCATGATAAATTAAAGCACTGAGAACAGAAGCCGGAGTCTGCTGGTTCTCTGTGAGTGTTGGAATGCTTAGGATTTGCTGATGGTTTTAAACCTGCTTTATTAAAGAGGAATAAGAGGCTGTGAAGATACACTTGTTCCAGTTTGGTTAAGTCAGTTGCAAATCAGATGGTTCAAAGCTAAATAAGAGTGTCTACATAAGTTTAGCGCTGATTTAAGTGAATTAGTTTAATGAAAAGGTACAGGTTTGCATAAAGATGAGGTTTCACCTTTCCTGCTCCCTGACAGCTGTGCTCAATTCTGCTTTATGTGAAAAAGGCAAAGGAGGAGAAGGGGAGAAATGTCTTTGAGATAATCTCATTAGAAAGAAAGAAAACAAATACATGCCCTGCCTACTCCAGCTGCTCTCCACCCCAGGAGTAACAGTTTGAAGTGAGCTTATATATAAACAATAAACAAGTTATTCCTGGAGCATTTGCTTTGAGCTAGGACTGTGTGTAAGGTATTGGTTTTGGAAGTGCTGTCAAAGTATCTACTTTTTAAAATGAGACTTTGCATCTCAGGTTCATTAAGATAGCCTTGAGCAAGAGTCTTTTATTTAACCTTTCTTTTAAGGTATCAAGTGTGAATTTGATGAGTAAAAATAACTTAAGTGAGGAATGTCTAAAAATGGAGGAATTAACCACAGTGATATTTATGCAGCCTAACAATGGATTTCAAGACACCTCTTTAACACCTTTCTTCCTGCAGTAATCTCTCTATCCCGTTTGCATACTCTGTTCGAAAGCTTAAAATTAATGCTTCAAAATGGGAAAAGGATAAAATGTGATCTCTGGTGCTGGTGCACATCTCTGGAGGATCTTTTGGCAATTTGTCATGCCAATTTTTCTGCAGAGAGAAGACAAATCTACCATCCTGTACAGAGTTTGAGAGATGTATTTGAGAGGATTTTATTTTCTCCTCCTTTCTCCAAGTCAGCTTGAAATCAATCACTTGGACAAGATGCAAATTATTAATCTTGGGTCAGACTTGTCACAAATACTAACCTTGTAGCATGCATGTGTGTGGTAATAGCAAATCATACTGTTCCTGAGAGCAATTGATAATGATATTATTAGCCAAGGTTTTCCATGGATAGTTATGAACAAGTACTGTCTGTATACAATTCAACAGAAATCCCGGGGGGGGGGGGGAAGAGCATAAGCCTTAAAGCAACAAAAGCAGAATAAATACCTCAGTGAATTTCTTGAACCATTAGTAACTTGACAGCATCTACTCATTCACAACAAAGCCAGGGCAAGCTCAATGTTTTCTGCTGTTGCACTAAATAAAAAGTTGATGCTAAGTCTCAATACTTAAGAACAAATGACAACCCTTTAGAAAGTGCTGTAGTTCTAAAATGTCAAAAAAAATGAAAGTGATTTTCAAAGCACATTGCATAGTGTTTTCTTTTAAGGGAACATGATCCCTGGTGCCTTTAATAAAAAGCTGGGTAACAATTCCTCTTTAATTCCCTGTGATTTCACCCTACAAATGACTGCTGTACTTCATTCATCTGCCATTACTTCTAACCACAAACATATTAAGTTGTAAAAAAGGAACAAATCAAGTTGACAAATCATTTTAAAACATTTCTGGAAGGTGAGAAAAAATAAATGGAGAGGGAAATGTTCAGCTTTGAAGTATCTACCTCATCTTTTTATATCTTAATTTTAAAGGCTATACACCAATACTAATTTTCACAAAATAGCACTCACTTCATGAGTGACCTTACTGTAAACAACCAAGCTATCAATATAAGAACAACTGTTCAAAATGGCAGAATCAGGCGCCAACATTTCTAGAACTATCTTTAATTTCTCTTTCAGACAATCAAGTAATTGCAGATAACTAGCACTTTGATATTTGTCTTCTGTGTTGTTTGCCTTCTTAATTAAAGAGCAGAATATATTGGCATTCTAGAGTCAAAGAAACATTTCTTAAATGAATCATCCTATTTAATAAAATGTCCCCTTGCAAACACTGTTTTCCTTGATAAGTGCATGCACAAATAAAAGAATGGAAAAGGGTAATTGTTTGGTTGAGATGTAAGGGCACACAAAGTGGTTAGCACTAAATAACCTGGTCAGCAGCCCAACTAATCTACTACAGTTTGTTTTCACAGCTTTGCTCTGAACATCAGTGCTGATGGCCTGACACTCCCTGCAGAGCCTGAGAGCGAATGGTAAGTCAAGATACCAGCCACACAATGCTTCACCTGCGATGCCAGAGATTTGGGGGAGGGAGAATAACAGTTTGTAAAAACACACATAAACTTCACTGGATTTTTCTTTCTTTCCTTTTTTTTTTTTTTTTTNTTTTTTTTTTTTTTTTTTCCCTGCAAACTTCCTGTCAAAGCTGCCAAATACATTACAAGGTCATTTAATGAAGTGGAATGCTTTTATTTTTTTTCTTTTTAATTTTAAATCAAGCCTGAGTTTTGGGTTTTTTTTTAATTTTAATTTCAAATCTGGAATGGTAATGTGACAGATGAAGGGAATCCAATTGCTCTCAAGGGGACTACACACCATAGAAGATCCCTAAAGGGTCTGCGTTACCTATTCCAAAACCTGCTCATGCAACACTTCCACTCCAGCCAGCATCTGCCTTGTAAAGGCAGCAAGATCCAGGACAGTCAGCGTGATCGCAAATCAGCCTCAACTGCAGCGAGACTGAGCTCATTTTCTGAGCCACACGATGCAAGAATGAACTCTGCAGAACCCTACCGCAGAGCTGATCCTGCCTTTGTCCTCGCTTTGCTGCTTGGTGAGGTAAAAGCAGCCAAATTGCCTGAGTGAGATTTCGCAATCTGTTCAAAGCAAAAGATTATCTGATAAGAGCTTCCTACCTAATTATGCTTTGAGGCCTGATCCTGTTTGGTGCTGAGTGTTTCCTGCTAAGGTCCATCATCTTCCAGTGAAAGCACCGCTGCATACTCAAATAGGACCCTGTGCTACTGCTGAGGTCAAATGGGAGTTTTAGCACTGTGACAGACCTGTCCTCAGCGTATGTATGGCTGGTTTAGATCGTTTCCTACTCAGCATGTGAGCTGTTATGAGTTATACTGACAGACCTAATTGTGCCCATTCATTGCCTATAATATCCTAAGAACAGCTGTAAAGGGGCAGGCAAAAAAATCCACCTATTGCAGTATCATATTCGACTGTGGCCAACAGCAGGTGCCTAGAGAACAGGACTAGAATATAGTTATAGTTCCCTTACTTACTCTCTCATCCTCCATAAACTTGCAACAGGAAGCCTTCCTGAGCCAGAGTCAGTAACTTTGTGTTGAATACTATGGGTATTTTTTCTCCTATGTCTAATGACTTTTCTGAACCCAGGTAAACTTTCAGTATCCACAATGACTTAAGGTGCAGAGTTCCACAGCTTGTCTACCATGGAGGTAATCCCTCTTTTTGTTCATTTTCAACCTAGGCCCTGCCAGTTTCATTTGATTTCCCTTAGTTCTTGCATTAGGAGAAACAGCAAATAATTGTTTTCCAACACAGTTTTTCTGGGCCACCCATCTTTCTCAGAAATCATTCATATCCCACTTAAATAATTTCTTTTTTCAACCTCAAGAGTCCCAGTCTATTTAGTTACCTGTTGTACTGAAGCCATTCCACATCTTTAATCATTGCCATCATCCTTCCCTACACCATTTTCAGCTTTACTGTATTGGTTTTGACTTGCCAGTCAATTGCCCATTCACTCAGTTCAGTGAGGTCCTTCTACAAAGACCTTTGCAGGAAGCTTCTTTTTCTTACTGCGTTTAATAACTTACAACTCTCAGAAAACTCTATCTTTCTGTTAGTTGCTCTCTGTCCAGATAATTTATGGCTATGTTGAAAGGTACATGATCTAGTAGAGACCCCTAAGGGTCTTCACTTGATACATCCTCCCAGGGAGAAAACTGACATTAATTCCCTACTCTTCGCTTCTCACTTTTTAAAGCGGAGCTTAGGTATTCACGTCATGGTTCCAAACTGCACCTAATGCCCTTTTAGGTGCCAAAAAGGTGTTCACTACAATGCTCGGCCATGCAGCATCTAACACCAGTTTTCAATCTAATCCAAATTGCAACTGTAAATTCTAGGAGACATCTGATCATCTGAGTAATAAGCATTGCAATGGTTGCTTATGTGCTTTTGTTGTCATAACTTTAAATCTCTAACACTAGAGTGAAAAAAAGTAATTTTTATGGTTAAACACAAGTCAACATGCTGTAACAGTGGTCTATTCATGACTCTGCCACAGATTTGTGATGTGTAGCAAATGTTTTTGATAACTCTCTTGGCTTCAGGTCCCAATCATCTGCTCAGTATTTGTCATCCCTTTTAAATTTAAGGTCTTCAGGGCACGAGCTGTGTTTTGTTATGGCTGTCTGTGACAACCCATACAGTGATTCTTGAGCTGTTGGTAATTCTTGGATGAAGCTTCAAGGTACTATTGCAATAACAAACATAAATAATAATGTGTATCAGCAATGTAGGTCTGTGAATGCCTTAGCATTGTTCACTGCTCTCCTTCATGATGCTTTCTATCACCAAGATGGAGCTTGATTTCTCTTACAGATGTAGGCCTAGATAGAGACTAGGCAATGTTTTTTTGCTAGTTCAGTTAGGAAGGAGTCCTGCCATGGCAGTCAGGCAAGCCTACTGATCTAAGTACAGACTGAGTGTTCACTTTCCTGGGAAATACATGAGGATGGGATATTTACGTGCCCTGCTTGTTTCCCTTGGGGCATTATTTAACTCAGGAGGTAAGTCAGAATGATTAGTCAGGAGAATACAGACACTGCTGCAGTTACTTAACTGTTTGCACGTGCAAAGGAGGTGTATCTCTTCTTTAGCTATCTCCTTGTGCCACCCTCATCCCACCAGGACTCTTAGTTTGGGGAACTGTATGTAAAATGGAGACCTGAACAAAATAAAGAGAAGACTCACATTTATTTAGGTATTTATTTCATCAACAACATCTGATCCATTTGTTTATTTAATGGCAGTAGAGTAAAACCTTAACCAAAGTAAGCATCTAACTATTTGGGACCCAAGCCTGATGTCATCAACTAGACTTTCCAAAAGACTCACCCAAAGTGCCTGGTAAGTGTTGCCTGACTCTTGAAATGAGGTGCCTAATCATTCCACAGGAATTAGATTTTCCTTCGCTGTCTGGGACTCAGTGGTTGCAATTTGAAAAGTTATGAATGGAAAAGGAAAGTAAAAACAAACCAGAGATGTTTGAACTTACATTTTCAAAGTTAGCACTTTTGTGTTAAAAAAAGAGGAGGCTTTTTGACAATATGATCGCATCCCATTCAATCAGATTCAGACTGAGATTTTTAAATATATTAAAAGTACAACACATTCACTTTTAACATTCATGTTTTTAATTCATGAAAAGATTTTAATTCTACAAAGCTGAAAAAAATAATGCTTACAAGGAATTGTAATTTGTAGGTTGGTAGAAGATGAACATTCGCATTTTTCTATTGTGAGAACTTCCACATAATCTCCTAAATTTCCTAATACACTGCAGTGGAATATCTGTTTCTCAGATATGTTTTGTGACAGTTTAATAAGAGAGCGGAAGAAGCCATTTCTTGCTACAGTATTTCAGGAATAAGTTCACTCATGCAATGCCTAAAGCAGGGGCGAAAAAAGGATAATCTGTGTAAAAGAAGATCAGACATCCAGTGCTCATCCTGAAACTACTCCCTTTGTATTGAAGTCGTGTAAGTGCTGATTTAATGAGCTCTAGGTAGAGGTGTTAGTTTGAACAAAGTGTTACTGCACAGAGGCTGCAAATAGTGTGCCATTAGCTGCACTTTCATGAGAGAAGCTGTTTGAAAAGTAAATAAAAAAGTTTATTCTCATGTGAGATTTTCAGCATATGTGATCAAAAGATGCAGGTTTGACACTACATACTGAAAGTGAGACTTCAGTAGTAAGAATATTCAATACATCAGGAAGTCTAGTGGGTTCTGTCTCCATATTGTATGGAAACAATTATGAAATTCAAGTATTTATAAATGACATACACCAAACTGCAGTCTTCAGTATAATTTTTAGAGAAAATGAAATATCTTAATACTAAAGTGCTCCTACCCTGCTGTTCGGAGAAAATGGGGTAAGAAGTTCCTACAGTGTCAGATGATTCCTGCTTTGTTGAACAATATTGAAATCAGCTTGATTTTCCATTGATGTTTTGTTTTTCTAATTCCACTTAAATAGTAAGTGCTGACAATGCAAATGCTGAGCTTATGGATAGAAGGGCTGAATTTACTGAATTGCAGAAAAACCTGGCTTCATACAGAGAATGGTTTGTTTGGGTTTTCTTTATTATTTTGGGTGGGTTTTTTTCTGAATTTTGACTGGCAAATAAGGTTATGGATTGGAGATATTGGGGTCCCATGAGTGTAATTTTGGCAGCCAGTAACTGAACTTAAATAAGCAGGCATGCAGCCTATGTGGCTCAGCCATGATACTGTCACTATTCAAACAATTTAGATGCTGTTTGGATCTACTTTGCTGTTTTCATCATGTTTTATGGAAGAAATTAGGGAACACAGAGCCTCTCCATTTCAAACTCTTCTGGTTTAATGTAGCTTTTCAGAAAAATAAGCTTCTGTATTCAAACAAGTTGTGGGGAGCAAGGAGAAAGACAGATAAAATTGGATCTTAGTTGGGTTTTGTTTCCCTGAGAAAGGAAGGGTGGCAGTGACAAAAGACTTAGAGCTGATCTGCGATTTCTCAACAGAATATTTATTTACCATAAATCTACTATCAGTTTTGAAAGCAGAAATAAAAATTCTCAGCATATAAGCAAAGCATTTCAATATTAATGAAATTTAATATATCGCTTGACCTAAGGAAATACACACACACACACACACACAGAGACCATTTTTGAGATTCAGGCTTTCGGTCTCAAGCATAAGTGAGAAATATTATTATCTATCTGAATCTTTAAGAGGGATAGGTAAAGGGAGAAGTTCCCCTTCCAGCCCTAAAAGTTAATATGTGGTGTAAGAACAATTTCCATCTGCCAAAGGAAAAATCATTGGTTTCATACTTAAAAGTTTCAACATTAAATTGCACTTACTGAGTACAGTAGCCTAAGATCAGTCCCTAAGTGTCAACCATTGTGAAGACTGTCACTGTAAAGTAATTTTTCAATCTTTCAATTAAGCGCACTGTATAATTTTATGGCTTCGGCCTGCACGCACAGTTCATGCACAACGACGTTAAACAATGACAGGAGCAGCCTGGAATGAGGAAGAGACTACAGGGAGGATCCAGTCTGACAATGAAGCCGACATAGCAAAGGTAAAAGAGGCTTAACGGCTGACAGACACCCATGATTTTTGATTATCCTTTCCCACGTGCTGATTGTTGCAACCCATCTCGCCCCCACACCTCTCCCTTTCTCTACCCTCATCTTCATCGCATGCCTGCTCCCCCCTCTCTTCTCCACATCCTGAAATGCCCTCGCCTCTCTTTCCCTGCCTTTTCTTTGTCCTGTTTAACTGATCTCCACCTACCCAAACCCCTATCAAACAAAAATAAAAATGTTTGGAACTCGCAGGGTGTTTCCTGACAGGCCGTTGCTCATTCCTTCCCTGTGACTCAACCCTTCTCATCCCCGCTCTACTCCTGTGTGGTGAGCCCTTCATTTGCATGTACACACCCTCACCCTGCATTTCTTCTGTATTTTCAGGTGGTAAGCTCCTCAAGGCAAAGACCATCTGCTCCTTCACTGTGCAATCAGACCTTTCCATGCATTAGTGTGTGTTCAATACCAATATAAATCGCACACGTTTTCAAAATTAATGAGAATAGTTAGCCGTAGTAGTACATAATGAACTTTACGGTATTTTTAGCAAACCTTCTTAGATGCAGGTACGTACCCATAATGAACAGCAGAGGGTCACAATGTTCTCACATCACTCATGTCCAGTAATACCTCTGGAAAACTAACATATCAAAGCTGTAGCGGATATTTCCTAACTTCACTCACTTCTGGGAATTCTGCTGTTCAAAACAGTCATAAATTTGGAAATATGTCAGAAGACAGAAAAAAGAATAAATAAAAAAAATCTCTTCTGTTTGTGGGTGGCCACAGGTAGGATTTACAAAAGTAACAAGTAATAGACTGGCTCTTAGATGACTACCTCAGTTTCTTTTTCATCAGTTCAGCCTGCCTCTGGTATATTCAGGATGCCAAGAAGTAAGAAAGAAGAAAAAAAAAAAAAGAAAGAAAGAAAGCGAGAGAACAAACTTTGTAAAATATTTTGGGGACAATCACAGTGATGGTGCGGGTTTATTGGCAGGGTGGCAGGTACTTGGGAAGTATTGGCGTACATTCCAGGTTTATTCAGCTACAGCTCATTGAGCATTAGGCACAATGAATACACTGCCAAGTATAATGGCATCTTCTTCCTAACTGACACAGAAAAGAAGTCTCTTTCAGAACACATTATTGCACTCTAAAGCAGCCTCCTTTATGATAGTCATTACCTAAATATTTCACACAAGAGATTTATTCTATTAAGAAGCTCTGAAATGTCTATAAAATTAATTATATTTTACTTAAGTTTTTTTGATTGGTTCTGATTAATTAAAAATATGCTTGGATTGCAATAACTTTGTGCTGTTTAATTATTCAAATACAGGCTTTTGATTCTTCCATTTCTTTGTCTGTTCCATAGAGGTTGCTTCCTCTGTATTACATGTACATGTTGTACAAATGCGAATAAAGAAAAAAGTACCAGCTGTGGCACACCTAACTAATAGCTGTACATCATATAATGTAATCTTATATGGAAATATTTCAGATGCTGCATACAACATTTTAAGATCCTTCCAGGTGATAGTCACTATGTTACATAATGTTCTAATCTTACCGGTGCTTCTCTCTCTCCTTCTTTCAGGCTCTGCAAACTTTCTCACATGCTGAAAGCTAACTTCACACATACAGGCAGACTTTCCGCATCAAGTGCTAAGGTTTAATTGCTCAAAGAAATGCATATGAGTTAGGCACCTTTGGTCTATTCTAAGCACCTAACTTCACAGTCATGTACAGTGCGGCATTTTAGTTTATGAGCATGATCAGTGATTCAGATCCCCTGTAGTTCAGACTGCTGAGAACTTGCCTCCCTAAGCTGTCAATGGAAAAAAATTAGTCACAGGATTTAGTCTAAATATTGTGTATATGGGAACCATATCCAAAGGGGAATATAACGAATTAGCTTGATTCTCCTCTGACGTGTTTATTAGAAGGTGCAGTATGTTCTGTAATTAATAACAAACAGCAATTATTAAAATACACATGTTGAGGGGGAAAAGAATCCCAAACATCTTCCATTGTTTTAATCAAAACATTTTCACCTTGATTTTTTATACCAATCTCTTTTGCATCTGTGAAATTTTTGACAGTTCCATTCTTGAAACATCTAGCTAGAAAAGAAGTGCTTTCTGGGAACACTGCACAAAGTGCTGACAAAATGTCAAAGGAAAATAATCTGGCCTTGTATGCTGCACTGCACAGAAGTATTGTAAACTATCACATAATCCAAAATCAAGGTTTTCTGCTTTGTTGCTTTAAAGGAAACAACCGATAAAAGTCTTGAACTTTAATGGGTCAGAGAGACCAGATTCCTTACGGGAGTGCAGACTAACTGTTTTAAGGAGGCTGAACGAACTGATGATTTCTATGAAAATAATTTCTAGTGAAGGGATTTCCTCATTTGGGTTTTCTCACCAGCGGCAGGAACTGTAAATTTAAAGGCAAAGATAAAAACCAATAGGGAAAAGAAGCAGAAGTCTCACAGAGGAAAAAAAAAAAAAAACAAAACACAAAACAAAAGCCTCAAAAAACCCCAACCCAGAAACAAACCCAGATCACTTTAGGGGTATGCAGTTAACACTTAAAAGCACTGTGTTTTTTCTAGAGTTCTTTGTTTAGGGAAATAGCAGTAAGCCACTGTGTTTTTAGGAAAGAACAGACAGCCGCAACTGATGGTTCCCATGGAAGACTCCTGTAGGCTGTAAAAGTCTGTGAATAGCTGAGTTCTTGTCCGTACGTGCAATTTAGTTCAATTAATCTTTATAGCTACAAGAAGAGATGATCCCATAGGAATTACTTATACATAATGTGAAAAAGAGGGACGACGACTAAAAGGCTACTTCCACAAGGTAGTCATTTGCATGCAGTTCAGAATAGCTTTTCATGAGAAGATCCTCACAAGAAAAAGCCACGTAAGAACCCGTGTTCCTGACACTGGTGAACTGTGAGATACTGTGACTTAGCAGTAAAATACTTGTTGTTCAGCAGTGACTAGTCAAGCTGAATGGCAGTTTTAAATGAGGTACAGATCAGATCAGTCAACTGTGCTGCTACTGCTGCTGAATTTTGGGAAATTATTTGGAATGAGTTAAAAGAACTGTGTTTCAAGGAACTGTGACAAAGAAAGCAATTAAACTTGGCACAACTTCTATTATAATCGATGCAGAGCTAAATAAAAAATGTGGCCTCTGACACAGAAAGTCCTAAGCCACAA
Source organism: Phoebastria nigripes (assembly GCA_035582835.1). NCBI lineage: Eukaryota > Metazoa > Chordata > Aves > Procellariiformes > Diomedeidae > Phoebastria > Phoebastria nigripes. Next base: position 783,876 of record JAYKAV010002779.1, read on the forward strand.
AGCACTGGAAACTAAGGAACTATATAAAGTATCACTCTATGAACAGCAGGTAAGGTAAGTTTCTGGTTTGATCTAGCACAGTTTTTCTTATAAAGCACATCTTTTAACAATGCTGAGAGGGAAGTAGCACTAGTCAGTGAAGACTTGTATCCAGCAAAACTGATTTTTTACTTACTGCATCCAACTGTGCATGTCAGACTCTAAATGTATTTCATTTGGGAAAGCACTGAAGCTGTTATACTCTCTCTGAGGCAAATTCTGCCCTTGGCTTCAGGCACACAGCTCCCATTGAATCCAGTGGAAGTTGTACAGAAGGAGATAGATTGTGTAAATTAGGCATGCTCTTGAGATAGTGAAGAAAGGGAGATTCACCGCTGAACCCCAGAGTGGGAGTTCACCAAGGGCCAGCAAAGTCAATCTCACCAGTCAGTCCTTCTCAACTCATCAGAGCAATGGCTTGCAAGATCCATAAAATAAATAGCTCATACACACTGCTTGAAAAAGAAAAGGATTTTCTCAGCCTTTGAGGCAGGCCTTCCCTTCACTCATTACCTCAGAAGCAATCCATCCTCAAAGCATTTTGGTTCTGTACTGTAGTTGATGAAAGTGCTGCTTTTTCCTCAAAACTACATTCACCCAGATCTGTCCAAGACCCTTTCTTCCCTATACTGCCGTAACCCACATCGTCCTGCCACCAGCTACATCCCCGCTTTTTTCCGTATCCTGGCACTGGTTATTCCCTTTGACTTTGCTTGTTGTTTGAGTACTTTTGATTTCTGTTACTCCTAGAATCACAGGATTTATTTCTAATTTTCTCATAGGTTTAAAGTAACACATTTTGTGTCATGCAAAGTTTAACAGATGGGTGCTTTAACTTGGACCTCTCGGTTTAACCTCAGTGACAGCAGAAAAAGCCTCTAAGCAGTTCTCCCACACCCATCTTCTTAAGCAAAAACCATGCATCTGTTCTGAAAATCCCAAAAGTCCTGGAGACTGTAGTAGGCTTGCAAAGAAACGAATACCAGAACCAAATCAATAGCACCAATTCCAGTTTACTTTTTTATGTGCTTTTAGTACATAGATAAAAAATTCTCCTTAGGTCATACTTACAAACCCAGTGAAGGTCAGATTCTGCTTTGCTACTCACATCCCAGGTTCTGCTTGTCTTGTAGATGAAATACATATGTTTAGCAAGTGGATGAGAAGGCTGCTGCTTAAATTTTATGGATCTATTTATTATGTTCTCTGAAGGAAAAATCTTTTTCTTTATTATTTTTTATTTATAAATATTGTCACACCAGAAGAACAAGATGTACCGTGCAGGTACTTGCAGAAAAAAAAAAAATTTGTTAAACTAACCCAATGTAAATATGTTACAGACTTCGACCCAGAATGGGTTGTGAAAAAGATAAAGCATAATAAAACAGAGATAAGAGTGTGATGGAAGAAGTGAGTGACTAAACGACAGAAGTATGTTGGGTTTGTATGTTACCAGACAGAATTGTATTTTTTCCAGTTGTTTCTATCAGTTAACATCAGTTTGTTTGAGGGTTCCTGCCTCCGACCAGCAGACCCTCTGCCATTTTCAAGCAGGGAAAGGGAGTGAGAGAGGGAAAGATCAGTTTTCAGTTGTCTCACAGTGACTGTTTTGGTCTCCAGAAAAACTTCAATCCACCTCTTAATGCTGGCTGGAAGCACTGTATAATCTCTTCAATACATGTGCCCTCAGTGACTTCTTAACATTAGTGCCTGGCCTGTTATAGAAAGTGTTTTAAACATATAATCCTAGCAAATATAAAACTTTCTGTAAGCAAAGAGGGAGGGCAGCCTTCTTTTGTTTCTTCCCTGTTTGACAAAAACAACCTTCAGTGAAGTATTCCAGGATCCAGCCATTTGCTTGATTCGAGAAAAATCTTAGAAAGAACTTGAAACATCTTCATGCTCTGTAAAGTCACTATTTGCCTTGCTGGTGAAATATGGATACACCATCCTTTTCCCATTTCTCCTTGGACTGCTACTAACAAGATCTTTCAAAATATTTGGTCATTAATTACAAAGTTCCTATGAATAGTCTGTTGGTTTCACACATACACATGCAATCTACTACTGACAGGGTTTTCTAAGTGACTCCAGAGATTTTTTTGCCACTGGATTTGTGAATAAAATTGCTGACAGGCAGATCTGTGTGACATTGATATTAGTCCTTTGTTCAAATGAAGACACAGTCACTTTTCGTTATGTCCCTCATACTGAAAATCCCCTACCTATAAATCAGATATCTGAGAAACAAATTTTCTTACAAATGACATCTTATAAAACCTCCTTATCAACACTGAAGGTTCAAAGGAGTGAAGAGATGCCTGCCAGCCCTGTTTGATGAAGTATTTTCTTGAATTATCAGCTATCAAGGATCTCCTCAGTACTCCAAACCTTCCTGACTGGTTTGTCACCTTTTAAAATCTTTCAATCCATCTCTCCAAAAAATAAACAAACAAAATTCTTCCTTGATCTTTGCAAATAACAAAGGTAGTTTAGTGGAAGGTTTTTACAGTTTTGAAACTCATTTAGCAACTCCTAGACACCATAAAAGACGAGCAAGTGCCTTAAACACACAGGGCTCAGCAGAACGAGGGAGAGGCTCCTGTAATCCAAGCCATTATACCCCCCTACATTTCTCAATTTACATTCCATATATACAACAAAAAAATGACCTGAGAAATCACTTCCTCTTCCAATTATCTTTCCAATTCTCTTTCCTGTTTCTAATTTTCTTTGAGTCTAAGTTGTTTATAAGTTAAGCAAAAGAATGGCAAATATGTTCAAAAGTAAATATTTTTATTTCACTTGTTTGATCAATTTCTACCCAATTTAGAGTATAAATGATAGAATAACAAGTTCCTCACTTGTTTTATTTATTTCTATTTATTATTATAAATGTATACAAACTCTGTACTAAGTAAATATAAATGACATTTTATATGAAAGAAAAGGACAGAATTAGTATTTTATAAGTGTCATGGGTAAGTAACTACAGTTCTTCAGCCAAGGACTGTTAACAAAAGTGCAAGAGATATTTTACGTCAGGAAACTTCCCAGGTAACAAAGTTTCTTTGCAGTTTAGGTTATACCAAACCTTAAAGAGGCGACTAGTTAGATGGAACAATTAATCCCAACAGCTGCTTTTCACAAATAAAGCTTCTTTTATCAATTTTACAAGCAAGGAAAAAGAACAGCCTTGCTAAGACTAATTCAGATGAATAACAGAATTAAACACAAACTACATCTAGTAAAACAGGCCATCTTCTGTCAAAGATTTTCAGCCATAGAATAAGATAATGAGTTACCAGATATTTTCCCTTTTTGAATATTACTATTCTTGTAAGGTTTTTTGGAATATTTCTTTAGTGCTTCCCTTCAAAACATACTTCTTTCCTTGTTGATATGGCCAGATTAAGCATTAGCAATTCTTTTGGTGACCTTTTATGTTCATAAGTGCTAGAACCCTGTTGAAGTTCACCTGATTCATTGTGGCTTAATTCCCCACTGCTGATGATTACAGTGGGAGCCATTCTCTAGTGGGTTAGAGCAAAAGAGACCCAGGGAGGAAATGTTGGTGGCAGCCAGGTTAATAAGGAGAGTTTATACTGAAGTTTTTGTGGGAATGTTGTTTTTTTTCATAGCAGTAAAGGGCAGCACTCAGAAAGCTAGTTTGGATAGCACTATGAACTCAAGCCTGTTCACAGAAATTTACTTCTCTAAGGTCTTTTCCATCTCACTGTTACTGATTTTTTTTTTCTGCTTCCATTGTGCATACCATATGATTTGTAACATTCAGTCACAGTTGAGGTCAAACCCCGAGAACTGCAATTCAGTTGAAATAACTGAATTTTGTAGTCGCTCAATAATAATCTTGGAGCCTTCTGTGGCTCAGAGAAACTTGGTCTCTCTGAAGGAAAGAGACTTCTTAGAGCTCCTTTTACAGTAGAAGCATTTGAATTTTTAATATTTACTGAAGATCTTAACAGAAATTCTATAAGGTACTTTCCTTCAGATATGAAAGAAACATAAAGGCTAAGTTTAATTTTTCTTTACCAGTTTATGCAATTTTCAGAAGAGATAGACACACAATTAATTTCTCAGTAAAGTAAGAATAACAATGTAATGGAAATGCATCAATCTATTTAATGAAGGATTGTAAAGTCAGCATCATTGGAGAAACAAGGATTATTGATTCTGTTAAGTAACATTTGAAAGATTTTATTCCCTGGCTTAGAATTAAAGTGTGTCCCATACAAAAAAGTGACCTACCAAAAAGCTTGTAAAAAGATTTGAATACCTAGAGACATCTATCTGTACATAGATAAATGACCGTGTATTGCAGTCTAGTATAACATATATCTTGCTCTAATAAAGGAAATAGAGCACATTGCACAAAAATTGCCAATAGCAGCATATTCAGTGCACATGTGTTCTTCCATGATTCATAAGGGAAATAAGCACATATGCCTACCATTTTATTTACAGCATATACTGGAAATCAGCCAAAATCATGATAAAGGTAGAAACCACCTTGTAACAAGCCAGCTTGCTCCTTCTAGTAGTAGGAAGCCTAGGACTAGTGAGGCCCAGACAATTAATAGGTCCAGTTCATTTGTGACCAGTTAACAATTAATAGAAACCACCTGGCTTCTGCTATAAAAGGCAAGATAAGACCAAAGAAGATGCTCTTGAAAAGCTGTGGAAAACAGGAAAGAAAAAAAAAATAAAATAAAAAAAATTATTGAAGTCTTAGGGGATTAAACCTAGAAGCCAGTGTTCCTGTGAAAGAACTAGAGCAGTAGAAAAGATTGTGTGTAAGTAGGCGGTGTTTATTTTAGGACATATGTTTTGAATGCTTCCCCAGGCAATGATATTAGCTATAGTAGCCTCCTCAGGCGTCTCAGTCCCTAAGCATGCCATCCTTTGAGTCGTCCCCAGGTTGCTATGTGTCAGAAAGACTTTCACAAAACAGAATCTTTTACCCACTTTTAGGGCAAGTGTTGTTATTTGCAGGAAAAATGCCGATCCCAGCAATTTTGGAGGCGCAGCATACATTAGGTGTTACAGCACCTCCACCAAATTTTAAAAGGCCAAGTATCTGCACCACCTGGGGTGCAATGCCAACAAATTCCTTCACCAGCTGACGTGCCCGACGTGCTGCCTGAGCATTGGCACCTTCCTCTTTTGTGAATCACTGTTCCAGGTCACGACTAGCTCTGTGCTTTCTAGGATCCTGGAGTTGCTTACAGTTTTTTTGCTAGAGCAGCAGGACCTGGACTTCCTCCATGGAGTCCCCTAGCAGGAAAGACCCAGACCTGAATGTCAGCTGCTCACCACAGATATGTCCAAGTAACCGAGACTATATGAGGAAACACTAGACCTTCATAAGCCTCATGTTCCCTTTTATGTGTTGCTCTCTTCCCTCCCCCAAGAGCTTTTCACTATTTCTAGCATCCTCCTCTTTATTCTGAATTCATTCTTCCCAGCAGAAGACAGGTACTTTCCAGCTGAAGTGCAAGTTACAGGTGCACAGGGGATTCTAATCATGGAGTCCTCGTTGGCCTGGGGCCACCTGGCCCTAAAACAATGATTTGCCCCTTTCTAATCTGTCTTCCCTAGAAGACTCATACCACTATCACCACAGGGCTCCTAGTTAGCATGAATCAACATGTACGTTACTCTCAGCAAATAGCACACTAACTTTTCCTCCTTTTCCAGGAAAAATTAGGCCCCTATAGCCTTGGGGCACTGTATAGCTGAAATTTTGGCAACACTGTCCAATCTGGCCCTTCTGTTTATCTCCTGTGCTCGTTAAAGGTATCTGAGAATATTATCTGATTATATTCATTTCTGTAATATTAAAGATAAAGGAAGAATCTAGAGAGAGACTGTCTGATACAATTTATGGTATGGGTCTGTACACATTTTACTTTGCTATGTATGTTGTTTTCCACTTTCCTCTTCCAAATAATATGCAATTGTGTGGCAGCAGGTAAGGCATTTCCACCACTTACATTTTGTGACAAATTCTAAGTTCAGATGTAGTCTCAGAGGAGACAAGTGGAAAAAGGAAGGTGAGAAAACATTTTTTAAAAATATTTCTAGGGGGAACAATTAATCATCTTTTACAGGTGCTCAAAGAAGAGATGAAGCCTCACAGATCATCATTCTTTATTAAATCTCTGAAGCGAACTCAGCTGCAATCTCTACAAGGAAAACTGACATTGCTTTTACCTACAGGCAAAGCTACTGTGAGCCTTCACACAGGAGCTTGTGTGCTGTGGTAGATTGAAACCCAAATAGCTCTAGCAGTAGAGGTGTGTGATGCCAGCTCGGGTGGGAAGAGGGGCTGGCTTTTTGCTGTGCACTTCCAGAGGCTCTGGGTGAGACCACGGACTGGATTCTTCCTTGGGTTCTTCCACCAGTGCAGCCCCTGCTTAAATCTCCACTCAAGCTGAGCAGACAGAGCGAGATGGGAAAGTCAGATCTAATCTGACATCAAGTCAGATCAGTCTAGTGCTTCTGATACAGTAAAAGAAAGAGCCTACATGGACATAAGGCAACTGTTTACCAGAATTACCATTACCCCTCCCGCCAGGGGAGGTTTAGATTGGACATGAGGAAAAATTTCTTCACCGAAAGGGTTGTCAAGCATTGGAACAGGCTGCCCAGGGAAGTGGCTGAGTCACCATCCCTGGGGGTATTTAAAAGACGTGTAGATGTGGTGCTTCGGGACATGGTTTCGTGGTGGACTTGGCAGTGCTAGGTTAAGGGTTGGACTTGATGATCTTAAAGGTCTTTTCCAACCTAAACAATTCTATGATTCTATGATTCTAAGTGATTCCTGGAAAAATTACTTCAGTAGGGCATGACAGCACTAACTGAAATGATTAAGCCATTTCATATGCTGTATTCCAGGCCAAAGTCTTTACTTTGTTGTTGTTGTTTGCTCTTTTTATGAAAACCAGCCTTTTCAACTGAGCTGTATATAAGTCCATTTATCTTGTAAATGTTTGGTCCCCAATACACTCCAGTACTGGAAAAAAAACCCAAACACTTTTGAATGAACCCATAGAAAGATGAATCCTCCACTCCAACACCATCCTGCCAACAAATATGTAGTATCATATTTTCTTACATTAATCCCAGACCCACCAAAACAACAAATAAATGTTTCCATATGGTTTCCAAATAAATCTCCCATATTCCATAAAACGTTCCCTCAAGAGATATAAGCTAAAGATGGTTAGTCATCTATTCCAACTCTCATGGGGGCACCAGACCTGATTTGCCACTTGGTTGCACAGGCTTTGTGCTCAGGCAACTCCACTGAAGTTAGCATCTCCCAGAAAATGAGTCATGGGGTTGGTGTGAGCACAAAGAATCAAAACTACCATCTTTCACCCCCAGACTGAAGTTGTATTCAGATTTTTCTCCCTCTGACATCTTCAAATTACAAGGATCAGGCAAGCGTGCTCTGGCACCAGCCAGCCAGCTTGTAGGTAATGCCTGATGCAGCCTGGCATGGGCTCCCAGGGCTGCAGCTCCGACAAGATCTCTCATAGACTGTATCTATCTCCACTGGGCCAGTGGGATGCAAAACTCTACTTCTGGCTGTAATTTCAGGCTTCCCTTATATATTCTGTGGGACTATTTGTAACGTTTATTTATAAATGATGAATATTTCACCACAGTTTGTTAATGCATTAGCACGGAAGTAATGCATGTGAACGAGAAATTCTTACAAGCCTTTGGCTTGTGCAGCATAAAATATTGTCTCATACCCAGTCTCCCCATAGACATCAGTTTCTGCTTTAAATAGTCTAACTACAACTCCCGGAGTATAATATAAAAGGCACAACTCTTATAAATGCAGCAAATACTCAGCCCACAGGATGGCTAAAGTAGCTGAGTAAAGTGGCAGTTCTTTACAGTCACACTCTTTGTTATAACTCATTATAATAATGAATCACTTTAAAGATATATTCTGGTAATTCAGGGAAAAATTTTCCAGTAGAATTAAAATTCTCTTTGTGGATCTAATGTGTATGAGATAAGGTTCAGAAACTTTATTTGTAATCCAATTATTTTTCTCAACAAAACATGAGCATCTGTATAGATCTGCACGTAGGATTAATATGCTTTCCTGACTTTCAGCTTTCTTCTTTTTTTTTCCTGGAAACATAAGAAATACTTCAGGAAGGGGAAACTAATTTGGCTTGATTTCAAACTGGGAGGGTTTTTTTCCTCCCAGAAGAACAAGATTTAAAATAAGTGCTGGGGAAATGGTTCTCTGCAAACCTGAGCATACGAACTGTGGCTTTGTATTTCCTGATCAGGATGGAAACAGAAACATGGACCCTTCCAACCTAAACCCTAAAATTAACTCAGAGAGCACCATTCAAAAACACTTCCTCAAGTCAGCAGGGGAGGAAGGCAATGAAAGGCTTGATGAGAGTTTGATGAATAAAGAGGAAATAAGGGAGGGACGAGGGAAATGACAGTGGACCCTCAACCCCATACAAACTCTTTTTTAATTCTCCTTCATATGCATACATTGTAGTTATTAGCATGACCAATTTGCAAAGAAGGATTTAGTTGCCCCAAATGTGGACATGCCTTTTGCACAACACTTTAGACTCCCTAGGCTCATGCACTGCGGAAAGAGCCATAACCATGCTCAGGTTTTTAAGTGAAATATAATTGGAAAGGCAACAGTGATAACAATATTACCTTAGTCAGTCTATGAAAGACACCTATCACTACAGGACTCTATTTTTGATATTATTACACTTACTTTAACACAGGCAAGAGAATGTCTATAATTGCAAATTATTTATTAATATTTTTGTTACTTACGCTGTCTCGGGTTAGGCCTGCTGTGAATAAATTGTAAGGTCAAAGGGCAAGTTGTTTATATCAGTGACTAGACCAGATTATTACCCTGAGAAATGGTCAGCACATCCTGTTATTGCTACTACCAGCAAAAATATTGCATGAAAAGAACTAGACAGACCAGTTGCTTGAGTTCTCAAAAGGTTTTATTTTTAGCCTAATGACAAAAATGTCTGTGTTTGCACAGGAAACCAGAATGATTGGTACAAGGGAGTCGAAATAAAATTATTCATCTAATTTTCAGTGATAAAGACTAGACCCCCAGAGTGTCAGAGAAGAGTTTAGTGATCCTTAGAAAGACGACTTTTCCGCCAGTCCCCCACCACCCCCCACTTCTCCAGTCATGGAAGCTCCTACATACAAATCAATTCCTTGTGCAAGTTAGAGCATTTTCAGAACCACTCTTAGCTGTGCCAGTGAATAATGATGCTACGGAGAACAGCTGGCATAGCCAGAATAGCCTGTACTTCCCCCAAGGCATTTCAAGTTGGCCCTGTGGGAATGGAGGCAGAAAGTGGATAGATGTCTTGCTGTTCCCCAGTGGAGTCTTTTGCTGTTGCTGTAAATTGCTTTAAGCTCTCTTTGCTACAGTTGTGCAAAAGGTACTTATTTGGGGTTAAGAACATGGATCAAAATGTAATCACCCTGGACCAAATCATCAATACCCACTTTCCATGGACCTCAGTAAGGCTTCCACACATATTAGGGCCACCTTCCAAGTACTTACGACAGCTCTAACTTCTAGATTATTTTTGCCCAAGCTAAACTAATATTTGAAAACATGCTGTACTAAGAAAAATGGGTAAAGTCCTGCCTACGCTGGCATCAGCAGTAGTTTTGCTATTAACATAGCACCAGCAAAGCTAGTATTTCACTGAGTGCAATAAAAATAAAATATTTCATTTCTTTTATTGAAATTAGCATTATGCTTCAGTTCTGAATGTTCAGAGAATGTTCGTTGTTGTTAATTAAGTTACTTATTAGTGCTTCAGAAATGCCCTAAGGTTTCAGTCAGGAGCAGTGCTCAGTTCTGCTGTAAGTTAAATGAAACGAAGTGGAAAGGGCAGTTTCTAAAGAAATACTAGGGCTTGCTCCTACACCCCCAATCTCCATAAGATCATAAATCAGAGTGCAGGTTCAAGACTGCATTTTGGGAGGAGTTGCTCGTTTCCGGTGTATTTCCAGTGAAGGAACCAGAATGTCCAGGTTTGTAGGCACAGAACTAATTGTTGGGGATTTCTGAATTCCTTTAGCAAAGTCCTCCATAACTTGATGGTTACTTGATTTAAAGCTGACCTGGAGATTTCAATTAAGCTAGTACTTGGGGAATTTCTGTTGTTGCTATCTTGACCATTTTTTTAAAGAGCAAGATAGTACAACTTGCTCATGAATTACAGCTAGACTCTGTTTCTTGTGCATCTTCATTTTCTTTAGAAGGGGAATGCAATTCACCCTCAGCCAAAAGCCTCCATTTGCTTTACAAGAGCCACTTTATTGTGGAAGCGCTGATGCCAAGGGAGGAGATATTTCTCTCAGCCTGAAATACTGGAACTTTAGGTGTGCAAAAGGGACAGATACAGATCCCTGCTGTGGCTGGCAGAAGCACGGAGGAGATATAGAAAGGCTGGGAGGTGGGGAAAGGCAGCTCAGAATCCTTCTCCTTAGCTGGTAAAGGAGTTTTACAGTGACTACACACAGCCTTGTCCATTCAGTAGCTGAAATAGCTTGCACAGGAATTTACATAAACATTTACAGAAAAGATGGGAACAGTCTTCACCGAGGCAATCCCACCCTGCTTTTTTGCTCTGCAGTTCTGGGGGTTCGCATGACGCAGGTATAAATGACACGTACGACAAGTGCCTTTTGCTATGCTGGGACAGACTTTCTTAAGAAGATATGCCAAATTTTCCAAAACTCACAGAAAGACTAGGAGAGGAAGGAGACAAAAGTATAAACAATTTGCTCTTTAATGCCATGTTTGGGCTGGCTGAAGTCCTCAAGCAACCTCATTCACACCAAGGGTGAGGAAGGGGAGATTTTAAGCCTTTCTTCAAAGCTCAAGAAGTGATGGAGAACAAGCTTTTTCTTCTTGTTTGGAGACTTTGGGGGCTGGAGAGAAAATGGCCAACACTCCTATCTTGATCCCACTTTGACTCAGAGGGATGGGATCATCCAGCAACAGGAATCTTCTGTGTGTTTTTGAGAAAGCAAATTGACCGAATGAAGCTAGAAGAGCGCAGCAGTTCTATGCACTATTTTCTTTAACAACTGAATGACTGTTTGTGGTTAGCTTATAAATCTTAAACGTCCTCGCTTCATTTAAAAGATTGAAAGATACAGGGACACTGTGATAAACTGGATATATAAGTACTTCATACACTGGAATATTTATCATTAATGTTTATTAAGTAAAGCCATTTGAAAGGCATTTTGTGGAGCTAAAGACAAGACTGACCTGAAAAGTATGCAGGTACGTTATTTCAGCAGAGAACCTGAAACTAGTCAAACAAAGAAGGAATTCTGGAATACATGCAAACAGCATAAGTCATTTAAAGCCAATATACTGTGCTTATAAGCTCTGGCTATCTTTAAAAAGAATAACAGGAGAAGATAAGAGAACACAAGGAAGAGGAAATAAGATCCGTTTATTTGCTTCCTAATAGCCATACTTTTCTGTTTGTCCTAAAAAGGGTCTTTAAGCTCAAGCTTAACTTCCAAGCTATATCATTTGACTGCAAGCAATCAGTGATGCTTCAGGACAACTGAGTGATCAGATCATGGGCTGTGGAAGAAAGCAAGTCAGGAGGGACTTCTGGGGACAACATCACAGCAACACAACACCCTGCAAAGGCCATATGGAACTTCCATTAATTTTTTCTCCTTCATTAAACAACTCCAGAGATACTTTTCTTCTGTTTCTCTGAGCTATGTGGTGTCTGTCTTGCAGCTAGTTCTCAGTTATCTGAAGATTTTGGTAGGTAGCTTGTAAAATTAGGAAAATTTTCCACCACAGTCATTGAATCTTTTACCATGCTAAGGTCATTTTGTCATCAAAGTACTTCCGTAAGATACATGGGTTTTCTCTGATTTAAACCCAGAACAAATACTGGTTGAAGATAGATGTCTATGCCAAAAAATCAAAAGTTCAAATTCCAGAGACAGAGTATAATCCTATCTTGAATGAGGCCTATGTGTTGTATTTCTATAGCTAACACGGAGGTCTTGTTTTACCAGTGCTTTAATACAGTGCCTGTATACATTCTCATGCCAACATCATCTCCTGGAATTCAACTGGTTTATATTTGCTTTTCTCCTAGGCCCAGTGAACAGTGTGGAAGTGTCATAGGTTCAGCTGCAGCAACAAGGTATGAAGAGGAGGCACTATAAAGAAGAACAAAGAGGTGGGGTGATGAAAGATGAGGTGCTGGGGCAGAGCTGCAAAGAGCCCTGAAAACACTTCTGCAGAGTAGATGTAAGAAGCCACATGATAAGATAAAGTGAACAGTTTGGGGTAAAGAAATAATAGGCATTAAAGAAGCAGAGATAAAAAGAGGATAATTTTGAAAAATAATTAAAGATCCTAAGGGTGAGGTTGAGGGAAGGGGGGAAAGAAACCCCTGTAGTAAAAAAAAAAAAAAAAAAAAAAAAAAAGAAAAATAAGAGGAGGAGGAGGAGGAGGTAAATAGCAGCTGTGGAAAGCATTGGGAGTACTGATGATTAGGCAGGCGATGCATGCTTTTTCATTTTGTGCCAGGCTCTATAAATCTTCCCTGTTACCCTGAACCCAGAGGTGTGGAAGTTTGAGTAGAAATTCAGAAGTTTGGATACTTTTCCAGATCTTACCTAAATCATATAAACCTCCTTATATATAGTATAACTTAGCCAGAAATAACTTAAGAACTCTTTTTTTCTCATGCTACTTAGCACAACTGGATGGATTACTCATCCTCAGTAATACTCATAGCAAACACAACCTTTTTTCTGTTTGAGAATCATTTGTGAATAGGCTTTGAGACTGATCTCCAAAATGCGAAATGCCTCTTGATCCTGTTGATTCCTCTGAGCCTTTTTTTTTTTAATGTCGTCACTGTGTGAAATTAGCATTTTGCACAAGTTAGGTGAGTAGATTCTAACTTTTCTCAGCATCATCAAATGTGGAATAAATTTGACTGTAAGCAGAACATGAGGAAATATGTAGAGGTACAGTCTCAGTCTTTCAGCTGCTCTCTAATCTCAGCTTTTCTTTCATAGGCTATACAGTAAATGTTGCTCAAGTGTAACTGATACCTGCCTGAGTCTGCAGAAAGCCTGAAGCAGTGGCTCTGAGGTGTGACGGCACTCTTTGTTTCGAGAGGAGTTAACTAAGTTGTTTTAAACATCAACAATAAGTTTCTTTCTACACTGTTCAAAGCATGTTTTGGAAGGAGAGGAAGTATCTGAACATGCAGATCTACACAGACTTCTCTGAGTGTCTGTTCATTTTGGTATGTTTTTAATAACACATGGGAGGGGTGAAGAGTGCAATTGTTCTTATTTTCCTAAAGGGAGGGTTCAACTTTCAAAGGTTTGGGAAATGCCAACTTGGGGGTTCAGATACTGTGCAGTTTAAGTATTCACTGCCTCCTATTTGGAGCATGTTATTGGTTAGCTAAGTCACGGGATATTCTTCCAGCTCACTAATTGGGTTAGTGTATCCTTTTAAACAGAGGAATAATGAACGCTCTTGTTTGTAAAGGAATAGCCTCGTTCGCATGCAAATACGGGTATTCACACAAATCAGCCATTCCTCAAACCTCCTCAGGAACAAAAACCTTTCTGTCTGAAACCACAGGAACAGCAGATAACAAGGGGCCTTGATATGGATAGATCAAACAGCCATTTCAAATTCCTGCAAATGTTCATGAATACTGTTGTTCAATATTCATCCAGTTCTGGCTTTTCCTGCACTATGGAAAAGAAAACAAAAAGTTAAAATAAGATGTAAAGGAATGAAGAATATGAAATGGTTGTGCTTTCCAAACCAATTCATGTACTCTGGTGTAGTACTTTTCAGGTTGTTGCCTTGTTTTTGAAAGGCAAATGATTACAAAAAATAAATTATGTAAAAACACTTTGGGATTCATTGTTTGTTCAAATTGGACATAGCTCAAGCCCAAACAACAGATCCAATAAGGATGAGGTAATCCATAATTTCAGATGCCTGAAAATTCAAGATACACAGTATCTAAGCAGATGAGAAATAAGACTTGCCATCTGAAGGTTTACCAGAAATTCTTCGCCGATTCTCCAAGACTCCTCAAAGAATGAGTTATGTCCTCATCTGGCTATAAAAATAGCTGTTTAGCCATAAAGTATTATACAAAAGTAAGTGAAAAGAAAAGAGCCTTGCAAAGAGTGACAGCTCCAAGGGTAACTTGGCTCCCTTTCCTCACTCTGTTTTTATAGCTGTAGGAATTCCTTATTACTTTTTCTCAAGCTGTCATCAGAGCAACAGAACCCGCTGTTATTTGGGTTTCTCTTCTCTTCAGATGGAAAGAAAGGGATGTAATAAAGGCAGGTTGTGAGCAATAGGTTGTAATCTATCCACAAAATGGCCCCACCTTGCTGTTTGTTCCCTTGTATTGTGTTCGAACAGACTCCCAGTAAATATGTCTGCTTCACATTGATCATCACTGATAGTAGCATCCCTAATAGTGGCTCCATCTTGACAGAAAAATGGTAAGCGCCATTGTGCTCTGATGTTTTTGTCTCTTTCTACAGCCACTGCAAATCAAAGCTGTTAATTTATCTGACGAAAGACATGATAGTGAATGTTACGTACAACCCAGATGTTTCCCCACTGATTTCTTACATAGGAGCACGTAATTGTGATGATTGGAAGGCCATTAATTCAAACTACTTGTAAGCAAAAGAAAAAGAAGACCTCAGCTTACACTTTCACTGTGACAAGCTTCTTTGCGTGAGATGTCTGTCTTCCTGCTCACTGTTTTATAAACCTAACCAGTCAAATAATTCCCCCAGTTCTTCTCCATCTGTTTTCTCACAACAGTGTTAATGTTCACTTAAATAAGCATAGCAGCATTAACCTTTTGAACTCTTTGTCTCTCGACTCTGCTCAGATCAGATTTGTGGTCTAGAAAGTTGACTGTTCCCTCAACTTTGACAGATTTTCTTATTATCCCCTGCTGACCTGTAGAGAATTGCACTGGCTCAATTCCTGAGGCACCTACAAGTTTCAGATGGACTCAGCCTCCCTATCTGATTGCCTGTCATGAGAAGCGTCAGTGGTATGCTTTTTATTTCAGTTTATTCCCTTCCTCTCAATAGGTATAATGAATTCTTTTGCACTCTTGTGCTCTTCTTTTCAGCAGGCCTTGCATATCACATTTTCATCCGCAATGCAAAGACCGCTTCAGAAAATATGTCTGTCTTCAAAAAAAAGCTTTGACAGCACACGTAACAACAAGTGCATTAATATGTGCTTTATACGGATCTGATTTTACTGATACTGTCTACAGTAAATTGTATATAAGTTGCTAAGCCATTACCTTTGTGATTTAATCTTTCTATTTGCATAAGTACTATTAGTACTGATAACTAAGGCTGATAAATTAGGCTTAGATAAAGCAAAATGTTGATAAAGATGGCTACTCTTCACGCATGAAAACTGTGGAAGGAATTATGACTCTAGAGTAAAGCTGAAGCTTTGGAAAGTGCCATTCAACACAGAGGCTGGTAAGTAGCTAAAAGCATAAGCACTTTAAAAAACTAGTTTGGATAAAAAAAATACATGCATTGGTGAATCTCCAGTAACAGTCCAGGTATGTATTTTTAACCCCTACTGCAAATACGACTTAGGTCAGACACTTTTCACTGACATAGGTTGATTTCTCCTCTTTCACCGACAGCTGAGCTAATATGAATTACATCACATTAGCCGTGCGAGTTACCACAAATCAGCTGGCCTGTAGTAAATTGGGGTGAACTCTAGACCAAGAAAGGGTTTTTTAGATAGGATTGGTGGTGCTGTTTGAGTTATGCTCAGACAGAGCCAGAAATATAAACACTCAGAAAGCTATGGGCAAACAGTTGAGGTATGACCTTGGGAGAGTGTTTAGGGGGGAATATAATTGGAAAGAATGCTTAGAATATGGAGCAAGGAAGCTGCTACCTGCTCAATTTCAACCCTCTTTGGAAAACACACCTTTAGTATACTTTTACAACTGAACAGAAATAAGCATTTGTCTTTGTCATCTGAGGACAATGGTCAAAATAAAAGGCTAGCACTAAAAAGACAGATCCCAAGAATGTGGTACAATGCATAAACAGTGTAGAAGCAGAAAGAAATACTAGGATTTTCACCCTTTTAGTGCAATTATCCTGTTGTAGCAGTTTCTATGTTTTCTATGCCCTACAGTTTTTGCTCTAGTCTGTAGCCCCTACTGCAAGCTTCCCCCCTGCCCCAAGCTGGGCTTTTTCTGCTGAGAAAGAGCTGTGAGAATGACTGTACAGAGATGAGAAAGGCCAAAATTACAAAGTTGAGGTTGCTTAGGTGGGATCATCTGTAACTCAAGGACTCAGGAGGGAAAACACAAGCATAGACAGGAAAGGGCAAAGCCAGGTGCGTAGGGGTTAGGGTGGTGTCAGGAGTCCCAGGCTAAGCTCTCAGTGTCATCAGTGGAGACAGTGGCACCTCCCTGGTGCTGTGGGCCTCTGGGAGAGCTGTGGGGGCCGGCCCTACCCCTTCCTGGCCAACGCTGGTCCAGGCAGCAGCAGCTCTTTGGTTGCCTTATTCATCGGGGTGATGAGCACGCAAGTGCTTAGGCTAACACTTGTTGATTCCTAGCTACCTTCTGTGTGTGCTAGCCTGTGAATAACTGCTTTACACAGTTTCATTGCATATATTATTCTTGCAGAATATCTTTGCATTTCTCTGAAGATGCCTGAACAAGCCAACACAAGGGGGTCATAAGGAAGACAAGGAGCAGAGAAGGAGCAGTGCCATGACTTCACTGTTAATCCAGCGTCCGTAGTGTTTCATGCAACAGGGCTGACACACTGCAGGAGCACCTGCTCCAACCTCAGCACTTACAGATCCCTGGTATCTCATGTGGCCCAATAGGACCTGTTGTAGACCATACTGACTTAACATCACTTGCACAGACTAGCAGCACAAATGCCACAGTTTAGAGTGCAGAGTACAATCCTCCCCTATTATGCATAGCTGCTAAGATGCGAGTCAGAGAGCCATTCCTCGAGGAGCAGCAAGACAGCTTGCAGCCTGCCATACGACTCTCTGTTGGAGCAACTGACAGGGAACATCAGACACTGGTTAACTGAGGCACTGATCCAAAGCCCCTTTAAACACCTCGGTGACTCTCTTGAAAATAAGATGTAGGAGCCTTCCAAAAGATTACCCTTAATCTGTCACAGCGTGCAAAACAACTTAATACATTTATCATTTTTTTTCAGCTAGTGAATTCAAATCCCCCTGCGACAATTCGACTAGCAAGCCAAACTTCTCCCACATAGCAAATGTCTGTCCTCAAATTGCAAAGGGTGGGTCCTTTTGTCACTGACTTGTCCTGCACACGCCAGGCCTCCTATCAATGGGAGTTTTGCCACTGAATCCAACAGCAGGAGCACTGGGGAACCACTGGTCTTTGTGTCTCTTTGAAATCTTGCTTTATACTATCATGTTTGATCTAGTCAGCTCTCAAGCACCAGCTGAGTCACCCTCAAGCACCAGTTCAGGTCAACAGACACAAGCTTACTTGTTAACCTGGACCCAATGCACCGTGGGTTACTTTTAACCATTTAGCAACTTTTCTTCTCATGTTATGCTGAAAGCTCATCTTCCCAGCAAAGCAAATGAGCTGTCTTTTCCACTTTTAGTAATGATCGTCAGCTTGTTCTTTAAACAACTCAGCCGTCTGTCAGGCTTGTAAAAATCCTTGAGATACAGTGCAATAGAAATCTGTTTTGTCTTTCATTTTATATCCTGCTTCCCAGAAAGTATCAATATTTGCTCTTCAGACATACTGTTTGGGTATTAAGGTATTTCCTTCACCATGCTCAAAAGCTGATTATTCTAATACAGCTCAGGAAAAGTCTAGTATTTGCCTTCTTTCAAGTCAGAAATACACAGAGTTTTATTTTTTAAAATTCTGTTAGATCATTCGGTATTAGATACATTCAAACCAAAGTCACCTTAATACTAAAACCCAAATTGTCAGATATTAAATGCTCTGGCTAGTGACTATTAAAGAGCAGTAGTTGCTTTGGAGTAAGTGCACATTTCTCAGTGGCCAGATATAATTTTGAAGTGCTTATTATCCATCTGAGCATGGAATTTTTAAGTACCTTGTTCTATTATATCCATTCTATTACATCCATTCTTTCAGCAATTTCCTTGTAAAATTAGATTTGTGCTAGGTTTCTCTCCCTTAAAGCAGTGAACCAGAGAACTGCAGTAATCTCTATTGCCTCTCATGCCGTATTTAACCTTATACATGCATTAGATATAGATTAACATCTTGTCTTGGAGAAGCTTATGTTTCATAGAATATGGCAGAGTTTCCTTTAAAAAAAACAAGTTGCTATACCCTTCATGCTTAAGGAAAAATAGGAGGGTGTTTTCAGTGTTCTCCCTCACAGGCATAATTCTCAAGCTTTTCCAGTGTGGCTGGGCTAATGGCACTATCATGATCAGTGTTTTTACAGTGTAATGAAACCTCGTTGAACAAAATGGCTTTTTTTCAGTCACATAAATCATTATTTGCAACCTACTAAAATGTGACAGTATGAAACTTTTTCCAATCTAACGGATCTCTGTGGATTTAAAAATTTAATTTTGAGTTCAAGAACACAATCTCCAGGAGAGAGGGGATTCCATTCTGGAAAACTTGTATAAGCCAGGAGGCACGCCATTTTGTTTCCTACCAAAGAATGAAAGTGGGGAAGAAACATAAACACTGTGTAATTTCACCAGGCAGTCCACTGGGCTTCCCTGGGTCTCCCAGGCACCAGCGCTGGCTAAACGCAGATGCGCTGTGCTCCAGCCCAGAGGGACACAACAACCTGTGATGAAGCCATGGTAATTAGACCAAGCCCTTATCTTCAGGCCCACTGCGAGTGCAGTGGGAACATAAGGCTGTCTCCGAATACGCTGATGAAGATATGCCCATGCCACGCGGAGAACTAATAGCTGTTCACAGCTAGCCAAGGCAAGTCACGGTGAGTCTGGTGGGGGCTGAACGATAGAGGAGGAGCAGGGCAGCTCCCCTTGGGGGGGAACCAGGGCCGGGGGGACACCACTCCTCCGCCGGCTGCAGCCCTCTCCTCCCCTTGGCTCAGCCTCTCTTGCTTCTTGGCAGCCGCTGCTGCTCCGTATTTAAGGTTTCTGTGCTACAGTGCAAGAAGGGAGGGAGGAGGGCACTGGGGAGAGAGGAGTGGCATGACAGGACCACCCAGGTACTTTTCCAGGTGAGGAGTGAGGGGGAGAAGAGCCTATTTGCCCCAGGACCCAAAACAGCTATTGGTGTGGGCTCTAATAGCACTGCTGAAACAACCAGACCTGCAGAACATTCGTAAACACAAGGGTTTATTTTTCTTTTTTTCTTTTTGTCCTTTTTTACTTACTTGCTCTTTCCTTCTTCACTTTTTTCTTTCTTCCTTTCTTTCCTTCTTTTTTCTTTCTTTCTTCCTTTTCTTTCTCTTTCTTTCTTTCCTTCTTTCTCTCTTTTTCTTTGTCTTTTCCTTTCTCTCTTTTCCTTTCTCTTTTTCTTTCTTTCTCCCTCTCTTTCTCTCTCTCTTTCTTGCTTTTTCTCTCTTTTTCTGTTTCTCTCCCTCTCTCTCACACATGCACAAACGCATCCACAAACACACGCCACTTCTCCAGACAACACCACGCTATAATGGTAAAAAGCACCAAGGACTCTCAACAGCATCAAAAACAGTGCTATTGCTCCACCAGTTTAATTCAGAGATGCTCCCTATAGATAAACTGCTATTTTTAAAGCATAGTTTCATAAAGAGTTCATTGCAAAACAAGCCAGAGTGTGCATTTATAATATCAGTTTTGGGGCAGGAATTGTCTGAAAACAGCTCTTCTAAACATTTACAGGCCATGGTAAATATAAGGAAAGTTGCTGCTGACGATGATTGCAGTAAACTACTTTTCCTTTTACTTATGGGAAGGGTGCATGCAAAGGCAGTTTCTTCAGAGTAACTTGGTGTAAATCCACATCCTCACTTATCTCGCAGAAATATTCATAAAATCAAATCCTTTAACATAATGTTCAACTACTAGCAGATCCTGGAGGGAACATTACCTCTGTTTTCTGATAAGTTTAAAAGATTTTATTTTCATGATCTTCAGTCATTATGGTGGTACAATCTAGGCACTAAATTTGATGGACATGTTTACAACATATTTACAACAACATAAATTATTACAGAAATAGAAAAAAGTACAGAGAGTGAAAAAGAGAACATAATTTTAATAAAAAACTGCTGTGTTTTTACTGTCTTTTTAGTAGAAATTTCTCATGTCAAAATTCTTCTACTAGCAAAATATGTGACCAAAATATTTCATAAAGTTTAAAAAAAAAAGTCATTAAAATAATATGCCTTTTATTGGGGGGAATGCCAAAAAATTGTGTCAAAATTATATCCTTTGAAATAGTTTTAATGAAGTTATGAAAAAAATCAGAAGTGCAGGCTCAGGGTTGATTTTTACTATAGTAATGTAGCTTCCCCAGACGTGTAAATTATTCTCAAAGCTAAATAAAGATTTTTTTRATTGAAGAACAAAATACCAGCAAAAGACAGTTACAATAATGTTCAGATTCAACACTAAGAATGAATCAATCTAGAATTACAACTAACACAGTGTTCTTCACCACTCCTGAAGCAGCAGAGGTATTTGAAGCCTCTCCAGTTTAAAGAGCTGGAGCAGAGGGTACTTTGAGGTCTTTTCCATCACTGCTTTTCCATAATGCTGTGGTCAGAAACATGCATAAAACCACTGCTCCAGGTGACACTGTACTGTCTTCTTGCCTGGAAGACAAATATTGCAATCCTAGTGCCACATAATACAGTATCTTGGTATTGTCTTATACTGTCACTTTCTTCATTTATTGAGATGGAAGAGACTTAGAAGTTAGTACATTCTACTGTAGTGGGGCAAGATCTACATGATGGTGTGTGTTGTCCTAAACTCTATACACTAGAGTCCACAGTCTCTCTAGAAAGCCTATTCCAGCCTCTTTTGGTTCTTGCAGTCATTCTTCTCCCTCAGAAATTGTGAAGGAATATGTTTCACATCTTTCCATCAGTGGGTGATTGTGAGCAACTAATCACCACCCCCTTCATAACATGTTTTACACATTAGAAGATGTAATCATGCTCCTTCTTAGTCTTTCCTATTTTAGACTAAGCAAAACCAATCCCGTCATCACAGGACATCTATCTAACCTCTTATGCTTCTTGATACTATTTTATGGACTCTCACCAGTTTTTCTTGAAGTGTGGTAGCTGTATGTGAAGATGAAGCTTGGACTGATGAAACTTAAATACTAATGGGAAGTAAATAATTACCTCCCCTTTCATGCGTACAATATTCCAATCAGTATATTCCTGAACAGGATTTCCTTTCTTCTTTTGCAGTAGCCACACAACGGATGCTTCAAGATTTTGTATTTGATGAGTGCTTGCTGTAGGATACCACAGGGTCCTGACGTCATCATTCTTCAAAGAGTAGTGTGGCACAAATACACTTTCTGTGGATGGAGCCAGGGCTCTTAGGATGTAGATTCTTGTGTGCATGTGGGTCCCACCCTAATGTGGATTTGCAGGTGTCTGGCATATATACCAGAACCCACGAAATTTCTCCTGACTGCAGTAGTATAGACATAAATGTTATTAAGTCTTATTAAGATACAATAGATATGATCCAAGGTAGCTTCCTGCCTTCTTTTTTGTATATTAATCACCAGCTATTTAAACCCTTTTTCATATTTGTTCTTTTTTCTTTTTTTTTTTTTTTTNTTTTTTTTTTTTTTTTTTTTTTTTTTTTTTCCCTTCCTAGGCATAGCACTTTATGCTTATCTATATTGGCTTTACTTTGCAAATTTCTTTTCACAGTTTATCATGACCATCTTGAACTCTACTTCTGTCATCCAAAGAGTTTGCACGTTTCTCAGCTTATGTCACTATCACATTTCCTCTTAAATCCAAGTTCTTAACTAAACTATGAAGCTGAGCCAAGTCCAGGACAGACAAGTCATTATCGTTTACCTGGATAACAAGTATTATTTGCAGATATCAAAGCAGAAAAGAATGTTTAGTATGACAGTTTGGGGCATCGAAGAAGAGTTAATGGTCATTGACCATAGTGGTTTGGAAAAATTATGTTCGCACCAATTAAAGCATCAACAGCCACCAAGTAAGGAAAAGCATGAGGAAAGATGAAAGCCACTACAAGAAAGATAACATCAAACTCTGGCAAGAAACTTGAAGACCTGAGCAGGAGGAAAATCTAGTGAAACAGTAGCAAGAAAGCAGCAGAGGGAATTAGAGAAAGACACCCTTAACTGCTGTGCCTCATGTGTTTCAAGCGGTTTCTATGGTCACAGAATAAGAAGGTCAAATCAGATCAAATAAAGCAGGGCAGAACTGAACAGTACAATTAGGCCATAGTCAAAAAGTAATTACTTTTCCATCCAGTAGAGATTGCATGTTACTTCTTAGAACTGTACATTATTATCTAAATAATAGATACTAGCCAGAGAAGCAACTGGGAATGAATTGGGAAAAATCAGCTACAAAGCCACTTGGCTAAATATTATAACATTATAATTTATATTAAAGCTCAGATAAACTTGAAAGTTGGACACTGGTGGGTCTTACCATATTTATGCTCTCACCAAGAGACTAGAGAAATAAAGAATGCAGCACAGCACTAAAACAGTGTAGTACTGAAAAACTTTAATTTTTAAGCTACCAAGACAGATAAAGTAGCATTCCCTTTGCTCTATACTCTTTGCATTTTAATCTTTTGATATTATAATTATGATTATGGTATATATCCTATCCTATGAGGGTGTTGGTACATTAGATAACTTTAACTCTCTATGGAGTCTTATTTTTACTTCATCATCTTTTATCCCAGTCATCCATTTTTCCCTATTTTCTTCACAGGACATGAGGTGTACCTCACAATGCATGCAGTCTTCACATTTTTGTCAGTCATATATCTCTATAATAGCTCACTAAATAAGTCAAGTATTTTGCAGTGCTGAAGCCAATCCTTGGCTGAACTAAATGGCACAGCACTGTGGATGCGAGTGGAGCTTTCTAATCTATCCTGCATGAAGATATAACTCAGTGTTTGAAAAGGTATACCTGTCCTTACGGATTCTTACGGATATGTTACCCTTAGTAACATACCTTCATTCAGCATGGCAAGAATCAGCATGCAGCACCTGAAAATCAGTAGGACCACTCCACTACTGATTGAAATAAGGTCCGAAGTAGTGTGAGTCAGCCTCCCCAGTCAACAACTGTCTTTCTTCAGAAGCCCAAATTACTCTGTGTTATTTACAGCACACCAGTGGCTACCAAATCCAAAGAAAGTTTAGTAAATCATTCCCATGACAGAGAGAAACCATGCCATGATCATACTACCTGAGCTACTGTCATGCCAAACCAGCCATATTTCTGCACTGCAGTATCACTTAAAAGAACCACTCCTAACCAGAAGTAATTCCTTCAGCTCCATCTGCCAGCCCTGGAATCAAGAGGGTTAAAGAAGCTGTAATTTATTTCTACCAAGTGAATAGAAAATTAGGATCTTTCACTTTCTCTCTTTCTCATGCATCCATAAGAAAAAAATTATTTCACTGGAAATTATGATTTCATCAGCTGAACTGAAAATCAAGAAATAGACCACTTTAAATATTCACACCATCTTGATTAAAGCAGGTGTCTCCAAGCCCTATTATTGCAAAATGATTGTCAGAATTTCCATTGTAAATCTCTTCCCTCCTTTTCAGTGGTTTTATACTTGTGCCTTGGCTATGAGAGCATATTCCAGGCTGGAATTTAGTCTGGCTGATTATTAAAAAGAGGAGAATTTTCCTTTACAAATTATACTGAAAGAATTGTAGGACTAATAAAATGTTGGCTTTTCAGTATGGGGGAAAGGCAGGGCATGTTTTTCTATATTACACATATTGATCCAAAGCAGTAACCACAATCTGGTAGAGAAAGCAGAGCTGAAAAATTGTCACATTTCCCCAGATGGCAAAGGAATACTCTGAGCTGGCAGCCCGTTATCCTACTTTACTCTGCCTCATTCCCTGCAACTCCTGGAATGGAACAAATGGCGTGGGACAGAAAGGGATGCAGTTATTCTCTCTAACTACAGAAATCACAGGCCTCACTATCATACCATGCCTAGTCTTTACTATGCTTATTTTCCTGATACCCTGTAAAGTACAGAAATGCTTTTGTTCCTTTTGTAGATAAGAAATAAACATAAGAGATTTTCACCTAATAAACTCAAGGCACCAGCCAGTTCTTTTCTTGTGTTCAGTGTTTAGGCTATGTTCCCACTAATAAATTCAATTGTCCCAAGAGACATACCAAGAGACATACCTAGGCACTGAAAATCAACTGTAAACGCTGTTAAGTGAGTAGCAGTGTCACAACAGCCTGTGACATGTTTTTGGCCTATGCCAATTAGCACCCTCCCAAGCAACTCTTGGGCATGGCTCAGGAGTTAGCACTGGCCAGGGACCGTTCCTAGCAGGAGGGAAAGAGAGTTTAATAGCATTGGCATTAGCTGTTCCCTGTCAGCTGGCCAGAGAACAGTCCCAGACATGTTTAATTTACTACTACAGAAGAAGCCAAAATGGTCAGCACTAGCTAGCACGGTGCATGGAAGCCACGTCTTTGTCCTGAATTACACCTATGCTAGCAGCAGCCTTTCTCAGCTTTGGGTATAAGAACCCTCTCTCTAGCCGTCATATTCTGCGTTACTTCATTGTGGCTGAGAGTGTGGTCTTTTCTCCTCTTTCCGTCTATATTAAGGTTATATACTGATTACCAGTGTAGCAGCAATTTTTAGTGCAACTCTGATGAGTGAAAATTCATGCTTATTGATACTTTCATGGGAGTAGGAATATAACTGCTCAAAGGAATTGGCAATAAGACACAGACCGCTTTTTCTGTGCACTCTCTGTAACAATATTTCATAAGTATTTTATTCTCTTTTAGTAAAGATTCAGTGTTACAGGTCCATAAAATGAAAACATGTGTTCTCTTTAATATGCATTCAGAGTGAAAATCGCTTCACTCACATAAAACCTAATAACTGGATGTTATGTAGGGAAAGTCTGAAAAAAGAAATGAAGTCTCCTGTGAATTGGCACTAAAGATGTTTTGCAGTCCTGACACCAGCCACAAAAATATCTAAGCCATCATCCCCCACTGGCTTGAGTAAACACTACATTTTCCTTATATCTGTATGCAAAAACTTCTAGGACACAAATCTATATCTGACTGAAATAAGAAAAAAAAAAAGGTAGTGTAAGAGTCTATTATTAATAAAACCCATTGTCATTTGTTTATTTGAAAATTATTTTCAAATACTGTTTTTAATTATTAAGCCCATATGTGATTAAATGGCATTGATGACATCAATTTAAATATAGATTGCTGTTCAACCCTTTTTAAATGTCCAGGGTCACAGAAGAGGCAGATGAACTTTTGCTTCCTAAAATCTGAGGTGCACATTGAAGACTTCCCTTCCTCCCACAGATTAAAGGAATCAAGAGTTGGATTATTTAATACTGGGCACAACTGCATGCATCAAGGAGGGAATTTTTGTTTTAATTCTGGATTCTGTATACACTTTAGTTATATACCCTTCATTTTACATCATTTAAGCTTTAGCAATCCAACCTACAGACCCATCAATACTGATGGGAGGCTTTTATCATTCTCAGGAGGTTGAGCCAAACACTGACTCAAAGACAGCTTTCAAAAGGAACAGAATGAAAGTGATGTCAAATTCAAGCCCACAATCAGCTCCAGAAGACTGCCTATTTTTTTCTTCTCCCCTTTAAAGTATATAACAAGTAGTATTAAAAGTGCCTTAATATTTAAAACACAGATTTGTTTCAAACTACAGCTTTGAAAGTAGGGGGCTGCAGACTCTATAATGTCATTGAATTGTTTTTATGATACCACTGTGGAAATGTTGAGGCAGCGATAACTCTCAGTAGGATTACATCCTGGCAAGAAGCAAAGCAAAATGCCTGAAGTGATCCCACTGTGTGTTAATCACATGGTTAATTTGTTAAATTTGCATTTCATTCCTTTCTGTAGCTTGGCAGAAATTTTATTGATAAGGGGGTTTTTCATTGTTTTGTTTTGGGTTTGTGTTTTTTTTTTTCCCTTTGTCTTCCAAGAGATTCTGCATTGATCAATCTGTTTTCTGTCCGTGACTCTGTCATAATTAGTGACTGAGTATGTAGCTGAGTAAGAAGAGTTAATGATGGGGCACAGTCTTTTGTGTAGTCTCTTGTTGTGTAATTGTTGCTTTTCTGGGTTCATAGGTTGCATGCAATTTGCTTTGGTTTTGATCTTATTTTCTTGTGAAATTGCTTTAAGATAAGCCTCTCTCAGTGATGTATTTTAAGTCTTTCTTCTTTGTTTGATTAATTTTCATCCTCTTGATTTCCTTATTTTCCTTTATAGCAAATGATTGGGGTGAGAATTCTAATATGGGGCCAGGTGGAGAATCCGGCTCTCTTGCTCCCCCCAGCTGCTGAAGAAAAATAGCAATAGCATTAGCAATAACAATGTCATAAACTCTGAAATGTTCCCATCACTCCTGTGGCCAGACACCTCACCGAATTAAAAACAATCACTTTTGAAAGAGAAGAATATTTGCATCGGGACTTAGACACTCAGCAACAAAAAATTCCTGCATAGCAACAAATTCAGCCCATTGCTAACCCAAAATAATACATCAATCCATAGGGACTCTAAAGCTAAACTAAGCATTTCTTACACAGCTTCTTGCAACCCACTGGAGCCAAGCATAAGTATATCCTTGGCTAGATCACAGTCCATCTAAAATGTGGGATGTTGCAAAGCCCTTATAGTAACAGAAGAACTGATACATGAAATAGTTAGGACACAAATTGGTTAGACTTCATAGATAATATCGTTAAATGTCCTTCAAAACAGACAGGCAACTAGTCCTTGGTTATGCATATGGGATTCCTCTAGAAGTACGTATTTCTTATTACCCTTTGCCTGACTTAAAGGATCAGTACTGCATTTTGCATTGCTTGAAAACTGCAACTGCTTTTCAAAGACAGCTCCAAAAGACAGCACTGTACAATGAATTATCCCCCAGGTATGGATCAAAGCCACACTGGTTTTGACTGGAGTAAGGTCTTGGGCCAAACATTTAGCAGAGCAGGAAAAGGAAAAATAAGTTGCAATGGCAGACCCAGTGTCTCCAGGTCTCATAGACACTTCTGATTTCTCTTTTTTTTCTCTGCAGGAGCAATCACATAGCCCTGAACCTTTTTGCAGACAGACTAAGAGGTGACATTTGCATCCCTGATTCATTGTGACTACAGGAATCTTCTCTGGATAAATACAGGGTTTCATCTTTCAGTTGTTCCAGCCTTCTCTTGCAATTAGTTTCACTACTCCACTCACTGACATTCCTTCTGACACTCGCATTTCACTAATGGATCAGCAAGCTCAGTTTCCATAGGCAGAACTGTATTCCCAACTAAAAAATCTTTTACACTGAGGAAACCTTCAGATCTCACCACTCACTACTGCATCTGGAAAGGTGGAAACTGTCGAACTCAAGTCCTCCTTCAATGCCATGGCATCTCTCACTCAAGGGCATGGAAAATGAGGAAAACAATTTCCTTTAGAGGCAAGAGCAGAAGAGGTCCATCTATGTGTGTATGGCATTCCTTTATTCTCAGGTATGACACGTGCCTGCAGGAGATACTCTCCATTAGGAGACATCCTTCAAGGGGATCCTTCAATGATCTGAAAGGAGACTTAACTGCACAGCAAAGGTCTGACAGAGGCCCTTGGGAGGGGATAGCGAACTGAGAAAAGTGCAGCAGGGAGTTCACTGATCCTGGCTTTTCCTATCTTTCTAGGAAGAAGGTAAATGGTTTGGTCTTTGCACTGTCTTCCAGAGAATACCATCCGCCATGAACCACCTGGCTTTTGCTTTGAAGGCCTGTGGGGGGTTTTAAGGCCACAGTACCTTTTCTGACAGATTTATTTTCAAAAAAAAAAACCAAACATAGTTAGAAAATGAATGTGTTCAGCAGGCAGAGGAGAGCTTGCAAGGTTGTTTTCACTTTCTCAGAGTTAAACAAGAAATACCCATTAAAAGTCAATGCAACAACAATAGCGGGCCACTATCTCAGGGTCTGGACTGTAAGGTGGTAAGGAACACAAACCATATCTGACAATATGTGGAGTAATAAAGTCATCTTCTAAGTTCAGTGTTAACTGGGGTTCAGGCTAGCTTTTAGCATCAAAGCTGATCAATGTCAACACAAAATCTGGTGCCACATTTTACTGCAATCCTTACACAGCGGTTGTATTATCCCTGGTGTTTCATCCCCTTTGGCCACATCCAGATTGGAACCAGGAATAAAGTCCTCTCTAATTTTGGTTGTGACATAGGTCCCTGTCCAAAGTCACAGAAATAAATTCTGAATCTAAGATGTCAAACTCAGAACTAAGTTTTGATCTCACAGTCTGGCTAGAACTCAAGCTGATGGAATAATTCAGGCACACCCCACCTAATCAATCAAATGTTTAGAGAAACACCAATCCAAACTTCTACACTTGGGTTTGACAGAAACCCCTACTTATCAGTCCAACTCCAGAGTATTATATAAAAGGGTCCAAAAAGCTTTCCTTCAGTATTCTTGATTTGTGAATGCAAAAGATATAAAAAAATTTCAGAATATGACTTTTAGTTGTATTGCCTCAGAAGAAACAAAGCCTGATTTATTTAATCTTCTGTTATTATCAGAACTACCCAAAAGAATAAAAACAAGAGAAGAAACCCTTTGCCCAGGTTCATAGAAAATCTGATTAAAAAAACATGAGAACAATGTCACATTTTAATCGATATTGGAAAATGTCCTACAATATCAATAGTGGCTCCATTATTCTAATCACTCTGTAATGAAGGACTTGCTAAACAGACATATTAGGAGAAAAAAATGAGTCCAGAAGTGTCCGCTCCTTGTGAACTCATATCTGTTGTACATAGAAGAGAATGCCCTAAAGAAAACTCCTAAAAAGTGGTTAATTAACATATAAACCACAAATGTCGGAATATCATAAATATTCAAGTAGTGATGGATAGTGGGATAAACCCTGAGTGCATGCCGTAAGTTTTTTATCTCCATAGCTATCTTGAGTTGGATATTTACAGTAAATTACAGCTGCACATGCTTTACTCCAGAGCCATATGTTTTATTATTCAACCAGATGTAAGCCATAAAACTGTTTTATCTATTTTGTGGTTCAGCCTAGTACTAATAAAATAAACTACAAATACCTGACTTATAGCTTTGCTGGCATTTTTGCACTCCAGTGAAGTGCAGTGCCAATGCCTCATGCAGTGAAAGTGATCTGAGAAAATCATATGTTCTTCCCATTTCTTATACTTTCATAAGGACCTTAAATATTTGCATGAACAGTGTTGAGCTACAACTTGTTCTTTTATTGTTTTTCATCACATGGACTATCACCATCACTGATAGTTCATTTTCGTTTCCTGCAGATTGGAAAGGACATTGTAAGGGGCCTGCACTCTGTCTTGGCGTCTACATCACTGATTTTCCTTAAGTGTTACAGGGTAGCATCAAATTACTAATATAATCATATAACCTAGGAAGGATGTATTTAGTTACATAAAAAAGATAATGTTGCAATTAACAAGACATTTCTCTCTTTTTTTTTTTTAATCTATCATGTTAAAACTTGGACACAAGAATCAAAAAGTATGAATTTGTCTTGCCACTATTTTGGGATTAAGATTCCTTTAAGCACCTGTGAAAGCTGTCCAAAGTGCACACACAAATGTTTTCCGTTTATGTCAAGTGTGTTGGAAGACAAATTCAGCTTTCATATCACTGTTTTTGCCAAAAAAAGTGTTCTCAGTGGTCTTAAAATCTTATTTTTGCTGTGGAATGTGACCATAAGAAACACAGTATATAATGGGGTAGAGAAGACATAAAGAATATTGTGAAAAGATCACAAAATACAGCCAATTTTCTGAACACTTTTAGATACACTGCTGGCCTTGGACTAATATGCTCAGTCTCGAGGTTGTCATGGACATCTGTTAATAAGTCTCCCTAGCCCAACAACATTCATTTGACTCTCAGAATGCATAACCCTAGCAGACTAATGAGGAACTGAATGTTGAATGTTTATCAAAGGGGACTCTCTTCCATTCCATCCACCTCTTGCATACTTTCAAAGAATTAATCTATTTTAACAAGGGACCTTCTCCCTATTTTATGGCCTCAATTCAATCTCTAAAACAGGGGATTAAATCCAACATTCTGCAAATCGAAATTAAAGTGGTTTTGGTTGTTGTTTTTCAAGCTACTCTGAGTGTTAATTGGGGTAAAATCTGCAGCTTCTGGATTACCATTCACGTTTCGATTAACAGAGGAGGAAAACTTTGCCAGAAGTACCACAAGGACTAAGGCAAATGAAGTCTTTTAACCCTTTCTCAGCATAGTAAGCAGGTATCACTTAGAGGAACACAGGCAATTTAAAATGTTTTGGTTGCTCTGCACATGATAATAAAGTGGAAGAAAAAACAAAGCACTGTGTCATTTTTTACTCCTCAAAATCCTTCAGATTTCATTATGATTGATTAAAAATAATTGAGCAGATGTTACAGACAGTAATGCTTTTAAACCCTTTGTGCTTAGATTTAAATCTGAAATAATGCAGATAAAGGAAGTGTGAAAGATTTCATACCATGGTCCCACAAATACTCGTAAAATGTAAGTGCTGTTTAGATACTTTCTTATGCCCGATACTTTATCATTTTTATGTTGCTGCTGAAAGGATAAGGTCTCAAGTGTGAGTTCCTGTGATAAACACATTTTCTTTTGGCTCATGAGTCATAGACAATGTAAAAAGACGTTTTCCTCTCAAAACGCCAATATTGTGAACATCTGGTTCATACCCTTCTTAACAAAATTTGTTCCACTGCTCTATTACATATAAACATCTGTCATTTATATCAAGCAGTTGACAAATGCTCTATCATGAATTCTAAGAACTGACATGCTAAATCGTTAAATATCTTTTTTATACAAAATGAAAACTGTTTGTTTGTGTTGAAGACTGAATCCTATTCAACAGAGGTGACTTCTTTATCAAATGAGAAAACAGGTTTAATCTATATCAACAGTTTTAAATTTTCTTTCTCCTGACAACTGTATGTAATTACTGTAAATCAGTCTTCACATAAAAGACAATGATGTGCTACTGGGTGACACTACGTGGATACTGTTTAGTGAATGGTTTTGTCTACCYAAAAGACTGAAAGTTTTGAGAAGTTCCAGACCCTCAGAGTTTTCCAGATATTCATGGTTAGAGAATTAATTTGTTAAAAAACGAAACAAAACAAAACAGTTCTCTGCTGGTGTTCAGTGCTAAGAGGTTGTTTTGTTGCTTTGCTTTGTTCGGAAGGGATGGCTGCAGCCATGCAGACAAGCAATGTGTTCCAGGAAACATTCGTCCTCCAGAGGAGTGGAATCATTTCTGCCTCTCCTTTTTGGGACTTAGAGGCCCATGAAACCAAAATCTGGGGCAGCCCCACAACTGTTCAAGCACAAGGAGATCACTTGATTTTGCTGAGGCCAAATGGCTGTTGTGTGGTCCCCTCTGCGTTCAGGAAAGAGCAACGTCTTCCACAGCAGGATAGGACCATCTCTCAGGAGGCTTCAGCCAGAATGACCACAGGATCCTGTCTCCTTGAGTATTTAAAGTTATAACTTGGACCCAAACAGGAAGGGCTTTCTGTAATTTTGTGATTCATGACTCCAAGAAATGAATCCAAAATCTATGTATGACCTCCAAAACCAGCTGTATTGGGTAGAGTCTACTATTAAGAGCAAGTCAAGATGTGTAAATGAGGTGTCTCCTTCTCTCCGTTGACTGTACAGACTAAACAGAGAGTCACCTGGCAACAATTAATAGAAAAATGGATTGCATTCCCTAAATGAGGTGCATAAAGTGGGCAGTCTGCACCTGGCTGTATGAGCTTTAAATTTGCCATCTTTTTTCACAGTCTGTGAAGTATTTTTCATAGCTTTTCAGGACAGGCATTGCACAAGACATTTGTAACTAGCTGAAAACAAAGAAACCCTGTGATTCACTGAGAAAAAGGATATTTAGTTAGATGCATGACAGAGCCAGAGGCAACTTCGGAGCTGCAAATGCAATTACTGCTGGCCAGAGGCATTTGCTTTTCACTTTAAAAAAAAAAAAAAAAAATAGTCTGCTCTGATTTGTCTGATTTCTGTCCAGAGAAGAACAGCATAAAACATGTTCAGTCTTAGGAGATCTGGAAGATCCTCCCTAAGAAGAGAATAGATTTGGAAAAGGTCCCTTTACCTACATGTGTAACATGAAAGAAGATAATTTTGCCATCCTCTGCCTTCCTACTGCCCTTATTATAATAGGCTGAACGTTGCTTTTTAATTGCAGGATGGGCAAAAAATATGGAGCAATTTGATATGCAGCCTGTACTAACATTAAGAAAGCCAAATCTAGTGTCCTAATGAAATCTATTGCAATATAAAAATGGTGTGTTTATTAATAAGGCAGAACGTTATTAGATTTTCTTACTGAGCTAGAGCATTTCAAGGCCATTTGGGGCAGGGAGAGCGAGCAATGCCTTTACAGTACATTCTTTGTTTCCTTAACACTGATCACCTGTCATACTTGATTCCCACAGTGGACATTTTATAGCAATTTGCTATTCTGACCTTTGCATACATTTTTTGCAAGCTTTACTCTGGGACCGTTTAAGCTGGGATGGGTGGGCATATGCTGAGTATGGTAGCAAAGAGTAGGGAAGGATTAAATTTCAGTTGTGAACTGGCTGCATCTCTTGAACCATTCATTACCAGATTCCCTAACATTTGGGTTTTCAAAAGGTGATGAATTTTTGTGTGGAAAAGGGTACTTTGTTGGCTGGTCTCCACTGAAGCATACTTTCAACATTAACTCCCTATTGGCAGCAGTTTCTGCTTATGATTTGTTTTAACGAACACCAGTTTAAACTGGGCTAATCATAATGTCTGCTGGAGAATGGTTAAACCCTAGTGTATTTTATATGAGCCTGACCCAACCAGAGCTCATGTGCTGCGGATGGTAGCCATGCGAAAGGACTTTTCTGAGTGTGGGAGTTAAGTCTATACAGGATATGGTTAGAATACATGGGGGAAATTAACATTTTTCCATTTCTTTTTTCTTCCTGTTACCTCGGTTCCCCATCTCCCTAACCACTGCACGCACCCACGACTTTCTGTCTCTCTGACCTTCTTGATGTCTCTCCGACCTTCTTGATGTCTCTCCTTTGCCTGCGACCTCTTCTATTCTTATATCCCCCACTGATCTCAGATCCCCCATGCTCACTTTACATCCTCTCAATACCCTGATCCCACTGCTCTTCATCATCGCCCAGCCACATGTCTTCTCAGCCTCCTCACACATTTCCGTGGTTTCCTAAATCCTCCTTCTCACATCTCAGGCCAAACAGCTGGAACCAGAAAAGGAACAGTTTCTAATTAAAAACCTCCAATTGTAAATATCATATATTTAACAACTACTTATTGAATGTCTCAGAAATGTCCCTAATTAAATCCCCTTGAAAATACTGAAAGGTCTTCCTTACCAAAGTCCACAGAACAAAGCCAAAGCAAAGTTGTTATTTTTATTACTGATGTCATGAACTGAAAAGGCATTTTTCATTAAAACTAAACCATAACCAAATATCATAGCAATAATAATTTTAATCTGAATTTTACCTAGTATTCAGAATTAAATTTAGAATAAAGAATTTCTGAAAAAAGTATGTAGTTCTGATGAAGCTTGGAAATCAGCAGGCAATCAGCTTTACAACAGGACATCAGCTAAACCCCCATTGATAGAGTCCCCATATCATTCTGCATCTGGTTTGCATCAGTGTTGCATTTCTAATTAGACCTTCCCAATCCATTTGTTAGTACTGGTCTAGGAGTGACAGGGTTGAAATATTTTTTTCCATAGAGATATCTGTCAGTGTTTCATGTATTTTTGCTTAAAACAGGTTAAAGCAAGCATGGATCATAGCAGAATGGTGAAATTCTCTTTGGGAATATAACCATTACAAATTGAGGACAAAATTGAATAGGTTAAGCATTAAATATGAAGGGACAGATCCTCAGATAACATAAATTGTTATTGCTATTCCACTGATGTCATTAAGGTTGTATTGATCCAACCCTGCTGAGAATATGCTGAAAAGTGGTACCACATCCCACAGGCAGAAGGAATACTGAAAAAACTATACCTGCCCCTTATCAGAATCCACTTTGCTTACAAAAGAAAGTTATTTCTTTGTAGCTTTATATTAAATTTTATTCTTGTGACTATTTCTCTCTGAGTTACCTTCAACTCCCTCGGAGCCTTTTCCCTTTGAAATGCAAGGGGCTCAGTGTTTCATTATTGTAAGGAACAATAACTTTACACAATTTACATGTATAACTAAGCACTTGGATTTCAAACCTCAAGAGTACAGTATTGGAACAGTAAAAGTTCCTTCTTGAATACATAACCCATTTCAATTATACCTATAGTGACTCCATTTGGTTAAGAAAATAAAGCAACACTTATTTTATTTGCTAGTATGCTATTTATTCTTCCTCCTCCTCCTTTCTACTGCAAACATCTCTCTATGTACTGCTCTGTTTAGTAACATTAACAGATAAGCCTGTGGAGGCTGGAAATCCTGCCTCCAGGATGGTGAAAAAAAGGCTACAAAGGACTCAAAAGGAGCAGCAAATATGGAGACCAGAGGTGAGATTTCTAATGCATCAGGCATGTAATTGCATTAATTCAATACGATTAAAGAGCTTTGAAGCAATGCTACTGCCTCATCCAGACAGATTCTGATTAAGCAACAGAGGTGTGAGAAACTGTTATGGATCAAAGATTGATAAGATATAGGTTAGGGAAGAAAATAGGTTGGGAAGATTTAGAAAAGATATTTAGTGGCTCTGAGGAAAAAGAAAATTTATTAGATATAAGCTATACAACAGATTGTTATGTAGCATTACAAATTTGTCATTAAATGCATACTTCAAGGAACACAAAGTGATGATGGATAATTTAAAGATTTTATTTAAAAATTATTTTAAGGAAGAGAAAATAGATGGTTCAGTTGCAGTTCAGACATCAGCCTCTTGTACCTCCAACTTAAATATCTAAATTTAAACACTGGTGAAATAGCTCAGCTTCTGAAAGATCTAAAATCATTGGTGGATATAAGGAGGTATCACAGGGTCTGTAACACATGCCCCTGTTAGCACCACAAACCCAGTGTTCACTCTGGACAGCCAAATCACCCCAACTTGATTTTCAGGGCTGCAAAGGATTCATCATAATTAGATTTCTTCCTGACTACAAATGTCTCGCTCAAAATCATAAAAAGCAAGGCAATACATTAAGCCATTCAGTCATGTAAAACTCAATAACTTAGTGGTATCACAAGTCTTGAAAATCAACAGCCAAGCACAGGAACATTATTTCTGATTCCCTTTCTTTGCTGCTTGTGTTCAGATTTGCGCCTTGTTTTGAGAAGAGTTAGTCCAGAAATAGAGTGAAGAAAGGTGGGCACCTCAAGTGGCCAAGATATGGCTGATGATCATAGTTTCTGGTATGCATGAAATAGCCATGAAATGGCACGGGCCTCTGGAGAAAGTGACGTGAGACTGGTATGCTAGCAAATAGGTGTTTCATTTCCTAGTTTTTTGTAGATATAAGTTCATTGGACTGTATATTAATATGGAGGCTCCTTAATACTTCTCAGCAAATTGCTCATCTTTGTATTTTAAAAAGCCATTCTAAGGATTCAGAGTGAAAGGGCTACTGCATAAGGGAGAGAGGAGTAGGCTAAATCATGACAAGGGCTTATGAGCAGCCACTGACATAAGAAAATTTATGTACTAGCAGCTGCTACAGGTGAGCATTTATATTCCAGAAACAGTAGCTTCACATCATAAGCTTGTTCAAGAGTTTTCCAATGGACAATTGCTTGGTTATGTAATTTTTCTTGTGATATATAGCTGCAAAAAATTAGCCGGAATCATCTTTCTTCTATTATTTATTTTACAAATTTCCAGTTGCTTCAGATCTTTTCAGGATACACTCCTCTAACAAATGAAGTGAACCTAAACAGTGTTTTCTTGAGAGTTATCCATCAGCTGCTACTGTAGAATCTTCAGACAGTGCTAAATTTTGCACACTCCCTACAGGAAGATGAAGAAAGTGAAAAATACTGTCATGTAAAATGAGAGTAATACTACACAGAAGGCCCAAAAATGAGCCATGTTTGAAACTGTTCAGGGAAGCCATTTTCTATGCCCATTTTAAAACCCTGTGTAAAGCCAAATGCAGCTCTGACGTCTTTCTCAACACAATTAGGCAATCTGAATTAGATGTTCTAGCTTTGGCCAAGCTWTACCAGACACCAGAAATGGGAAACAGGTGACAAAGATTCCTCTGTGTCCAGTCTGTGGTCATCTAAAGAACAAAAGTCTAGTTTTGACACCTGGATAATTTTAGCACTCTCAAGACCTCTCCACATTACATCCACCCACAACAGCCTAAGAAGCTTCTCCAGCGGCAGGTGTTTGCAGTGAGACAGTAGGTTTTTCCTTTCAGAATCTCCCTCCTGTTTGGGGAATTCCCCCAGAAAACACCACCTTCACTCCCCTTTTTGTCATTTTTCGTTAGTACTATGTTGCAGCTCAACAAAAACATAATGCTGATGAGTTCCCGTATACCAACACTGACTGAAAGGACAGGCTATGGCTCACTGAACCAGCACTGTTGCTTCGTACACTACAAGTGGTTTCTGGCCTATTTTAACATATCTTCCAAGTAGCGGTCATGCTTCTTTAGACCTAGGACCCACACCATGCTTCTTTTCTGAGAACTGAAAGGAATATAGCATAAAATAGCGTGGCTGCAGAGCCTTAGTCATTGCATAGGTGGGGTTTGGAGTTCTTAACGTTATGTTTATCCCCTGAAATTGCTTATATTGGGAGCTTTCTTGTGCTTAGACATGCTAATCCTACTGCTTAAAAGGCTGTAGAGAGGAATACATGTTTTGCATATAATTATTCTCTTTAGCAAGTTGCCCTGTGAAAGTTATGATGTTGAGTCCTCAATGCTCTGCACAGCAGTTTTATTAATATCTGGATGAGTAGCTCCAGAAACAGAGTAAAATGTCTCTTCCTAGTGTTCTGTTGTCCATCTCTCTGGTGAGTGAAGGGCTAATTTCAGTCACTCATAATTTTACATTTTCCCACTGCATGCCAAATATCTCTTATTACTCATTTTTTGGATTTTTGGACTGGGCAGCGATGTTGGTATTGAGTAGATCAGCAGCACGTGACAAAATCCCTGGTGTAGGGAGGAAGAAAAAGAGAATTATGTAGTTAGCTGTATTGGTCTGTAGGTTTCCATTAAACGGATGTCTCTGGCTTGCTATCATTCACTGTAATTGCAGTGTCTGGAAAGTTGACTTTCCCTTGAGACTAATCTATTTTAAGTTCAATGGATCAGGGGAAGCTTTTGAAAGACTTGTAAAATTCTTTACACTTGACTTCCTAAGTCCAAGGAAAGACAATGCTGTGTACAATATGTACTTCTTAGTCAAGAATTTATTGGAATATTAATTTGAGACAATTTCTCATGTGAATTTCCACAGGCAAAAACAATCATCATAATGGAGCACCACACACACATACAATTATATAGATACTAATTGTTTTCAGAGACCACATTTAGATAAATTTAGCTGTTACAGTTGGAATTATATTCTTTCTATTTGTCTATATTTCCCATATTTTACCATCAGCTCTGGCAGAACTATCAAGGCAGTCAAAAGTTGTTGCAGAGAGTTTCAGACATGCTCTGAAAGAAAGAGTGTTATACTTTAAGACATTTTTGGCATTTTGTCCAAATACATATGGTATAAATAGGACTACTAGTCCTTTAGCTCTTCTTGAGGTTCATTTCTTCACTGAAATAACTTGGAGAGACTATTAGAAGCTCTAAACTCATTCCAAAAAACTCAGAAGAGGATATCCATTATGCCCTGAAATCTCCAGTGGGCAAAATGTCATCCTTCTTGCCTAGACATTTAAACTATGGCAACCCCATCAAACATGCTAACCAAACAACAATGGGAGAGGTGACCTTCCAAAATCTCATTTCTGTGGCTGCTATAATGTCTGTGACTACTGTAACCTCTGCTCAAGTCTCAAAATCATCCCAAGATTCATACATCAGTGGCATACTTACACCTTCCTTACTCCTCTGAACATCATATAGCTTAAGATAAGAGCCCTACATTATCTTCATGGTTAATGGCAATAGAAAGAAAGCAGTGGTAAAAAAATGACTGGTTTAATTTCTTTTATCAAAAGCCAAGACTGACCAACTTTGCGGCTTTCACTGAAAAAAAACATGCCACAGGATATGTGCCATTCTTGGCCCATAGCATTGCCTACACAAATTCCCTCTTGAGAGAGAGAGAACAACCGCAAGTAACAGTTGTTAATGTTGCTTAATGCATGGCTGGAAGGTGCATATTTGCCCTGTAAAAACAACCGTGTAAAAAATGAAGAATATTTACTTTCAGTCTTCATATTGGAGCATGCTCAGACCTTTCAGACTCCATCTTGCTTCCGTTTTTGGGGTTGCCTAGAAAGCCCATATAACAAGAAGCCTAAGGGGTATTAAGAAATCCTGGTGTTAAACAGATGCATAAATAGGCAGTGAAGTACTGCATTCCAGGTGATAAGTCTTGAAATGCACCCAGTCTTCTTCTAAACAGCTGTGTTCAGAAATCAGGAGCACTGGAGATACTCCATGTCTGGGCTCCTTTCTCTAGCACCCCAGGTTAAACTCAGCACATTTATCTCTTTTTGAAAGAAGGACAACATTATTACACTCAAAGACTGATGTTAAATGTGAACCTCTGAACTCTAATTTAACAAAAACCTAATGTTCCACCTCGCCCACTCTTAGAAAGCACCAATGTACACCCCTCCTTGATGGGCCTGCATAAAGAAAGGACACTGAGAGCTTCCCCCCTGAGGGGATGCAAAGGCGCAACACTACCTTGCACCAGTGGTCTCGCAGAATACTCTATATCCCACTGTAGGTCTGCTTTACACTCAGCCTGGAAAGGGCTTCTTGGGCATGTCCAGCAATGCCTGAGCACGCCCAGCTTGCCATCTGTTCTGCAGTACCTTTGGCTGCTCCAGAGGCTGAACTTGCAAAAGGGGCAGTAGCTGAGTCTAATAGTGAGGTCACTGTACAGGCATTCTTTTATGGCCAGTGTCATCAGCGTAGACTTTGCCAGTATTTCACATGGCTTATGACAGACCATGGTAGGAAAGAGAAGCGTGCCCACTACATCAGCCTTGGGCAGTGGCAGCAGACTCCCTGTTGTATGACTGGCCCTACAACAGGAAAGCCACAGCTGAACCTCAGACCCATCACGTGATATAATATCAGGGATTACTGCCATCAAACCATAGCAAGACTGTACTTGCATGTGTGGTTTGCATGAGAGAAGAAGGCTCCCTCATACTCCCGTTTGGGTAGACGCAGATTATACACATTTGCTCAATCTGTCCCTGTGTTCCCACCAACAGTGCCTCATTGCCTAGCAGACCTCTGGTGCTGATATTGCTTTTAAAGGCATTTTTCTATCCCGTTAGCATTAAACATCTTTTGAGATCATTCTTTCCTCCTTTTCTCTTAGGATTGGATCTGCTATGAACTCAACAGGTTTCTCCATATCCGGCTGCGTGAATGAGAGACTTTGAAGACTGCTGATTCAAGAAACTGGAGTGATTGACTGGAACAGCAGTACAGTAATAGAGGGAATCACTAGGGGGATGTTGGAGCAGACAGCTGTTATATTATTTCGGACAGGCAGTTTTCCTTATAAATATTTTCTGTATTGAAAAACAGACAGCTATTGTAGTAGTGATCTGGAAAAAAATTTTGAAAAACAACTGGGATTTTCCCTGTGAGACCAACATCAAAAGCTGTAACTGAATATACTTATGGTCCAATATTGCACAAAATTTGGGCTCAACCTGTATTTAGGCAAAACTTCCAGTGGAGTACTGTATTTTTAGTGCGAGGGGTGAATGTGACTTTTGTTTGACTCGACGTTTCAGGACTCCCACCTATTGTTCACAAATTTTACCCAACCTGAGACATAGGCCTGACAAAAATGGCCAAATATTCCTCAGATGTAAAGGGGCCTTCACAGCCCTCACGACAGCTGGCCTGATTTACACCAGTGGAAGACTTAATCCAGTAGTAGAGATCAATAAATTTATTAAGAAATCATTTAAATGCATCCAAAATATTTTTCTGAGAAGCTGCAGCTACTTTTATCATCAACTTCTGAACATCATAAATATAATAAACCATTTCTAATAGCCGTATCAAACAAAGATTACTTGGAAAAAATCACAGTATGAAATTTCAATAACTTAAATATTTGAGAGTGCCATAATTTAGTTGCTGCTGTTGTTGTTGTTTTTAAATTGGCTCCTTCGTTATGTAAAATGCTGTACCTATGAGATAATTGACTTTTCCCTGTAATTAAACCTGCAATTAAAAAATTGTTATCATCACATAAATAACTGCTTGGGAAACAATTCAATGAAAAGACGAGCTGAAATCGAACGAATGGTCTTTTCTCAGAGTGTGAATAACAACAAGGTTTCAGTCTGTCAGTCACACTACCAGCAAGCTTGTCTTTGAAAACGCTTCCATTTTTCAAGCTGTTAGAGGGATTGCTATAGATCCTGGGGGCATAAGCCTGAAAGAAAGATCATAATTCAGCAATAGGAGGTCTGCTTATCTCAGTCAACAGTGAGCTGGCAGAGGACGGGGACCCACGCTTTGTTTACACGGGGAATAAACAGCATACCTTCTTCGTGCCTGAACGGGCCTTCAGCCCCCATGGTACAGAGGTGCTGGATGGAGGGAAGAGACTGCGAGGAAAAAACTGTGTGTATGAGTGTGTAGGTGTGTAATTAGTGGGGCTATTCACACCTTCAAAAAAGAAAAAGGAATCTGCCTCGTCCTTACAGTATCCCTTGATCTCTTTGTTAAACTGTATTTGTAGGTTTCTATTGAAATGTCATTCAGGAAATACCATTCAGCTTCCCTTGACACTGAAAGAGGGAGGATGGTATTAAGTGACCTGTATGGTGAAAAGAAAGCTGTGACTCAATTTTATATTATTTCTAATTAAACAGAGATAATTACAAAAGAGAGGGGGAAAATGGGAAGAAAAA
This sequence comes from Phoebastria nigripes, assembly GCA_035582835.1. Classification (NCBI taxonomy): domain Eukaryota; kingdom Metazoa; phylum Chordata; class Aves; order Procellariiformes; family Diomedeidae; genus Phoebastria; species Phoebastria nigripes. Next base: position 825,521 of record JAYKAV010002779.1, read on the forward strand.
AAAAAAAAAAGAGAAGAAATTAGATTCTATTTATAACACACATTTCACAGGGCTAAATTCTGCTATGTCTACTTACCCTGAATTACTCTTCCACCTAGGGTAGCCCCATTGATTTCAGTGGATTGGTCTACTTGCAAAATATTCCTCTAAAAAACCACAAAGGTGCAGGAGAGGTTAAACTGATTATAACAGCGGTGTGCTGATTTATCTAGTAAGAACTGGTCATTTCACCCTTTTAGAAGAAATCTATTTAAAATCTAATTACAGTGGTATATTTTAATTTGGAGTTACAGGTGACACTCGCCAAATAGAAAGATGAGTAATTACCCTAGTTGGCTGCTACAAAGCCAAGAAAACCAAACCAAACAAAAAGAAGTCTTGGCTGAAAAAAAAATATAGTAGAAGAATTTAGACGTGATAACACTATTGTATCAAATAGTGATACACTTTGACTTTGGCTTCTGATTTTCTCTATACATTTCTAAATAGCTTCCTGTTTGGATATGACAGGAAGATAGACTGGGGAAAAAAAAAAAAAAAAACATTTATTATATTTAAGTGCATCACCTTTAAAAATTACCTTCTACAAGTTACAAACTGAAGATAAAAATTATTATTTATATTCTGCTACCTATGGTCCAAAAGATAATCTGACTTGAACATACTTCTAAAGGTCTTCAAGAATTTAATAAAGTAAGTATTTCTATTTTCCTTCACATTTTTTTACCCCATCAAAGCTAAATGAATGTAAAGCAGTTTTAACTGTTTTAAGTAATCAGCTTGACTGTCTCAGTTCTTCATGAAAGATAATGAGGTGTATTTGATCAGAAGGTTCATTAAAAATGATTACATGAAAAAAGGAAAGACATTCCAAACAGTGTTGTTAATTGGAAAAGATGAGTTGACGTATGACTGAAGTTTGGATCCAAGTTCAGAGTCAAAGAAAATGTGTAACAATTTGTTTTCCCATGTGCATTAGTTTGTGTGATGTTATGACAGTAACAAGTCCCTCAGTTATATCAACTTTCATTTCACTGTGTGATGTTGAAATAATTTACATTTTTCAAAATTACATTTGAGTTTCTGAGTATGAATTACCCAAGAAAGTAATTGGCTGTTTAGAAATCAATGTTTCTAATAACCAAACAAGTGGTGAATCATTACGTTTTCCAATGTCAGTCATATTCTTCATATGATTCCTGAACTGAGCATGTAACATCACCGATATCTTATCCCTTTTAAATTGAATTAGAGTAAAAATGGAGAAAGTAATTATTTTTCACGTTTCATCTGCATACCTAATGTCATCAGAGTAACAAATAGAATGCTTTCTTTAACTTGTCATGGGCAAATATTGCTTGAACAGCCCTACAGACCTCACAGAAGCCACACCTCTGATTAAGATTTACAGAATTGACCATCACGTACCATTGTTACCGTTTCAGAAGAAAGCAAGCCTTGTCTTTTCAGACATAACAAAAATCATTGCTGTAATAACGACATTCATAGCTTAACATTTAATATACCTAAAATAATCAGATAAGGTAAATGAAAGGGAGAAAAGAGAATATATATGACTGTTCAAAAGAAGGAGATCTCCACTGAAACCTACAGCAAGATTTCAGCCTATGGAGACTGGATTACAGCATGAACATATGCTGAATAAAATTTTCTTCCTCAGCAAATTACATAGCACTTTGGAGTACAGGTGGGCAATAGGACTGGGAGTTCCCCTCCAAAACCTATCCAACCAAAACACCTTGTTGGGACAGAATGAATGGCATATCTCTCTCCATTGCTGTAGAGAGAGTTTAGATAGTAAACTTAAACTAGACTCCTCATTTCCACACAGCTGATGGGTGAGATGAATCCTGAGCACTCTGTGCTCTGTGCTCTTTTCAGGTGTTTTGCAGCAAGTCACCAAATTTCAGGTAACTGCTCAGGATCTATGGAGGATGGGAGAATAGGTTTGCTTTTAAAGACTGTATTAGGTGGCGTTTTTGGAAAACAGTCAAAGCTTCAACTTGATCAAACAAAGGTGTGAAAGCACAACTTTTCTTGTGCAGAATTTGTGTTTGATTACTTGAAAGTAGATTTTTTTTTTTTTTTTAAATTGTATCCATGGCATGCGTCAGCTGTCTTCTCTGTTAAATGTGTGTACCTGAAGGTTTCACAGGGCTGGTCAAGGCTAACTTACAAAGTAAGTTTGTAAAGTAATTAACTACTTTAGAAAGAAATGTTATTAACTGCTGTGTCTTTAAGAGATGGGAACGTATTCTTTATCAGGGACTCTAATCAAGGAAACAAAGAAAAGTACTGTGAAGACAACGTTTGTTCTACCTTTTTCAGGAAGTTGTTGTATCTTATGTCATTACAACTGATACTGTGAAGTAAGCAGGAAATTAGGACACTCATACTATTTTTCAAGTTAAATTCTACAGAAAATGAATTCAATTCTAATGCTTTTAAGCACCTGGAACTTGATTGTTCATTGCCTTGCCCTTGAGTGAGGGTATTTTTTTGAATGCAGTTTGTACAAGGTAATGACAATGCAAGATACGAGAGTCTAAAGAGTTCAGTCATTGCGTCCCAAAGCTTTGGATCTGAAACAGTCTGTCTATAAGCAAATTTCTCTCCCAGAAAATTCAGAAAGGGCGTAAATATTATTAGAAAGGCATTAGACAGAAGAATGTCTTACAGATAGAAATGGTACTGCTTATACTTGTTTGAGGAAAGCAAAAAAATATTGATGGAATGTATCAGTTGATGTTAGTTGCATCACCAAATTGCAAAGTATATCTTTACAACTGAAACCATTAAAAACTTTGTTGGGATCCAGGGAATCATTAAGCATCCTGGCACCCTGGTTCTGTAAAGAACTGCTTCCTATTACACATATTGCCCAAAAATAGTTTCCGCAGAGAAACACCTAGACAGTACACCATTGTAGGCTGCAGATCCTCTGAAAAGGCATGGTGCAGTGAATATTAACACCATTTCACACATTCCCAAGATGTATGCAATTACCTCAGGGAGAGGAGCTGGGAATGTGAGGTCTCAAGGGCTTAGATAATGACATAAAATAAATTGCAACGATTACCCATGTATTTTTCCAAGAGACATATTATTTAAAACCTGTCTAGGCTTTCGAGAAAGAAAGACAGAGGAATGTCCACTTTATGAAATTGCTATTAACGTGTGACCTAGAGTTGAAGACAAGGTTAATTATGGGTTTTTAACAGAAGTATCATTCTGGTTTAATATCAGTACCCAGGCCTTAAATATTGAAGTAAGTCACATTTTTCAGGGACAATTGCCTTTGAATGAAGAATGGCGGGGCTCTGATCTTTGCTGACCCTACTGACTCCTACTGTGTAATCCATAGCAACAGTGTTGCTACAGCAACCAGGGAACACGTCGTAAAATAGGATAAGACCGTGAAATCTGATGTCATACTTCCATGAGATGCAAAATTGCAAATAGCTTCCAAAAGCAGATTTATTGAATGATTGATATATTGTATGCAAATTATACGGGATCAATCTGAAATGAACAGGGATTGTCATGCTGTGACACCATCAAAATAACTGGAAGGCAAGCCAATCTTACTGGACACATTAGTGTTCTGGTCAAATGTTTGGTGCTCAAGACAATTATCCTCAAATTGTGTGCATCTTTCCTTAATGTAATGTTTTTGTTTTCTCGAGCTTTTTTCTCTCATCTGGATGTAGTAGGTGATCAGGTACACTTGATCTAATCCCATGCAGTTATTCCTAAACTAAATGGAGAAGAAGATACAACTGTAATCAGTGCTGTGTGAATGAGAGGGAATTATTCAGGATATTGTATACAGAGCTTCATTTTGCCATGTCTACATGCTGATTTTTCCTTGGGTTAGTGTACATCCATCCAACCAGCATGTAATTTACATGGATGTTCACAAACACAACAGATAGCTGGTACCATCAAAGTATACTTTCTGACAAAGAAAAATTATTTTTGACCACAATATACTTCAGAACAAAAGTATAAATGGCATGTTATAGCTTTTAACCATAAATATAAAATACTAAGCAATAAAATATAACACCACAGAGGCTGAACTATCCACAATTTTTAAAAGGCTATGTTTTATCAAGAGCACAACAAAACAATCTGAGAACAAAAGTCCCATTCATTAGAAAAAAGTTTTTGCCGCTCAACCTTCACGTTTGTTAATTAATATAACTTTGCAGTAAGCTTAAGTATGTTTCACTGAATGGATGGATTGTGCTATACATATTATAATAGACTCAGTAGCTACATAGCACAATGTAGGAAATTTTTTGGAAGGATCAGAAGGACTTACACTAATCAATTTCATACAGTTTTTTGTCCTGTGTTTAACAATAGTCAGAGCTGGATATTTTAGAAGAAGCTGTAAAACCCTTACATTGTATGCAACCGTAGATTTCTGTACTATAAAGCTAAATTTCTGCCAAAGCACAGATGGTGATCTACCTATTTCCCCAAGCACAAGGTTTGATGGCTCCTGTAATTTGATTCTCTTTTGTTAGCACAGCTAGTCAATGAGGAGTGTCTTTCTCTGAAAGTTTTGCCTGTATATTAATAGCTTGTGATGCTATGCTCTACTGCACATATTATGGGGTAGACATTCTGCCTCCATAGGAGATTTTAAAAGTATGTTGGTCCAAAATATTAACCTTACTGACATCTGCATGTTTGAAGATGACTTTTTGATACAGAAAGTTCAAAGAGATGCTCATACAAATCACGAAGTCAGGCAATAGTGATCCTGTTCTTACAAGGTCTAAGGGGATAAAAAGGTATGAGTTGATATATGCTCTTTGAATGCCTATATAGATGATTACTGCAAACCAAGAATGTTATTTTTCAATTTCTTTTTTTGGTATTTTAAGGCTGTTATGTGACAAAATATTTATTTTCTCTAAAATTACTCACTTTTTCACTAAACATATGAAAATTGACCATGCACTTCTATAAGTATTTTTGCCTTTAATCAACTAACGTTCATATTTATGGCTCCTGAAAACAAAAAAAATATAGTCTTTTCTTTTTCAACTAAAAGCTAAAAAAACCCTAGTATTTTATTTTAAAAAATCATTACTACTCAACCAGTTCTAACATTCCCATAGTTATCTGCCACAGAAGTTTCATTGGAAACACAAGATTATCTTTGGTAACTAATTGAAACAGGTCAGCAAAAGAATTTGATTTTATGGCTAAAATTCTAATTCTGACACCAGATTTAAACTGCTTGTGAAATCCGGCTGCAAAGTCAGGGGCATAAAATTGAATATATATATCTGGGTTGTTTGTTTTTTTTTTTTAAAAAAAAAAAAGGTAATATATTCACAGCCTTGGTCTCCCTACTGAATTATACAATTATGTCCACTAGCTGGTAATATAGGAAAATCTTCTGGGAGATCTGTTTACAGAAAAAAAAAAGAATTGTCCATGTCCATTAGCTGTAATTACAACAATACTTCTTTCAGTGGGGTCAGCTTCAGAGTTAAAATAGAAAGTCCCTCAACAACCTCTTTCCTTCCCTTTAACTCTACGTTTCTATCGGGTCTGGAGCCCTTTTAGCCAGGTAAAAAATTGTATTAAACTGAAATTATGACATTGTTGGAAAAGTAGGAAGTTTCTTTTAGGTTTGAGTTGGGGGTGTGTGTGGTTTTTTTACTAGTGCTTCATTTTCGACTATCCCCTTCCATTTTCCAGTAGAAAGGACAGCGAGCGAGTCCTGCATCTCATTTGTGAAGGATGTCACTGAAGAAAGTGTTGATGTGCCTAGCAGTCAATAACAGCTGTTCTGGCCTTTGGGGCAGGTGTGATCCGAAGCGTGATCCCTAATCCCAGGTGGCTACCAACCCCTGACTACAGGACTGTCACTCTCCATGGTGCACCCTGTAGAGAGGGTCCCCTGACCACCCAAACTGGGGGACCTATTGGTGTGTATGTCAGCACCTTCCCTGCTCACGTGCCTGTGTTACTTCAAAGGAAAGGATACCTCTAACTAAAATATAGGTACAACCAGGGTGATTTAAACACTTGCCTAGATCCTTTCTTGTATGGACTTCAAGTTCAAGAAAGCATTTAGCTTTCTTGTTTCCTCAACTGAGGTGATCTGGGACAGTCCTGAACAGCCTTCATTTCCCCACTATAGCATATAAGATCAGGATTTCAGTCTTCCAAGCTCAGCCGTCTGCCATTTATTTCAATTATCTCCCCGTACTTCAGTTATTCCTGCCAGTCTGGTGGGAATTACTCATCCATTTTGCTTTCTCATATCCCACGTGGATACACACACATGTTACATGCACACATGTACTCATGCAGGAGGTCAAGCACAGACCCTCGTACTGGGGATTCACAGGCAGCAGAAACACCTAAGTTAAGAAATACATCCCACCTCTGTTCCTTCCAAATGCAGGGCAGAGTCCGAAGAGCTACTACTTCATGCTACAGATTCGTATAGTCTGCAACCAGTAACTCACAAGTTTTATTTTCTTTACCTGGGATAAAATTAGTCACAAAACGTCCCTTGAGGGTTAAGCTATTTTCAGTGGATATAGTTTATTTTATGGATGACTTTTTGTCTATATGAGTTTCTCCATTTTCACAGAGGTCCCCTTCCCTGTTATGAGTAGTATTCTGTGTGAAAAGCAAGCAAAACTAATTGTTATGTCTGTTCCCCTTATGTTTCCTGCTCCACTAGCATCAGGAGGAACTTTGCCATTAAGCTCAGAGGATGTTGGATCCAGCCCTAAACAGGCTCATGTACTGCAGTAACATCATTTCCTCTTGTTTTCAACGGCATACCTTGTTCTTTCTATTAATGACCATCCAACACATCAAAGACTGATTGAGTCAAGGCAAGTTATAGCTAAAAAGAACATAATCCTCACCAGCAAAGTTTAAGGCTGAAGCTATGACCTATTTTAGCTAATAAACAAAACGGGCTTCACAGGTGTCAGAATTCCGCTGCAATCAACCACTAATCTTTGTTTTGCAAGAGTGAAATAACAACAAAAGCAATTTATCTGTAAAATGACGAGTCGACTCTTGCCAGTTCTGTATTAAAACAAGAAACTTCTGTAGGTATTTCTGAATATATTTTTAATCATGAACTTCTAATTCTTCACATATGTGAGGTAGGGAGGGAATATTTATATTATTTGATTGTTTTATCTACTTTCCAGGCTCAATTATTTTATCAGCTGAAAAGCTGGAAAATATTCTTATGACTAAATAACTTCATGTTTATCATTCATTTTATTTTTTTTCAGCCAGTCCCCATGATACCATTCTAATTCTGATAATGTTGATAGAAGGAGCTGGAAACATTTACATTAAGTTATCTAATAATTCTATTCATTCAAAGACATCATCAAATATATAAACCACTTGCCAATAAACTGGCATAATAAATATACTTCATACTGCATAGTTCTCTTGCACAGATAGATCCTAATCTTTTTTTACGTGTTTTATATTTTCATAGGTTTATATATAGCTTAGTTTTGTATGTAAGCATTGGTTCTGGGAAGAACAAATCATAAATAAATCAGAATCCTATTAAACTCTAAGATCTTTAGAGCTGGCATTCTTGTTTTAATCTGTGAGGGAGGATGTACAAGAACGCAGGTGTATATATAAATTATATTTATATATAATAAATAATTATCATCTCCAGTTTCCTTGCATTTTTCCTATTTTGTAACCTGTTGTTATCAAATAGGCTTGCAGAATCAGAGTGAGTCTTTATCTTGCAGGCTATGCGGGTAACTTTGATTTTTTGCAAGCAATTTTTGTGGCAATTAAATTTTGATGGTCTGTCAGACATGTGCAGCCAGTAACGTAATTGGCTCTAATTTAAAAAATAATAATTTTTGCTGTACAAGTAGCCAAAGAAAACAAAGAAAGGGGACAAAGGGTTAAAATCTGAGCCAACTGCCTTTCCTCAGGAAAAGCCTGTAGTTGAGACAAGGGGGAACCATATATGAGAATCATTTTCTCACTCTGTATATAAATAAAGAGAAACTTTACTGTGAAAATATTAGCTATGAGTTTGTTTCTGACAGATGTCCTTACATCTTGATTCCATCACAGTCCAATGTAATGTTTTTGAACTCTACCTCATTTCAATATATATTGACTCAGAGAGAGGGGAGAATGGCAGCAAAATGTAATATTCAGAGTTTGTATTATAATTTTAGAGTGCAGACTATGTAATCCAAATCATTACCCAATAGTGCTGGGCAAGTAGCAATCACAAGATTTAATATGTGCACAAATGTTTCACATGAAAATCTGATAGACTGTATAGTACCTCCCACTAAAAGGAAAAGGAGGGGAAAAGAATAATAAAAAGATGTGGAGGGAGCTATAAATTGTTACGCCTTTGTTTGCTCTTGATTGCGCCTTCATATTCGTAAGAACTCTGCCCCTCTTCAAGAGGCTGCTATTTTTTGTGACAGTGTGTGGCAGAAGAGACGGTCACTGCTCCCACTCAAGGCGACTGGATTTTTGTTCTTCCAGGTTTCTTTGTTCTGCATTTGTAAGGTTTCACTTTAGGTATAGCACCCTGAAACAGGAATAAGGAAGCATTTCTCTTCACAGTATGTATGTATACAGTGTATACGAGCTCCTCTACTCCTTAGCATAGTGCAGCCCTTCAGTGCTGTTTTCAGATGGATGAACCTTGACAGGTTTTAGTTAAGCCCATTGCAGTTCGCACTGAAAAAGGTGTGTTTCTGTTAACACAGATCTGCATGACTCCTGCAAGATTTTATCACACGCCTCACTTCAAAAAATCAAAAGTTCTCCACGTCTCCCTATCACACGTGGATCTCGGGGCAAGAGCTGGTTTGTGTCTCACGCGACTGAAGCACCAGACTGTTTGGGCGACCCTCACCGGCTGTGGCCTGAGGGAGTACTTCAACAGGAGCTGATCCTGCTGACCTTTCTCCATCTCTGCAACACCTCAGAGCAGAGATTTGGCTATCAACAGATACTGCAAGAAGAGGTTTTCTGATATTTCCTACTGAAGTCTTACCTTCACCAAAAAGAAACCTCTCCACCACACTGCAGAGGGCCCAGAATTTACCTTTGCCTCCTCAGGGTGCCCATCTTTTCGTCTCTGCTGTTCCTTTAATGGCAGGATACAGATGAAAACCCTCAAATACGTGCTTTCAAAATAGTCTGAGCAGATCTTTCCCCACAGCTTTTTTATTTCTTTTTGTTTATTTTTAATGAAGGTAAAAATACAACCATAAGTGTGATGTTCAAAAAAAATCCTGCTGTGAGGAAAAAGGAGAAAAAAAAAACAGTCAGAAGAGTATCCTAGTGTTTGTTCCAGAAGGATCTCATGGAGATGACCAACTTCACCTAACATTGGCAGAGTCAGGTTAATTATTTTAAAAAAAAAAAAAAAAAAAGTAAATCTGGTTCACAGTCAGCTCCATATGCTGTTTATGAAAATCCTGTCTCGCTCACCAGAAACTCGTTTAATAGCTGTGAAACAGAGCTTAAAGAAACATCATTGATTAATATGGTACAGGCTGAAACAACAATCTCCATTTACTTCAAGCGTTCACTGATCATTATTTCAGATATTCAGTAGAGGTCTGGAAGAGACATAATGAAGAGGTGCTGAAGATCCAGATTTATATCTCTAGGGATTCCTTGGACACCCCATTAGGCTTTCTGAGATGCAAAGAAAGGAAAAATAAATTTTCCCCTCCCAAACACAATAACCACAAGAAGATCTCATGACGAATGAAATGAAAATGAAGTTACTATTGAGGTTTGGCTACCCAAAGGGATTTGCAAAATATCCAAGAAGATAGTCATGTTTTTGTCATCCTCACAATGAAGGAAGTCAGAAAAGCCACCGTTAATCAGGAGGTAATGTAATTCCAAACATGTCCTTTAGAATACTTATACTACCACTGAGTTTAACAGTGATGTATGATGTTGATTGCCCCAACTTTGTGTAACCATCCTGAGTTTAAAAGGCTTGATTTTCAGATGATGGAGCTGAGGTATTTGAAACCACTAATTCAAAAATCTCAATTTTCTAGCATATACAGCAATACCTTAAAAAACTGAAGTTCTGCCATCAGTTATCTGAGACTGCTTCCTAATTATCTCACTATTCGTAGGATATGGCTGCTCAGAAGTGAGTTCCCTGAAGCACAGGGCTATCTGGACTAACTTAACCTAGTTAGCTCAGACATCATTACCACTCCAGTGGCAGCAGTCCGAGCTAATTTCTCCTCCTCAACAGAGCAAATTGCTCCAACTTCGGCGGAGATAGTCCTAGAATAAGAAATTGCTGGTTTCCATAGACATGGTGTACAACCGCTTCTTAAAGTTAGCTTTTAATGTGGGCACAGTAAATCATCATTAGCATTTGTGTAATATACTGGGGATTTTTCAAGTGGTGACAGATTTTCAGGTATGCAATAAAACCTTTTTTTGCCCATGAAGGGATGAAATAGTGAAGCAAAACTGAACATTTACAAATGTTATCATTCATGGTACTGAAAGATCAAGTAGCAGAACTAAAGAGACAAGCAGATGCACTTAGAAAAAAATCAATGCATATGAGATATTTCTTTGATGACACATGCCTAGTTTTAGACTCCAAAGAGGTGACAGGAGAGGGAGGCCAGCTGCAGGGATGGAAAAGATGAGTGAAACAGAGATAAGGCACAAGAGAAACAGGATAATATAAAAGATAATGACTGAGTAATTGTGAAGACAGATATTAAGAGAGGAAGGAAGCATGGCAAAAGCAATGAATGCAGTAACAGTGTCTAATATATCAAGTATTGGATATCATAGATGGTGAATCAGAAGTTTTAATACAACACTTGAAAATAAATAAGAAAAGAAGTGACAAAGCAATGTAATCCAGGCTAGAATATTTTTCACTAGTGGGAAAATGAAAGCATAGAAGGGAACACTGAGAAAGAGAGAGGCATTTCAAAGAAGAAAAAATATGGAAGCAAAAACATTGTGAATTTTTTCCTTTAATTAAAGTTCATCTTTATTCTTTTGTCTTGGTCAGCAATAGTTGCTGCTTATTATTGAATTTTATTTTCTTTACTGTATTGGGTTTTTTTTTTATTATTATTATTATTATTACAAAGCTGTGTTCAATTAATACCTGCTTTTGTTTCGCAGGCACATTGCTGCTAGGAAGCATTTCATAAAGACTACCTTTGTTAGCAGGTACCCTTAGTACCAAATTTATCCCTCAGGTATTGGCCTCCCATAGGTGGGTAGGACTGCACAACCTCAGTGAAGGACAAGCCCGACCAGGTAAACACTCCACTGTGTGACACACAATTCCCATCAAGACACCAGGACATATGGCACACCTTCATGGCAGATTTGTTTCACTAAAAGTGAAAGGAGAGGTACTCAAGAGGAATAAGCAGAAGACACATCACGGAGGAGGGCCTGTTCCACAAAGCCATAGTTAGGGAATATGTCTTCTAGTGGGAGCCCTTTTCACATGGAGCCTGATGAGAAGACACACTCCATCTGTATTTGCACCCAACATCAGCAACCCTCAATGCCTCCAGGATGACAGCACAACTGCTGTGGTATCATTGCACCAGCTACAAATTGCAGAGTGTGATTGAACAGTTTGCTCAAAATGTGAGATGTGAAAGGTGCACCAAGACTTTTTTTTTCTATTATACCTCTTAGTGAACTTCCAAGAATAAAAAACAGTATGACCTTTATGTATGTGATGGGCCTTGCATTGCAGGGGAAGGAGGGTGGCCCACAAGAAAAGTTCTACTTCCAGCTTAAGGTCTAATACAAGACCTTGTCTCCAGCACAGATCTTGACTTTATCATTATGCAAAGAGCTATAATTAAATGCATCAGAAACCATGGCCCTCTATATAGAATTAAATAAAAAATATGGTATCGTCCATGAATCAATCTTACTGAATTTTTGACTGAGATATAGAACAGAAAATGTTGACATGTGCAATGAGAATGTTTGGTTTTCCAACAAAGAAGTTGATTGTTGGTTGAAAGTAAAAAAAAAGTTAGACTTACGTAATTTTTTTGCCTTACTTTTTCCCCTTCCTCTCTAAAGTAAAAAAAGAAACAAAATTTTAAAAATAAAAGTATTTTCTCGATCTAATTTAAACTAGATCTAGTATGGAGTTCTTAATCTACAAAAATAAGAAGGCAAGCAGTGAAATTAGCTCATTCTTTTTCACATCATTATTATAATCACTTTCTTGGTAGCTAATTTCCACCTATTTTCTCACAGTTAATTCAGCTGTAGATAATACCAAGCATGCAGGTGTCAGCTGATTTTTCTGAAATTTCTACATGTTTTCATTGTATTGTGCATACTGAAACTACTGGATAATTTGGTCCCCCATACCATTCTGAAACTCTGTAACAGCCATTGTTTGTCTTCCATACAAATGAAGATTAAGCATCACATTACCATGGGCTTCACTCACTGTAAGTTGCATTTCTAGTAAAGGAGACTGAAAGTTTAAATTGTTTGAAAGTACAGCCAAAGCCACAAGTTTTCCAGCTGAAGAGAACTTTATCTTAATAGTTAAAACTCACACCTGTTCAGAGGACTGTGCCAGGTCCTTAAAATGAATTTAAGCCCTCATAATATTGCTGTAAATTTACGCAATAACTTATCACATGAGCCTTGATCTGGCTCTAGACCCAGGAATGAATTTCACCTGTGGTGAGTGTTGTGTGAAGGGAAAAAAATGTATGAGAAAGATTCCACAGAACTAAGCAAGCTGATAAGTTAAACAAGAGGATTGGCAGAGAGCCTGCTATGATTGGTCATATTGGATAAACAATGTGAGAAAAGTAATCTGAGATATTTTAAAAGCCATTCTAAATCCTTACCTAGAAACAAAGGAGAGATATACTACACTTTCTTTGTGTTAGCCAAGAAGAAGGAGCGAGGATATCGTTCTTCCATTCATGCCTTTGTGGAGGCTCTGAATTTTAAAATGTACTGAATTAAAGCCAGAGGAAAATCTGAGCTCTAGAGATACAAAACAAACCAGTGATAAAGGAAAAGACTGTATAATAGGATAACTATTAAATACTATTTTCCACCAATTAATATCATAACAGATACAGCTCTAATAGGATTAGAAAAATATAGTTTGACATGGTATCTCTGTGATATGGAGCACAAAAAACCAAGGGCTACAGCTGAAGAAAACTAAAAACGTTGAGTTGTATGAGCCAACCAAATAGATTAATAACTATCAAAACAACAAATATTTAATGCAGGCAGTAAAAATCTAGTAGCAGATACCTAAAACTAACTTTAAAAGGCTTCATTGATCTAGTATTCAAGCTGCAAGGCTGCTATTTCACACCTTGTCTGTGCTGCCAACTTTTGCAGGGATTTATCTGCTTACACGACACGAGTACTTCATGTCTTCATGCGCCTGACCACACAAGCTACACATCCAAATGCAGGTTGTACATTCATCTTCAAGCTTTTACATGTGATTGGTGCCTGTAACAAATAAGTGGATTTGAAGTAAAGGTTAAATGAATTATCATATTTATTTGGGCCTCTGAGTTGTTACCAGGCCTTCCACAGGCTAACACTGCGCTTAGAAATGCGTATTTCAAAGTAAAAGGTTAATGGTTTTATATAGAGAGAAATAATCAAGTAATCAACCAATTCATTTGCTAAGTCGGGCGATAAAGACACTTTATCCTTAAAAGTCAGGGTAGAGGTAACGTGGTTTGTAAAATCCTTTATGAAACTTGGGAATGTTGAGGGTTTTCTTTTCTTTTCATCTTTCAGTGGGAAATGCAATTTAACTTAACAAGGTAATATCTATGCTTTTGAATGACCTTCCTTCTGTTTTACAGTGACATCAGATATTCTGACATAAGACTAGAGCTGAGTAGAATAGAAAGCAGACGGGAACTCTTGGTAGAAAATCAGCAGATTTTGGAACTTAGGTTCACATTTGCAGGTACTCAAATATGGATTTCACTTCAGGAAATACAGCATACAATTACAATATAACTGTCCAAACCTTACTCCTGTATGGCAACCGTATTTCATTCCCCTATTATGCATGATTTCTGAAACTAGTTTCAAAGCTGTACTCTAGAAATGGCTTCATTCCAAGTCATTGTGTGTTGGATATTACTGAATATAATAAAGCCCAGTTACTGCTGAATATGAAACGGCTGTTATTCATGTATTTATTTGCTGTGCTAGTGACAAGCTTACCCTAAATCTGTGGTTAACCAAAGCAAAACTCGATGTGTGATGCAAGAAAAACCTGAGCTAATTAATTATCTAAAGCTTATGTGCTATCAGCAGTGATAATAAAATGCCTTTATTCACGCTTACAGAGGCTCCATCTTATTGCTTAAATTTAAAGCAATATTTTGAGGGTGTAATTGTAGTAGTGTTCATTAGATAGAACCAGAGTCATCCTTCATCCTGCTGTACCTGAGCAAAGCTTGTAAAAATGAGCTCTAACTAGAAAAAAAGTGTTGCAACCTATCATAGACTAAGTGTACAGACCTTCTGCAGAGTGTGAATGCATAACGTGAAAAGATTGTAACAGGCTACCTGTTTTTACTTGTTTTTAAATATTCTGTATGCTTTTTGTAAATGGCTATTGTTCTGAAAAGGAGCAGTTGTGACATATTGTCCTCCTTTTTTCCCCAAGTATTAATTTAATAAGTTTTAATTAAATACAAGCATATGAAGATTACAGGAGCATGGACAAGAAAGCACATACTGTGGCACATACATGTGTACACATTATTTTTAGGAGAGGGTCAGTACACCTGCAAGTGAATGATAAGGTCTAATTTGAGGGTTCTAATTTCCATCTAATTTGAGGCTAAACCAACAAATAAATAAAACATAAGTGGAGGTAAAATTAAGTACACACTGCCTGGACCAAGGTGTCTTTTCCTCTCCAGCAAACCATAATGCTCCACAGGGATAACAGTAGTTAACTATTTCAGCCATGTGCAATGGAGAAAAATGGCTGAATCAATATTTCTGAATGTTAGTGTTTAACTTGATTTCACCATATGCCACAGGAGCTTATTGGATTTAATTACGACTTTGCATCAGAAAAATTAAAGATTTTAAATCTTCCAAGTAAAACTTTCCAGAGTTCTCCTAAGGGAATCCCATTGTCATTATTATTGTTTTTTGGCAGGCCCACCGTGTGAAACAGACTTATCATTTCATTACTCCAGGACATTACATTGCTCAGCGGAGTGAGTGCATTCCCCTCTCAGTGCGTTGAGTCATGCAGCGTCTATGCAGGGCTTGCAAAATTCCTTTATCTCCAGTAACCTCTGTGACCCACCCCAGTGACTGACTGGCACCTTCTCTGCGTGGGGTTAGGATACCTCCAGGCTTTCACTTTGAGGAGCTTTTGTAAACTGTTCTTTTAAAAGCTGAACAAGGCCTTCACAATTATGAAGTAATCCAGGAACCTTTTCTGCCTTTCTAAGTTCTTGCACAAGAGCCTAGTGTCAATGAACCCATGTRCCTAAATGAGTTCTATTACAAAAAGAGATAAAGATTACAATTGTAGTGTTTAAGCTGACCTGTGATTATCTGAATTGAATCTGACACAGATATGCTCCATGCTAAAAGTTGCAGTGGCCACCAGCAGATTACTAAACCCTGGCAACTCAACAAACATTTTCATTTTACTTGTATCAAAATGATGACCCAGTTCAAATCTTCCCATTTTCATGATCTGGGTTGGAAACATCGGCTGATAATGTCCTCAGTAAAATCAGCTGTCCTAGCCACAAAACTGATAGCCCTGGGCAATGGTGGCTTCTTTCAATTAGCACTTTGCCTTGCAAAGTTGGCCCAGGCATCAATTGGCACGAACACTCATTGAGCTAAATCAGATGAGGCTGAACGGCCAAACACATGAGAAGAGATGGTATTTATCCTGACCAACCTGCAAAAATAAACTGGAAAAAATAGCAACTTTTTTTTTTTACTAAAACAGTAGTACAACAATCTGCCTAATAATTCTGCCTCAGGGAATGGGTATATGCACAAAGATGTGGACTTGATTAGTTTGGACTTGATTTTTTGAAATAAATGTTCAAATACAAACCTAAAGAGGAAAAAATGGCATACCATCATCTAATGTTTGGCTGTGCATGAAAGATACAAGTTTAAAGTATGAGACGTACATGAAGTTACTTATTTTTCAATCCATTCTTTCATTTATATCCTTCTGAAATTACACAATATTTTACAGTGTAAGCACACCTAAAAAATGAAGAGACAAAGGGAAGATAGTGGTTCCGTGCCTATCCACAATAGTCGCATATTGCCTTAAGAAAAATAAGAGATATTGCACAAAACAAATTAACAAAAAACAGGAGCCACAATCCTCCTGTAAGAGCAAGCTAATGTAAGCCTACAGCCACAAAGCACTGAAGGGCTTTTGAATCACGATTAGTCTTGTGGGAATGTATATGTATTTCCTTGAAACAAGGTGGCACTAATACATACTACTGTGACATTTTTGGTACCAAAAAAAGAAAATATTTTTGGAAAATATAATAACAAAAATGTAATAGAATAACAAAAAAAGTGAAATATTGATCTGTTCTATACCAGGTCTATATGCTACTGCAAAATGAGTAAGGAATCAAATATAACCAATAGAATAGGACTACTTTCCACCTTCCCAGCACCCTGGATCTTAGTGGTCAAAAGCTTCAGGATATTTCCGATTAGCCGAGACCAGATTTTAGTATCTTCATGCCACACCCTGTGAACAGCCACACTGATTTCAAGCTGCTTGTACAGGGAATAAGGAACTAAGAGGACACGAGGTGGATTTCTACAGAGCATTGCTCCCTGCCTACCAGCGTTCCCCTCTGCATTTGTCCTGCTGGATCGGCGCAGTGTTGCCCCCACTTACCGAATCCACCCCATCCTGCATCCCAGTCTCCCTGCCYGTCGTCCTCCAGGATACCTCCCCTCTGCACTCCCAGCTCTTCAAACTCCTAATCTCCCGATGAAACTGTTCCCTGCCGCAGCATCGCACTATGATAAGTGATGATGAAATAGTTGTCAAGCGTGACTGTTTTTCTGGATTCTGTTTCCTTTCCTAAGGCTGGCATTGGTGGGAAGATCAAAGTGATCGTCACGACATTTCTTATTACCAATAAATACAAATTTTCAGATCTAAGATTAATCGAAAGTTACGTTTTATATATGATTTCAGTGCAAAAGAGGATTTTTAGGTTTGGTGATATTGTTGTTTTGGCTTTTTTCAAATGGCCAGCAAAAGGGCACTTAGAACATGGACGTCTTCCTTAGCTACTCAGTAGCATTTTGCGTTGGTATTTCCAAGATACATTTACACTTAAAATGGCACAGTGTTTTTCCTTATTTTATTAGTCATTATATTCCTGGCATTTTCCTTCTGAACTTCCTTTTCTAAAAGTTTCCTCAAAGGCAGCCAAGTATGCAAGTTCCCTTTTATTTCTTAATTCCAAAAGGGAATATGCTAAGGGCCTGCTCTGTTTTTTATTAATGCATAGTTTACAGTGGAGATAATCCACATGATCCGAGGAACAAAACCACCCACTTCATGCAGGTGCGTGGGCATGGCTGAGTTTCACTGCGCTGCCAGAAATCTAACACAGGCCTTGAGATTTAGGCTCACTGGATAAATATGCAATCCTTCAAATGATTTTGCATCCAATATATCACTAATGTATAAAAGTAAATAAATAAACAAAAAGCTGGCACTTGCCACTTAGTACAGTCTTTGAAAAGCCTTGGTGCAATAATGATTTATCTTGCTTAACAAGGGGAAAATAATGCCTAGTACACAGTTGTTAACACTTCTTATAAACCTCTAAAACAATCTTTTTTTGCTCAGTGATGGAAGAAATCTTCACAGGTTTTCACACAAAATCTCTAAGCAGTTATCCAAGATCTGCAGGTTTTTTCCTCCAGCGTTCTTCCTCCTTCTGTTTGCTATTCTACTTGGCTCTGCTCTTATGTGTTAATATGAGGTGCCATTCTAAAACAAAAAGTTTAATCAAAAGCTTATAAATTTGCTGATGTGACGGTATCTCAAACACAACCGCTGCTAGAGCAGGCTTTAAAAGCAAACCCACAACATTCTGTAATACCTCAAGCATATACTGCACTGGAGGATGCGCATGCTTCGTTATTGCATCTCAGAAACAAATTCTCCATATCCTGACATAATGCGAGAATAAAAATGGAAAAAGAAAACCCGTGAGTAATAACTGCTTGTTTCCTGATCTGACCTGGTTCCTGCGTGGTACTGTCTCTCCATCTACTCCTGGGCACCTGCTGCTCTGGGAGGGGTTATTTGCTCAGGTGCAGCGGTGTGTGAGCACAGGGAGCCAGCTCAGGCCACAAGGTACTGTGGCTTTTTTTTCACCCGGMTCTGTGCCCTACCTAGTGAGCCCTCTTATAACTAGAAATATTAGAATATTACAATATCAACCTTGGGTAAAGGCTGTTCAAATGCGGCTTTATTGTTTCTGGACAATGGCTCCAAGTATTCACGCCACACAATACCTGATCTAGTAAGTATGGCCAGATCTATGTTTCTTCTGTGGAGTCATASCTGGCTTTACATCACGGCCATACTTGTGTTTGACCGTACCTACTGAGGTCTCAAACCAAGGTTTCCTTTCACCTCACCAGACCTGACCTTGTGTGTGCATGGCACATGGGAAGAAGGAGAGACTGGTGATTGCCAGGAGCCAGTATTGTTAACAGAAACCTTATCTCCTGATTCRCAAAGCAGCATAGTAGTCTTTTGACACTGCTGTCTCTCGTCTTCAAATGAAAGTGTTGGAAAGAGAACTTCTACCCATTCATTTTAATACATTTTAATCTTGTGCCTTACTTTGCCACACTTATTTAACCTTACTCCACAAGTCCTTCCATTGATGTTACTAAAATGTCAGCATACAGTGATCAGGCTACTTTCATGATCCTTCCTGAAAAAAGATGGAGCAATTTTATCTCTATAAATTTTATCATCTCATACAGATAAAAAGCCTCTTCAAACAAATGCCCAATTGAACAGGTATCATAAGAAATTATGTAGACAGCTAATTATGTTAATTTATTATTATTATTGCCTTTTCCTATTCCTCAACTATTGCCTATTAAGACAGGCAAATAATTTCCCCATTAACAAACATCAAATAATCTTCATGTTAATAGATTTCTAAAATAGAGGTTCTCACAATACAAGAAGCGTTGCAAACAATGCATGACTCGTGTTTTGGCTCACAACAGAAGTGAGTATCTGGATGTCACAAGGAGTGCCTGCAAAACAGCAGGCCTTGGTAGGCTGCAGAGGGATGTGTGGGAGCACACCGGACAACTGGGGAAAGATTTTTTACCTAAGATATGTGTGTAGCAGTATATAACTGCAGGATGTTTTTGGTAACTCTCCTCCATCTTCTATTGTTTACAATTCTCCATTGCTGTATCACGTTTCTCATCAGACTGCAATACTTCTGAGACAGGGCTTGTGTCTAGCTGATCCGTCTCTAAGGCATCTACGATACTACAGGGGTGTCATAAGTACCTATTTTTAATCCTTTCTTCTCCCCAGTCATATTCTCGTCTCTGTTTATTAACTGCCACTCTTTAGAAATCCTGGTCTTGAAGATTTGCCACTTCCCTGTTTCTCTGTGGTGTTATATGCTGCCTTCAATTCAAGCAACTAAATTAAGTCAATGGCACCCAGCTTCTCTCTCTAGGCTTTCACCTGCTGCTTCAAAGCAGAAAAAAGAGCAGTTCTCCCCAGTCTGCAGCTGTAGGCTAATTATCTCTGGTCTGTCAGCAGAAAATTTAAAGAAATACACACTTTCACTCTTTTTTTCTTTTCTTTCAAGTAAACCACAGGCCAAGTGTTCTCCATTTAATTTTCAATTTAACCCCACTGACTTCAGAGCCTGCACGTAATAGCTGAATTTAGTTGGGTAGATTATGATTCACCTAGTTCTTCTCCCCAGGCACTAGATGGGGAATTCAGACACCACATTTGGGTCTCTGGATTCCACTACAGAAGTCAGACACCTAAAATTTAGGTTTGAGCATTGCCATGCCTACAACTCTTTCTGCATCTGGGGCATGGAGACCTACATCAGCTGTGCCTAAGGCTGCTTTTCCCTCCCACACCCCTTCAGACTGAGGTTTCCTGCCCCACCTTAGCAAATAAATGGATGAAGGGCATTAAAGACACAGAGTGTCTCTTTCCCTCTTTCAGGTTATAAACGTTTAAGATGGTGCCTCTGATTGAAGGGGAAATTCAGCCTCATTTCTAGGGATACAGAGTTTTTCTAAAAGCAGGAGTTTGGTAAGAACTCTAGATGTATTAGCAAGATAAGAAGTTTATTATTCCTCTTCACAGCAGCAGGAAGGAATTAAAAAACCAATTAGTTCAATAGGTGTCAGCTTCCTTTAATGACCCACTTAAATATGAAACAATAAGGTGACCCAAAGTTTACACCTGTACTATCTGAATGCCACTAAAAGAAGCATATGGAGCAATGCTGAATCCTCTGTTGACCTAGCAGTAATATTATTCGTGTTGCCATGGGGAATACACTGCTCATTAATTAGTTTACTCATCCTTAATATTTTTTTGCATTAGCTTGTAAATAGACATTTCTAGGTTAAATCAATCATTTGTCAAGGATCTGATGGGTCGGCCATGTCCTTGTCGGAGAAAATGGTTAACACCGCATTAAGCAGCTAAAAATTGTCATCTCTGTTAATGGAAGAGAGATAGCAATCTGTCCAAATCTCATGGAACTAATTCTAAAATAACAAGACAAACCAGGGAGGCTTTCATACACATCTTTTCCATCTTGTAGTGGAGAACTGAAAGCAGTTGTAGACACCTAAGCAACTGAAGCCTATGGAAAAGACATATGGCATAGGATACATCATGTGATCGCCTGGATGCAAAGTACTGAAGACATCTGAAAATGTCATCTGTGAATCTTGACTGTTGGTGGGAACATCTCTCACCCAGAGCTAAGCTTTTTGAAGTGCAAGGCCTCAGCTGTTTCCTCAGCACTTCCTGCTGACATCCTTGTCTTTGATGCCAGCACCAGCTCTGCCTCTTTTAGGGTAAAGTACGTGTCTTTAACATGAGGATAGATTTTATTTATTGAACCTTAAACAATGTTTTTCTCTTGCTCTGTTTTTCCAACTGTTTGTAATGTCATTTGATTTAATAAACTCAGGGTTGTGACCCTGTTATAAAATAAAGTCCCCCAAATGCTCCAGTGGGGTGGTATTTTCTTCAGTTATTGTACACTTTGCAAAATTGTCCCGGCTGCCTGACCATTCAGTATAAGCCAGCTCGTTCTGGCTCTTAGTGGTAGAAAATGCACAAGTAAGTTGAATTCATAAGGTATGTTTACAGCAGTCTTCCTTTCTGCCTTTACTCTTGTTGAGGAAAAGAAGGCTATTGATTTCCTATTATTTATTTTCCACTGTTCTTATTTTAAGCCCTTTGTAGTTATATGAACCTCAGGGGATCTAAAACCACAGTGCTGAAGGGGTTAAGCAGGTTTTTAAGCAAAGAAAATATGTGTCCAGACTTGTTGAAGCTTTTAAAATGCCATCTAAAAATCAGTGTATAGGAGTCAGCACCAGCTCAGCCACTGAACATAGAAAGCAGTACTTTGAAAAGAGCACTTTATTGTTCAAGTACTCTAAAAGTGTGTTTTTAAACATCTGGAGCCGCGAAAGCTGTACGGCTGAGACTGTTCGTTACAGGAGGAGGCAGGGGATGGCAAGCAGCCATGGGATCAACAACGTAACACCTGGTTTCTGACCTAAAGTGGCTAAGAAACTGAAGATCTCATCATTGGCAGCCACAGCTCCCCTGCAACATCATCTCTTCTCTGATATATTTGTCTAATGCTCTTTTTAGGCCGCCTGTAGGCTCTCGCTCCAGAAAACAATCCCTCTGAGTTCTTGCTTTCCTTGTAGAAACTGACAGAGAGATGAGAAACAAAGTATGAAAGATGGCAAATGGATCTCGGTGGGGGGAGCCCCTTTCCCCTTATAATGACCAGCCAGCGTGCCTGTTGCTCCAATGCAGAAATTCAAGTTTTGTCTTTAAAATCACCAGGCATCTCCTAGACCTCATGGATTCCCTGATTTTTCCTCCATTTCCACATTATAGCATTCACGCTTCCTGCATCAAATTTTTCTCAGTCTGCCAGAAGGATTGCTTACAAGCAAATTTGTTTCAGTCCTACGCACTTCCGTACATTTTTTGGTGTAGACGTGTACAAGGTCAGCGGGAATTACGCCTGTGTATGCCAGAGCTGAATATGGCCCTAGATTTACTGTGTCATCCAGTATGTGTAACACAATAGCCTTTGTCAAAGTGCCAGTGTGAAGTGCAAGTGGATTTCAAACAGCTGTAGTGCTGCCATATGCTGCCCTTTGGTTAAGCCAGGACTTAAAGTTCAGCTTCCCATTTAGAGCAAAAATTGACAGATTCATCTTTTTCGGATCTTCAGAAGCAGACAGGCTCTTTGCTGTGCCTTTTCTCATCTAAGTCCTTCAGATGGACGCTGCTGACACCTCCCCCTGACATTGGACCCAGCGGGTGCCTTGATTTCTGAAAAAAAACCAAACCCTCCTGATGGAGTTCACTGTCCACCATTAATGAAGTGTGTGTGATCTCAGCCCAAGCCAAAAGCTCAGAGGAGAGCTTACAAACAAGGACATTGCCAGTAAGACCTGATATCCCACTTAGGACACGTGCCAAATCAGGACAATGTAAGGGTCAGAGCCCTCAGGCAAGATTTAGGCTGTGTAGATGGGCTTGCAGTCTGTTCTGCAACATGAGCCTTGCCCTCCATATTAAGGGGAAATTCCCTAAATGTCAGGGTTTGAGATATCCTTGATCCGCCTCCCTTATTGAACAGCGACAGGATAATGCCACTGCACATAACTGGCGAGGCTGGACGAGCAGGGTTAGAGCCTGACTCCCTAGACCGCTGCTTCGTGCATTTTAGTATGTTAGAGGTTCTTCTGAGCAGTAGCTGTTCAGCTACCAAAAGTGATAAAACTCCAACAGAAATGAACAACAGACTCAAAATACCTGGCAGGGCACTAACCTAAAATCATATATCCATATCACCGTTCTGAGTCACGCTGGCCGTGTATTTAAACCCAGGACTCCTACACCCCTGGTGAATGACCTAAACTGGAAGGCAAATGCATGTTTTTAGAGGCAATGGAGATGGCGACAGCCTGGCTGCTAGCAGGGACCCTTAGTACATGGGAAAGGACACTGCCTTTGTTCAAAGTGTGGTCTGTCTACAAAAGATGAATTGAGAAATAAGGCAAATTGTTAGTGCGGGGTGATTCACGTGGTTTGTGGGGAAAAAAATGGATTAAGAGGCCTATTCGAAAAAGGAGTTTTACGCACCAAGGTGGAAGATACGACGACAGTATTCAGAGAAATATTTCCTGTTAATGTATCAGGAAGGAAACATCCTGATTTTGCTGTAGAGAAACATAGGTAGAAACCTCTTAAGCTTTGCGACTGCAGCCAAAAATATAATCCTCTCTTTCTGGATAGGATGCCTAAGAGGTGCTGAGCAGTTTCAAATCCTCCTACTATTAATGCAAGCTTAAAGTGCTTATCACCATCCAAGATGTTTTACAGGAGCAGTTTCCCACAATGCTGTGGACACAATAATTGGCCATGATGGCATCCAAACTGTTTCATATGCAGTTCCTCCTCAGCTCTTCCAAGATTACACTCTAGGAAAAAGCCATGCAATCTCGACTAGCAAACTATATATATTCCCTCTCTCTTCGTTTTTAAAGGATAAAGCAGAACTGAGGGAGAGTTCAAAGTACAGCGAAAAAAATTGTTTGGGGCATGGAAAATTCACTAAATGGAAATAGGCTGAGGAGCATGGGTACTGTAAGAATGAGAATGAGATGAATGAATTTTTTTTTTTAAAGGTAGAAATATGCTAAGAAGTGATAGAACTTAGGAGTTGATATCTCTGTCTCAGAAGAAATGAATAGAGAGAGTTTCAAAGGTGGAAAGCTAAAAATTGATCAAAGAAAACACTCTTCTATATGATGTGTGACTGAACTATAAAACTCACCTCCACAGAAAACCTCTCAGGCTTAGAATTTAGGAAGATTAAAAAAATCAGAATTTGAACACTGATTAAGAGTGCACAGAGTTCTGATTTTCACTGTTTTTAAAGCAAAAGAACTTGGTACACTCAATGATTATGTTTATCTTAAAATAGCTGGCAACGGGTAGGATTTTTGCAAGAGCCATTATTTCTAAGAGACTTGGAAATGTTACTAAATGCGTCTTACATTTTACAGTGATTTAATTGCCACCTGATTCATGGCTGTTAATTGGTTAGTAATCAGGGGCCAAATTCTTCAGGACACTGGAATCAGTCAACTGTATCAATGAAAAACTCCACTGCAAGTTTAAGAAATCACGTTTGGGTCAAACGCTGTTCTAGGAGCTGGCAGTAATGATGTTAAGTGGAGCCGTCAAATAATAAATAGGGAGTGTAAGCCTTCTCAGACCTCCTCCTGCGACCCAGAAATAGCCTCTCCTGAGAAGCCGGTGSCCACCTCTGGGTCTGCAGAAGATACTGCTGTGATAGTTGCAGCTATTTCTCCCTGCCTCCGTGATTCTCACCACCCGTGCAGCTTCCAAGGGTTTAATTAAGCCGGATCCTCCTCATTGTTCGTTTCTTGCAAAGCACGGCTGGCGGAGCGCTCGGCAGCGGTACAGCAGATGAGCTAAGGCACGCCAAAAGCCCTGGATCAGCCCCCACGTGCCTTCCTTACRCGATCAGCCCACTTCCAAGAAATCCTTTGATTTCCAAACGGTTGCTGTCACAGCCGTGTGCAGAAAGCTGAATGACTGAGCACCATCGCTCGGAGCTTCGGCCCTGCATTTATCACACGCTGGGTGCCGCGGCGAGAGCCGTGCAAAACTCCCGTCTTGTGCAACACGGAGCAGCTCTTCCCTTTGAGAAGGAATGATCAAAGTGCTGGGGATTGAGGCCTYGCCACCTCCTCTCCACCTCCCTGCAAAATCCTGAACAGCCCAGGGTAATCCCTCACTGCTGGTGACTGAAAGAGAGAAAATAAAATCAGTCCTTATAACTTTTGTGAGCGGGGATGAGCCCTTTCTGGACCGAGGTGTATTGGTGTTTTGATCTGTCAGTAATGTGACACAACTAAAATGCGACGGTAACATATCTCTCAAAAAACTGATGCAAAAATAAGTCTCCCAAGTCTCATCTGGATGTTCGTAGGCACTGGTCTATTAATGGTGTCTTGAGTGAGGGGACRCTGTGGAAACATTGCAAGCAGCCAGCTACACAGAAAAACAAAAGTGTTGTATAACTTGATAAATATAGTTCTGATGCTATCTTTGAAATATTTAGGCTGGGTGAAAAATCCAAAGGAAAAACGTCTGCTGTTTTAAAACGCAGCACTAGAAGGGGGTGGAGGGGAGCTGGCAAAAGGGATTTATGTTTCTCCTGCAGGAACAATGTCTTAGTATAAATCCCTTGTATTGTGTGTAATCACATAGGTTACACCTACCGGTGGCCAAAGCATCCAGACTTTAGTTTTATCACTGCTCGTCATAAGAGACTGAAAGGACAAAGCTACGTAAATAAGCCCCAAGCTGGCTGCCACCAGGCTGGTGCACCGAGAGTAAAACCAACAGCACTTTCTGCTTCTCGGTATTGAGCTGACTTAAGGAAACAAAACCAAACCAAATATGGGTTACTGCCAAAAGTCATTCTGTCTTTCAAATATGCTCACTCAATTTTGAGCTGCACACCAATCACTGTTTCTTAATTCTGCTCAAATGATGCCTTTAAAAGAGAACTGCTTACACTTTTCTGCAAAGATATTTTAATAGTTTTTTTTTTTAAATTACAAGAAACAAGACAAAATAATCTGAGATATTTTTAGCTTAATGTATCGATGAATGGAGATGTAAAACCAACCGGATTGAAATGAGCTATATTTAAATTGTATTTAGGAATTTTACTGCATGCTGTTTTCCTTCAGATGCAATTGAATAAATACAAAAGGAAGAGATAGAGCCACATAAAAATTCAAACTAAAGCTGATTGGAAAATAAGGGGCTTAGAAGAAAACACACTCTTGGTACAAGGACTGTTTCTGTGTTCCATCAGAACATTTTTTTTTTTCCTGAAAAAGTTGTCACCAGCTGAAATCCAGAGCCAGTCATATAAAAGGAGGAAAGCCTAGGGCAACACTTGAAAAGAAACTTTCATGGTGAGCAACAAAAGCTTTGTCCAGAAGTGAAACCTTATCTGGGAAGATAGGAAGGCCCAGAAAGGGCTTTGGAACTGACAGGGCTGGCGTACTGAGCAGGTGATCAGGGCATGGCATCAGGGTATGTGATAAACAAGGAAAGCAGCCACCATTTTCTCAATAGTGGAAATTCGACAGAAGACCTCCAGACCCGGCAGCATGAATCTCTACAGCTTGAACACTGAGGCCTGGAAAATTCACGTGTGCTTTGTTGGTTACGTACAAAAAGAAAACATAGCACATAATGAAGGAAAGAGTGTGAAGCAAAGGCAGCACATGCAACTATTTTTAACTCTTGCGTCATCATTTGGGTTTCCCCAAATCTTGAGATTTTTCGGAGTGACACACAAAGAGTTCTTTTGCATCTTCTTCTGCCTTCTGGCCTCACATCCTCCAGTATTCCTCGTGGTGATGAAGGCTAAAATGCTATTGCTTCTGAATAATTACTAAATCGTTCATGTGATCTTATATTTCCCACAGCTGAGTCTAAAGAAAACCAAAATTCGGTATGTTGATTGAATTATGAGATTTGGAAACACTGGGAACATAGTGTGYGGGGATGAACAGGTAATCTAATAACAGCAGACAGCTGACCTGCCAGTTATGCATATGGAATAGAATTGAATGCAGGAGTAGGAAGGAATAAGTTTAAATATTAGAAGAGAGGACAAAAAGACACATTAAAAGGTGAACCATTTTTATTATACATTTGCTAGTAATCCAACCTACTTTTAATGAACAGATACAGCAAATTGCTAAAGATGTTCAAAAAAATACAAATTACAATTTTTATGGCATTTAATAGCAGTCTCTTATAAAAGCATGTCATTGTTGGTATGTTTTTGAGTACAGTCTTCATAGTATTCAGGACAACACTCTTATAAAGCACTTTCTCATAGCTAAGAGGTATAATAAAATCTGTATGAGTATTGCTTATGCATGTGCAATTCTGAACTGTGATAAGTAGGATCAGATATCAAAATGAACTATGCTAATTTATATCCACTGAAGGTCTGATCTAGAAGCAACCGTTCTCCCACCGTCAATGGATTCCCCATATTATTAAATTAATTGCACTTCTTCAGCAGCCTAAGCACATGAGGCTCTGTCAATGCACTTATGAAAACACAAGTCCTATTCCAGAGGTTATGACAGCTATGCACAAGGTTCTCTGCTGTTTAGACTTTTAATAGTCCTACTGTTACTTAATTCTTGCACATCTTTGATCTCTCTTTCACAGGATCCCAGCTTGCAGAAAACACTGAGTTCTGGTCTCGGCTCTCCATCCCATGCAAGCTCTTTCTCCTCTCAGTGTCTAGCAGAACAGCCTGGCCTGATCTCCTCACCTGCTCGAAACAACAGCCAACACTTACCAAATACTACACTTATTTGCCTCTCATCTGTCAACATTTTTCTTCTGCTTGCTCTTACCTGTTTTCCACCAAAGYCTTTACCCGAGCTATAAAGACCCTGTCTCTCTAACTACCTCCACAGCTGGGCCTGTCATCTTGGTCTGATTTCTCCCCGGGGTTTTGTCATTACAGATGTCCCCACGCCTCCTCCTCAGGAAGTCACTGCCCTCTCACACACCTTCCCTCTCCTCGCCTCCTCCCTCTGCTCCACTGGCCTTTCTCCAGGAACAGCCACCTGCAGCTCCCCCTCCTCATCCTCACCGCACATGGGCAGGCTCTTGTCCCTGTTTCGCAAGAGTCGCCAGCCCCCGTTTGCCAGCACCTCACCCATCATTGGCAGATCCAGGCACAGGCAAGGATATCATCTGCACGCTACTTCCAATAGGAACTCCAGTTCCACCATCAGCCCCATGATTTTATCTGTAGGGTGACTCCTATGGGTTGCATTATGCCTTAATTAAGCATCAAAGTATTTCCACAAGTCATGTGAAAGACAGATATTGTTTTATTTCATAGATGATAGCTCAGTCAGCTGAATCCAGCACCATTTGGATTATGAATGGCACAATCATGAATACACTGTGGTATATTCTCCAACACTCATCTTTTTCCAAAACAAATATTACCTGATTTCTGATCTGATGCTTCATGTAATGACATGCCAACTGTATAATGAGTATGTTTGGTGTTTTTAAACCCTGGGCTTTTTCCCCACTGAAATTTCTATTGTGKCTGTGAAGATGGAGGGTGTCTCTTAGAAAGACTGAGTTTTCGTTTTCCTTTATTTTGCTAACCACTACACAATTTTAAGCTTTTCTGCAAAAAGGAAATTTACGGCGCCCATAGAATCAAAACGAGCATGCTGCTGACTGAGTGAGCATTTGATCAATGCATCACAGCAAAGCTAAAGAGAAAGGCTAAAGAAAGAGGCATAACGTTTTAAACCTAGGCAGTAACATTGTTATGCTTACTTTGTGAGGCACTATTTTATGCAACAGATCCTTATTCCACTCTAGATGGATAACAACTGTGAATTATAATTTTATTTTCCACTTAGTGGAGCCTATTGACTTGGACTAGTTCTTGCCAGGGAACCAGTTTCGTAATAAAGGCAGTAAATTCTGATTTTGTGCTTGTTTGACAATTAATAGTGCAGTGTCAGCAGCAGTGCAAAATGCAAGTATGATTTTTTTTTTCCTCTGCATGTTATAAAAGATGGGTTATAAGTCAATGACTATATGCTGAGTGTCTAAGGCACATATCATTTACTAAAATGAGTTTAGCAGACTCAGTGGACGTTCCGTTATGTTTGTGAAGGTATGTGTGCAAGGCCCTCCCGTTAACCCAGCATCCTTGTCCCCAAGTGTAACCATACAGATACAGCTACACCCACAACCATTTTTTCCCCCCCAGTGGAGACAYCATGTATAGCAACACTGCTTTTCCCTTATTGCTAAAACAGTGACAAAAATAGGTGTGTGTGGGTGTCAGTATACATGCTAGTTATAAATATAATATATATATAATTATATAAACATATATATTTATCATAGATGGAAAAAAAAGGCCCAGAAATGAAAATGCCATGTAAACTTGACACTATCGAATTATTTTTCTTATCACCATCTTCCAGTATTTACCAAGGCCTAAAATAAAAACAATAGCCTTAGCCTTAACTAAGCTAGAGTCACAGCTCTAACAGATGGCTKTATCAGACAAGCTTTTAGCGTAGACCAGACCTGAGCATCTCACAGCCGTCAACGRTGTGGGGACCCTCACGACAACCCACCGAGATGAGCAAGTGAAATCCCCTGCATGCAAGCACGAAGCAGGGAGTGAAGTCTGAATCCAGCCAAGTATGTGTGTGCCTCTGAGTATGCAAGACTACCTCCTTTGAAGTGACTGACAGCTGTAAATGCAGGATTAGGCCCAAGTGACTTACTGAGAAGTCAGAGGATGCTCACACGCTCCACCATGGGCTCTTATGCCTTCTGCTGGACCAAGTAACTCTCCCGAGGACATCGGTAGCAGAGTCAGGAGGTGAACCTAAGTGCCACTGCGTGACTTTCCCTCTAAGGTCAACTTCCAGCACAGATTCTGTAAACTGGACCTATAAAATGAGCTCCGTCAGCAAGAAGCCATGCTAGCCCAACCATTCCACAGTCTCTAGGGCTTTCTGCATGTCCAGTTTCAGAATACTTCTGCCATTGCAACACATATAGTGCCTTTGCCATACAGTCATTTTTTCCCTGATTATTCAGAACAGAAAAAATAATTTGACAAATGGGAATTGCATGACCAATACTATGAATAACTAGCTGCCTTTCTTCAGCGAAAATTCTATGACAAATTGGCATCTGTTGTTACAGTGACAAATGCATCTTTCCCCTCTGTAGACCTTCCCACCCGTTACTCCATGAATGATCACGCCATTTATGCGCTGCTAACAAACTGAAAGGTGCTTCACTTTCAGGGTGACTAGGCTTTGTCAAAARATGAAGGTATTATTTATTAAATGAGAGAATCGGTTATCCTAGTGAAAATTAGAGCAACACAACCACAGATCTTGTATTAAGGCTTGTGTCCCCTGCACATGTTGGCCCCCATCTCCCTTAATTTAAGGCGCAGTAAAGCAGGGACAGGACGATGCACGGCCCCGCTGGAAGAACCATGCAGAGATGTTTTGACTTTGCACCATCTCTAATCCTTCGCCATTCTCCCAACGTTTTTCATCTCCTGTCCCTTCTTGCTCAGTCCCGCCACCCCAGGCTTGCTGCTCCCCCTCCTCAGGAGCAGCAGTGACAGCGACAGCGCCCAGAAGGCTTCAGGTATATTTTTTTCTCTGACTCTGCCCACAGTATAAATCCACTCCATAATGTCTGGGAATTATTTGTGTGGTTATAATCTCACCTCATCCAGGCAACCTGGCTACTGCACCTGACTGAAGCTCACTGWCTTCCAAGGGCATAAGACCCCCATGTGTTTTTTAAAATCTGGTGATATATGTAAGAGAAAGTCTGGGAAAGAAGTAGGTTAACAGAAGTCAGTGTATTATAAGGAGCTTTCTTTCCTATAAACCACTAGCAATCAGGGTGGAGAGATAGGGGAGAGGGGAGAGAGAGAGAGAAGAAGGGAGGGAGGGAGGGAGGGAGGGGCAGAGGGAGGCAGGCTTGGTGGCTTTCTTTTTTATTTTCATCTTTTAAAAAAGAAAAAAAATTGCAAAACAAAAGAAGAAAATACTTAGAAGGCAAGGTTTCCATAGGAAAAAAATATTTTATTTTTTTAAGAACAAATTCAGTTTGAAACAGACGTGGAATGTGATTTTCATAATTTTCATTTTCTGGGAACTAATCGCAATGTGGAACTAAAGCAGATTTCAAACTTATGACCGGCTAGTTTTAAAACAGAATGAAACAAACAAACAAACAAAAAACAAACAAAAAAAAAAAAGAAGAAATTATTTATAACTCAGGCATAATACTGTGTTACTTACAAACTGGACAAAGAAATTCTTAAATAAATATTCATGGTACACAATTTCAGCACAAATATGCGGCAATTTGGCAACCTTTTATACCATTTTTTCCTCAATACAGTGCAAAGGGGAATGACACTGCCTTTAAACAAGCTGTAGCTAAATACATTGCAAAATTCAAATTTTATACAAAACATCTTGCTCGGACTTTATAAAAAACCAACATTGCTCTATATACACAATCTGGTTAAGAAAAGCCATTTTTGTCTTGTTTTCATGTGTTTTTTTTTTATTATTTAAAAAGGTGAATAAGGCTACTGTAACACCCCAAATCCATATACAGTAAATCTGAACCTATTTACAGCATCTTCACTTAGACATGATGGTGCAAATTCCAAGTCAGGTGACTAGGGATGATCATACAAGCAAGGCATTTACAGTAACTTTTCAAAGCTGGACCAACGTCAAATAAAGGAACAGTTGGTAGATTGTCATAATTCTGCACCAGACACAAAACAGACGCACAGTACATTTTTTTTTTCAATTGGTTGCAGGTTGCTCTTGAGCAATTCGTCTGATTTTTTTTTTCACAGTTTAGTACATAACTAGAATGTAGCCAACTGATGAAGCATAGATTTGATTTAATAAAAATCAGTATCAGTAAACCCATCTTTTCCCTTCCTCCCCCTCCCCCAAAATAAAATCTTAATGACTTACAAGAGAACCTTGTATGGATGGATTCACAGAAAGGAAGGGTTGTTGAAAAGAATTACATATGTACTGTAGTTAGTCACCATGGTAACCTTCCAGAGAACCATGGGTTGGGATTTTTTGTTTTGTTTCTCTCTTTTGGACCAACATCCCAACATCATTTTCAGGTTCAGGAAACAGAGAGAGTGATCATTTCTATGACAGATTTTTTTTCTTCTTTTTTTTTTTTCTTGCAGGTGCTCACCGGAGGTCTGAGAACCCCAAAATGCTGTTGCTACATTTTCTTTCCAAATCAGAAAGCAAAGTGTTACCATAGTAACATGACTATGTTAGAAATGTCTATTTGCATAGCACATATAAAAGTAGAGGTTTTTTATTTCCTCCCCAGGGTGGGAGCTTTAGGGGAATAGCCATGCTAAAGAGAAAACTTTAACCTGAAACCCCCCTCTACGAACCTCAACGAAATCTACAGAACACATCAGCCCGTAAGGCAAGGGAAAACACAACACAGAAAATAAATGCCGGCACACCTTGTCATTGTTAAATACGTGATGCAGTAACATTGACTTCCTGATATTTTGGGCCTTATATTTCCCAGTTTTCTCTTACGAGATGCTTTGTTTTTTTTTTTTTTTTTTTAATATGCTCCCATTGTTATTTTTGGATGGCTGATGTTTTTCCCAGAAGCAGTTTCTTTTTTTTTTTTTAAATGTGTATATATATATGCATATATAAACATATACGTGTGTATATACATATACACACACACATATATATGTAAAACGATGACAAGTTAAGACTATTTAATTGCCGCAAATGAATTTCACATCTTCTGGTGTAGATTCTGTGCAATCTCAAAATATATATTAGTAAAAAAAGCAAACCAAAACAAAAAAGTAAGAACGAACGAACGAACGAAAAACTCTCACTTTATATCCCTTGTGTTCTATACACCTATTATAAATAAGACATATCTTCCTTCTCCATCTCAGTGTCATAATTTATTTTATTCTTACGGACTGCAAGAGGTTTGCCATATGTGCTTTCACTTTGCAACAGAGCACCAATGAACGGCTGTGTCAGTCACAGTACCTACACTCACTGTGCAGGGACAGCACTACAATAAACCAAAGTGTCAAAAGGCTCAGTCAGAAAGAAATTCTGTCTTACTTTTAGAGATAAGAAAGGGTTTGGTTTCTTTTTCACAACTTTACCAGTGATAGAATTACAGCTCATTTGACCCGTTGGCTTATAATCATCTTGGTCAGATTTGGCTCTCTGCTATTTTCTTAAATGCTTTCCCTGTGTTTAGTATAATGTGATAGTATAGCAGCTGAGTCTGCGTAAAAGTCATCCAAAGCAGACTACGTTTTCGCTACAGCTTCAAAGCTGTATCTTTTATTGCCAGTACCACAACAGCCCTGTCCTAATATATCCTCAGCGGCCTGCTATTGTCTTGTCCTCTCCAAGCTTGTTCGCTTACTAACAATACCCCTTTGTTCTACTGTATTGAAGGTACAATTTTTTTCTGCACACTGGTATTTGATAACCATGAATTCCTTCAAATGCAGCCCTAATCCACTGCGCGTGTTATTGTGCCTCCTACTTGCCTCTTAAAACTTAGCATACCAAAGTGCTGTGCTACCTAAATGTTTTTTTTTTTTTTTCTTTTTCCTTCCCAGCTTCAATTTTTGAGGCAGCAGTATTCAATTGCAACTGCAGTCAGCCCTTCCCTCCACCGCCCAGTCCTGCTCTTGACTTTGTTGACAGCCTAACTTTTTGGCTGGAAGGCTCCTTACTATCAAACACAATTTCTATAAATGCAGTACCCATTCGAGTGAGGCTGCTGTAGCAGATGGATGGAGCACGGATCTCCAAACATTAATGTTCCATTAGTGATTCAGGAGGTGGAGTGAAAGGAAATCTTATGTGAAGGATGGCAGAGCCCCGGATAACAGAAACAAATGGAACAGTGATGGACTAAAAGCAAGAGAACTTTAACAAGTCTTACTTAGACACCAAGGTCTGTGTGACAAATCCAGTACGCACTGAGAGAGACACACAAAAGTCAGAAGATTGCATTTCAAGCTTGATATATCCTAGAGCACCTTCCCAGGATGCCTAGAGCTATTAACATCCACGGATCACTCCATCTTCCCTTGGCTTTTGTACGTGCCTGAACGCCCGCAGCACATGGCTTTGAGGATGATGAATGTAACAAGAGTACAGCAATCAGAATGGGCATCTTCTACATAAAAGTCTTCCAGCTTTTAGTGAATACTTATTCACCGAGATAGGAATTCTACAGACTAGGTAAGCTGTCCAGCTTGCGTCGGCTCCCGGAGAAAGAGCTGTCGCCTTCTCCCCCCCGTGCTTGAGTCAATGCTAGGGCACAAGGCGTCATCACAAACCCCAACAGAAAGCATTTGACCAGTGAGTTTCCTCTACGACTCAACTGTACCACAGAGTTGGTTGTGTGTTTCTCAGACCTTGTAATAAATGTTTGCTGGACTCTGAGGAGGCATCTCTTGAACTATGTACACCGGATGTCCATAGTCGCCGCTGACCTTTTCATAGTGGGGGCAAAAGACACTGTCTGCAGTCCTTAGAGGAATGATAATGTCACTGGGCTCAGAACCATTGTTGTTGCCACTGCGTTTTGGGGTGGCTAACGTACTAAGTGAGAGAGTTGTCGTGTGTTGCGGGGAATGCTTCCTGTGTCTTCTCCGGTACTTCAACAAAAGAACCACCAAAGTGATGATGATGACGATGAAAATGATGCACCCTGATGCAATCCCTGCAAATAAGGCCACCTCTGAACCCAGTATACTGGAATGCCCAGCCTTACTGCCATCTGTGCTAGATCCTGGAAAGAACGGAAATACAACAGACAAAAGTTATTGCCATCCTGTGACCCGTTTACGCTGCTTAGAAATGTGTAGAGTAAGCAAGACTGGAAGAATTAACTGACAGCTGAACTTTGACAAACCAATTACCCTGTTAGATAGCTAAATGCAAACAGCCGAAGTCAGCAATCAATATTAAACAAGACTTTGTGTCTGTTGGTCTCACTTTTGTGCTGCTTCCAAATCACCCTGTTTCATACATCATCATCCATCAGCGGCGAGGACTGGCACTGACAAGGCAGCCTTTGATGCACACCGCATCTTTTAACAGATGCCGGCCAGCCCTGGGAGGCAGARAGGGGTGGGATAGGACTGCGAGGGGAAAATAACACAGGGAAATGACAATTCTCAGGACAACTGGTACTGTTCAGTGTCCCACTGTTCTTCTGCTATTTTATCTTTCGCATATTGATTTAAGTTAAACTGTCCTTAGTGCCTCTTTACGTGGACTCCTCTTGCTTGCACGTGAAGCAAAGGAGCTTGAGGCAGTGCAGGAGATAGGCAAAATGGCTATGACATGTATCTGTTTGTATCGACTTACATTTACTTAAAAGAAAACAACACCACGCATTTGGTAGTCAGGAAAAGCTCACGTGCTGAACAGCCTGTTGAATATTTGGTGCCACCACACTGTCACATCATTTGTCACAAAAATTAAATGAACGCTCACTTGACACTTTCTCACTTGAAAATTTGAACCCACTTCCCTCTCTTGATGCCCACGCACAGATGGAAGAATGCTGCAGATGCTACGTCCACGTAACTGTGAACTTTCCCTACTGGAACCTCCGTAGGAAATGGCTGAAGCCTGCCCAGTGACCGCTGTGTCAAAGATTCATTAGCCCAGTAACTAATGACAGAGCTAGCAAGGAAAACTTGCAGCCATTTTCGGGAACCCCTGAATCAACTGTCAGCAAGTTTTGCTTTGTAGCATTCCCAATTCACCGAATTTTCTTCTGGAGACCTTGGGTCTTAAGAGTTAGTTTTTTTCTTGTTCACCTAATGTCTGAAATGCATCCTGAAGATATGTGTTTGGAACAATCTGTTTATCTTGTTTAGATAATTATTTTTAAAAAAATCTTTACATTTAGTGAAAGACCAGCCATTCATGTGTAGACTTTATATGGTCAGTTAAAAGATCAGGACATTAATTATAGATGCCTTGAAATAAACTTTATAAATGGCTGTCGAGAACCACTTGATAATGTATTATACGGGAAGAGAAAGACAGAAAGACTCGTTCATCTGCCAGGGTACTAAATGTAAGGCAGCATTTACCATCGTAAAGCTGCTTAGCAAATGTCCTATCCAAAAACTTTCCTGTAAATGAGTGATATTCTCACAAGATGTAATTAACTTCTACTGCAGAGTGGAAGAGGGGAGAGAGCAGCCATTGCCAAAACTTGCAGCTCCCAGACACTATCCACCAGAGCATCAGAAGTGGTTTTTGCTTCATCTCAGTACGAAAACATTTGTTTTTCTGGCACTTTAATGGTAAAATAAAATGTGTTTGGAGACAAAGGAGGAGACTCTGCCAGAGCCCCGTCCCAGGCGCAAGCCCCACCGCACCTACCTGAGTGGTCCTTCACAAAGGGGCTGGTGGTGGAACTCTTCCCGTTGGTGCCAGCTTCCTGCTCAGGGCGCTTGGTGGGATCCGTGTGCCGGGGCAGCCCCGCCGAGTTGGGATCTGGGGGAAGAGAAAGACAACTCATGCAGCTTCGGTGCTTGATGGTTCAGAGCCTTGTAAGCCGGCTCTAGGTACCTTGTGAGACACGAATGGCTTTGAACAGAAGAATCTTTATGCAAAGGTCTAGGAGACATAAGTACGTAATTTTCCTTTTAAAGCAAAATGGTTATATTAGTTATTTTAGAGGTTTAAATTGTGAGGCCATCTGCAGAAACTATAGGGACTCCTGTAATTGGCAAGAAAAGCTTTGCAGATGACATTTCAGTTTAAGTGAGGAAGTTGATTGACTACTAAACCAACTTCTACTTAGAAGAATAATTCTTTCTTCGTGCACAATAGGTTATCTATATGTGAAAAGAGATGATGAAAAAAACCTCTCCGTAATCAGAATTCATAACAAGCAAACTATAGAAATATTAGCTTCCCTCCTTTCATGTATTTTAAATAATTTTGAACAGCAGAGTTGTGGCTTTTGTTTTTAAAATAAAAATAAAAATGACTGAAACACACTATTCCCAGGTGACCTCTCCTTCTAGGGATCTCTCCAATGAAAAGATCTTATTACGCTAACCCTCCTCCTGTAGAAATCTGTCGGTAGCCAAGGAAGAGAAAATAGGCTTTGCTTTCAGACTATAAGGGAGGAATGACCGCACTAGACTCGGTTGGCTCTCTGCTCTGCACTGCTAAAAGAAGCCTGAAAACTAAAAGGACACTGAGACTGATCAAAGTGATTTCATGAAACAGCAGATGGTCTTTACCTTGTCCAACTTTCATGAGGATCTTCATGGTTTTTGTCTGGCACACCCCTCCCTCCTGGTTATCCAGGCCCTCCAAAGACCCATTTGATGTTGCTGATTAAAAATAAAAGAAAAATAAAAAAATAAAAATAAATAAAAATCAGGAAATCAACAGGCAAAGTGATGTGAACATGAGTGTCTGAAAGCAGAAATCTTTCCGTCTACCAGGACCTGTTCTTGTTGCTTGGGCTGACCTACGGAAAGTTGTGAAATGTTGAAAGCCAAAGGAATGAATACATTGGTAAGCCGTACAATATATACAAATGGAGGAATGTGTTATCAAGGTTTCAAATTTACCCAGCAACCTTTTTTTCTATGCACAATTGACTGACTGACTTGGACGAAAACACAGCACCTTGTTAAAAGGTGATGGAGTCAGCTGAAGAGGAAGCCCTGGCAGGCTCAGAGGAGCAAAGCACTGAAAATTCACTCTTTTTTTCCCCCCAACAATATCTTTATAATCAGCACGTTACACCTGCTTCCTCTATTACAAATCTCCTGCTGGAAGAAGCGAACGCATACAAAAGACCCAGGTGAAAGCTGAGATTCTGCACTGATTGGAAAACCATTTAATATTTTAAAGTACAATCTCACTCTTCTCAGCATTGAGGAGCCTCCGCGGGGGCGGGTGGCGGGGGGGAATACGCTCTATTCTCACAGAAACGTTTTAGCTCTTACAAACAAATGGGTGCTTTCCCCCGAGTTTATATTGTTCTCGCTTATCTAGGCGCTGGCTGGAACCGCGCAACTCTGCCGCAAACTGACGCTGCAATGCTATTTGTGCGCGGAGCACAACTGCCTTGGAGAATCCAGAACGTTGAGTCACGCTTTAGGGGTGCGCCTCCGCTGCCGCCCGAGCCAGCTGTTTTTTGCAAACCCCCAACAGCTGCTGGAAAACTATTCGACAGCTCCTCAGCCCTGGGCATCGCCGCCATGCCGCGCCGCGCCAGGAACCGGCCACCTCGGYGTGTGCGCTGGTGCCCCAGCCACCGCGGCAAAGCAGGCACGTCCGCCAACGCTGGACTCCGGCTTCACTCTCTAGGGAACGCACCAGGGGTTTTCCCACCCCAGTTGTCCTGGGGGTGCAAATTTCACCATCGTTTCTTGGAGCTGTTTACCCAAGGCCCAAAACGCACGTACGAGCGGGTGCACGCACACCAGCTGGAGGAAACAAATAGAAATGGGAGATACTGGAGCTCGCTGCTTGCCGCGGCTGTGGTGAACTGCTTAAGCAGCACTTTCCTGCCTCTGCCCCTCTCCTTTCAGCTCGGGATCAAATTCAACCAGGGCTTCATACTGCTCGGATCTTTGTTTTTGATTCTCGCTCCTTCTCTTTCGCCTTCCTTGGGGATTTTCTTTCAAATGCAGCCTACGTATATTTCCTTTTTCCTTCGCAATGTCTTCCTAGCCCCACGGCAGTATTTTTCTTGCTCTAATCTTCTCTCTAGCTGTAAAGATATAAACCCCATACCGCTGAACCCTGCTTCCTAGCCTTTGATCTACTACTTGGTTTTGTTCCACTTCTGCCTCTTTTGTGACTAACTCGAATTACAGCCACCATACAAACTTCCCAAATTGTGCTTTCTTTTCCTAAAATTCCCTTYTCCGCGTACATGGTGCCTCCCAGTTCCTCCTCTTGTTCCCTCCCCCCTGTAAAAACATGACAATGGCCGTACGTGCAACTACTTCTTTTTTTACCAACTTGCAAAAAAGACTTTTCAAAATATAAAAGAGCACAATGAGTAATTTAAGATAAAAGCCAATCTGAAACGTGCCACTGAATTGCCAGGCTCAGAAAATAATGGAGACATATAGTTTTGTTTTCTTTTGTTTTTTTTTTTCCAGGGGGAAGAAAAATCAATACTAAGAACCAGTTCTGGATATAAATCAAATGTGTCTTTGCTGAAAGTGTTTTTTATGACCTATTTGCCAATGTACCAGCACAAGGACAAGGGAAAAAAAGCAGTAAATAGAAATGCCAAAGCTGAGCATCAACTGAAAGTACAACTAATAAACACTGACTTTGTCTTGTGTTTTTTGCTATTCTTCATTTGTTTTTTAATCGAGGCGATGGGGGCTCACATCTCCTTAAACACCTTCTACTTGATTTTAATTGAATGAGTGCTGCTTCTCCTGAACATCAATGCCTTTTTATTTTTTAAGGGCCTATCCATTTAACCCACAGAGCAGGAGACCTCAATAAGATGCAGAGGATGCAGTCTGACCTCCGTACAGAATAAGAAAGTAAGACGGCAAAAAGAATGCAAAATTACTTCAAATACAGTCTCCAAACGGGAAGGTCCAGAGGTACAATGAGTCTGGTTGTGTGCCTACGCGAGCACAATCTGCCTCGCTTGCTTGCTAAAAGAATGCTTTCAGAGCTTTGATGTCAGATGAATGAATCGGCAGAAGTATTCACTTTTTCCACAGTTCTTCAAGGGGTTTTCAGAAAGCCTACGTTATAGCTCAGAGTACAGACTGCTAGATCCCGAGGAACAGGGAATTTTCAAAGAGGAGCATTTCAGTGACAAAGCAAAGTTTCCATCTCAGYTTCTCCCTGTAATTAAACCGACAATTACCCAAGGCCACTGGAGGAAATTATTTTTCAAAATTCATTAAGACTATCGAAATATAACCTCACGTATCCCTAGTGTACCAGGAGGAAAGTGGGTAGTTTTCAACACAGCGTTTCAAGCTTTGAAAAGCTGCACGGAGGAAAAGAAGTAATCTGGGACATCAGAGAAAACACAGTTTCGTACTGCTAATGCCCCTTGACAGTTCAGCGTGCAGAAGCCAAACAAGGGAGCGAGTACAAAATATTCCTCAAACACTTGCCGCTGCCTTTCTATATTGATCTCCGAAGGAAAGTTATACCCACTATCATGTAAGCTCCTCCACCGCGCTCGCTGTTCTGCAGGAAAGTGACCCCATACCTGGAGCTCTGCTCACACTGAAGGGTATTTCCACAAAAAAAGTGCCTGTAGTAGGAGGTTTGGGGATAAACACAGAAACATAACACAAGTTTCTTGTGCCTAAAACAGAAATGCTACTCTCCGGTGTGTTTAGATGATCAAATTTTAGACCTTCCATCCAGTTTATTTTTATATACATATATATAAAAAAGAACAGGTTTGGGKTTTTTTTTATATTTTGGTCTAAATATGGATCTATTTTAGAGGCAACTACTCACACATGAACTACCATCCATGGCCCTGTGCTAAGAAGACTAGATACTACTTAAATATTAACATTAATAAACATAATTAACGATTAATATAAAGTTTCTCATTAGTATTAAATGTTCTCAGGATCCCACGCTTCACTTTGTATTAATACGGCAACACACAGGAAACTAAAAGTAAGTACAATGTTGCTAAACAGGTAGCAAAGTATTTTTAAATCTTTTGATGGATAGGTACCTCTGATTTTCTGAGACCTGTCCTGTTCCACTGGTGTCAATTGCAAAACTAATAATTACAGTCAAAAGCGCACTGAATTATTCAGTCTACAGTTTATCCACACCTACAAATAAACACATATAATTGCCCTAAAATCTCTATTAATTTTAAGACTTTCTGACAAAATTGTAATAATTTATAGGCAATGTTTACAGCAGTCAGTCAGAAATGATGTTTGGGCTCCGTATACACAGACACTGTGTGCCTGCATTCCTCGAATACAACAGCGGCTGCCATTTTATAAGGAATATAAGTTTGGGTTTTCAACTTCCAGAAAAAAATGACTTGTTATGAAATTATGGTTAAGAGTCTGCTGATACATACTTACTCTGGAGAAGCTAGTACACATTTTCAGTTTCGTAAAACGCTGCCTTAACATATCCTTTCCCTTACACAAGAGGAAATGAAATTATTCAGACCAAAGAACTTCATTCCAGCTCTGCCTTCCCTTCTTCGAAATATATAAATTATTAAAAAACAAAAACAAAAACAAAAACAAACAAAAAAAAAAACAAAAAACAAAAAACAAAAAAACCCCTAACCTGGAACTCATGTAAATCAATGTATGATGTTTTACATTTATTTGCTTTTAAAACTTCACAAGTGTTGTTGTTTATTGTAGGAAATGCATTAGTCACAAACACAGAGGCAGGGAATCAGTGAGCGAAACAGAGTCAGCTGACAAGAATAGTTCCTGGCTATGATTCTTATACAGTCCCCATGGAGAGGAAGTAATATTACATTTTAATATGTCTTCATTTGATTGTTATTACTCTGCCTCCCAGGAGGCTAAGCCACTGCATGGATCTTGGCTGTTTTCAACCTATCAGGTTGGTAACATTGCTCTAATCAGATGGAGAATTAAGCTGCTGGATTTGTGCCTGTATATAGCTTTTCATTCACAAAGAGATTAGAAATGAAGGCACAGTCACAAAAATTCAGCTTCCTTCACTCCTAAAACACACATTACAAAATGAAAAAATGCCATCACAATTACTTAAAAGAAAACACCAGCAGACAAAAATCTCAGCCTCTTAATTCTGCCACAATTATTACCCATACTTTTATGGTTTAGGATTATGAAAAACATTACCTACTTGCAAATTAAATGTCATATCCTTTGAACCAACACAACTTTATAACACATTTATTTCTAGAGTTTGAATATGAAATGGACTACATAGCTGAAGAGAGAAATTATGATCGTCGTACTTAATTTTCCTATGAAAACTAAATGGACCTTAAACCACAGA
This sequence comes from Phoebastria nigripes, assembly GCA_035582835.1. Lineage (NCBI taxonomy): Eukaryota > Metazoa > Chordata > Aves > Procellariiformes > Diomedeidae > Phoebastria > Phoebastria nigripes. The sequence continues at coordinate 867,686 of JAYKAV010002779.1, forward strand.
CTATAGGAATGAATGAGTGATGTCAACTGATGGGCGAGGGCAAAATTGCTTTTGTCCCCCCTTAGTGTGCTGGACGACACAAGCCATTTGGCAATGTATCAAAGACACATCATTGACGAGGTCATCAAGAATTAATTGCTGCTGGTGTAGATCTGTAATAGAAAAATGAGAATTACAGGTTTCTTTGGGGTAGATCAGTACTGTCCAATAGTAGTGATTTTCACAATTTTTTTCTTAAATACTGCTTGAATTCAGCATTAGAAAATAGGTTTCTCAAAATCGAGTTAAATAAAATCAAATAACCCTACCCACCTCCACTTTTCCCCAGCTGTGCTTAGAAACAGAATGGAAAAGCCTAAACAGCAGCAAAAATCCACGAAAGCTTTAGATCCAACAGCAGTAAGAAGTTATTCTTAAAGCAAAGCTGCACTTGATCTCATATGGACTCACAGGATTACTAAGCGCATGTAAAGCTTTTGAGGGTTTTTTATTTCATTAAGTAATAGAACGCTATTTTGGCCAGGCATCGCGTGTTTGTGCTCTAACTGCTTTCATCTGCTTTTGGTCCTTTTAATGACTCTCTTAGTGAAGCACCGAATAAATAATTATTCTTTCCCATAAATTATCTAAATTTATGGGACAGGCTTAAGAACACCAGAAATCACACACTGCGAAACCACAAATCACAGAACACAACACGGAGGTTGTTTCTAGACCAGCCAGGGATGCAGAACAAGGCAGCTGAGGTAATAGAAAGAGTGTTTTAATTAAATGAAATTAAATTCTTTTTTTTCCCACTTAGTAGCAATGCCAGATCTGCATGGAGATCTGAAGCAACCAAAAAAAATTGTTCAGGCTACTCACCAAAGAACAGGTAGCTTGGCAAACACTACGTTGGGTGAGCTGCAGAAAGTTTAGAGAGAAGATAAATATACTAATTTCAACTACTAGCAACTAACGGTTTACCCTTGCTTGTAGTGACAAAAAGTGAAACTGACACTGAAACCTTCACTTTTTAAAAAAATGAAATTATCTTCCAAAATTTAACTATCAGCAGTCCCAAAGCTGGACCACAAGTGCTAAAACTTAAATGCATTATGAATAATTGCACAGAGTACTGTCAACACGTTGTCCGTGTTTCTATCTACAGACTGGAGACCTCCTCTGTTTAACTCTTTGTGCTTGAACAGTAAAATCACATCCTAACTTTTCTACCGATCTCGCAGAGAGAAAGAAGGGATCTTTAATAAAAAAGATAAAAACCTGCTGAATTTGCTCAATTAATACAATATAGGACACGGGGACAGTCATGAAAAATGTATAAAAATGGTTTACCAATAATTTTGCGTTTTCCTAACATGTCTGGTTTTTTATTTGTCCTACTTGCAAAGTCAAGGTGGCAGCAGAATTTTGAGGCGTTTCTCAACCTAAAGACCATTCAGAAACTCTCACTCTCTCAATCTTATTCCACACATTTCTTCAAATTAAGATAGATTTTTTTCTTAAACTAAAGCTTATGGAGTGTTTATAAATACTCTTGAAGCCAGCCTTTTTTCCCTCTATCCACACACGAGGCAAAACTTCCATGTGAAGGAAAGGAACAGAATTCTCCCTCCTTCTTTTCTACTTCTCATCTTTGTTGTTTTTTAAATTAAGTCCTATGTTGTATGTCTCAGGATTTATATCTAAACAGGATCCACAAATTATATTCTGCACAGCAAGTAAGTAGCAATGCCCTCCCCAGTCATGCTAAAATCAGAACAAAATGAAGTAAAATAAAAAACTTCCTTGCTGGAAGAAGGCAAAGGCTCTGCAGCAAAACTTTGTGATTCACTTTTCTAACCACTGCTCTAAAACGTATCTTGTCCAAATGTGAACGGCGTGACTTGTGGTACTTAGATGGGACTCATGATATAGGGGTCTTTATATAATTCCCCATAAAATTCTCCACTTGTTTTCATATGTCAAGAAAGGGAGAGATTTTATTACCATTTCAGGGTTTTTTTGGGAGGTGCAATGTGGAGGACACAAGCAAGACAGAGACAATCAGTTCTGTACTGTAATATACCTTGGTATATACCAACTGTTTCATTCCAGGCAGACCTCTGGAAATCTGCAGACTCTCCTTCCCGCATCTCATGTCGTCCGACTGAGAAGGACCACCCAAGTATTAAACACAAAACAGGGAGAGACTTCTTGTAAAGTTTCCCCCCTTTCCTACATTCAGAATGATTGTCTTAATTCCAGGGAGACATGGCAATCATACAACAAGAATACAGGTGGTACAAAAAAAGCCCTTTATGTCAACAAAGTCTTTCCATAAAGGGAAAAAGAGACAGCGAGCAAGACAGAGTTGGAAACTATCAAAAAAGCTGTGAGCTCCAACTGGTTTCTGCTGCCTATCATTTTATTGAAACAGCACCACTTTATCTCTGGGTTAAGGAATACCACAGCTGAAGTGTACTAAACAGTAAACTATTTGCTGAATTATTATCCATTACAGAAGGTCACAGCGTGTACCCACCCACAACAAAATCCTACTTGCTTCACTGCTGTCAAGTGTCCCTCTTCAAAATTCTCTTGAATTTTGATTTAGAGATCATAAAAAAAAAAAAAGCATCTCTCTATCACTATGAATGACAATTTAAGTCTTTCATTACAGTTAAGCATTTCTAAAAGTATTTCAGTTCTATATTTCACATACTTTGAGAAATGTTGTCAGATAATGATCTACTGCACACATGGTTGCTTCTAGTTTACATAAACAAATTACATATTTGTGAGCGCTGAAGTAACTGTGGCAGATGTAAGCCCACTAATTATGATGTATTCAGCGTATATCAGAAAGTATGCATCTAAAACAGATTACTAGCTAGTTAACTCCACCAACCACAAACAAGTATTTTACGTAAGTTCATCCTTTCTCCCGTCACACTACTGGCAAAAGCCTTACATGGATGGGGAGAAATACCTCCCTACTACCACAGAAAGCTTTGCTTAACAGTTCAGCTGAACAGAACTAATAGAATTAGTTAGCATTCACATTACACTGATTGTTGCTAATGACAAGCGGGCTTGCTGGAAACAAAAGCAGAAGCTTTAACATTAAATGAGGACCTATTTCCTGTATCATACAAACTCAACACCACTCTTCAAGGATGTTCATCTGCCTTGAAAATCTCTCTGGTTTCTGTCTGTAGCACTTGGATAAGAAAGGGTTATGGTGAAAGTTCATATTAAATAAATGACAAATCTCTTGCTCATTCTACTGTCACTAATTGCATGCAATGATATTAATGACCCAGTAATTGCTATACGAGTAGCACTGAAGTGGAAAACATCATTCTGAGGCAGAGTTCATCTCTAGGTGGTAGGACTTCACCAGTAACTGAGTTAATGCCTAGTGACAGTTTAGAATATAACACTATAGATGAGAAAATGTGCCAGTCTCATGGTTATAACAGTTTAGATGGACATGACGTTATTTGCTTTGACCACACAGAGTCCAAGGGGTAACCCCAATAAAGTGCCACAGTCAGAGTTTGCCCTATAGATGAACCTCATTCCTTTCAGGGGAGATGCTCTGTACTATAACAATCTAGAGCAATTTTCCACATGTTTGCTTCAATAAAAGAATACCTTTATCTCCCGCTTTTACATCAAGCACAACAAAAGTGTGCTTTATTGCAAAACACAAAAAGCTATTTACATCATCTGACTATCCTTCAGCAACACAGAGTTTGGCACCTTAGTACTGAGATCAGTTATGACACTATTGGATGACTGTGCACTTTGCAAAGATGCTCAGAAGTTAAGCGCTGTTTTGATTGCAGTAAGCTTATGTTTGTGTTTAGAACTTTAAAATACCCACAGAGTAAAACTTAATGAGGGAACATTGCTGAAATAAAGCAATCTGGACTTCCAAGGTGCTACAGGACCTCTAGTTCAAATGCTTACCATAAGAAATTAAGGGGTTTAGCTTCTTTAGAAATTATCACATAGGCACATCTCGGTTCATTTTAAGAAACTCTGATGGGACAGGTACGCCAATCCTCCAGCGTTTGGAATTTTGAAAAGTCATAACTAGACAGGAGAACGTCATTTAATAATGACGTTCATACAGTTTCTATATTTCACTAGTGTTTTAATAGTTTAACATTATTAAGTTCTTTTTTACTTTTTCTTTTGCAACACAAATTATTTAATGAACGTCTTGATTCTGCTACTAAATCTGCTGTGGTAGCCTCTGGACGGCAGGTGGAATTGAGTTTCAGCACAGGCTGGGGCCAAACACCTGGAAAGCAGTTTTGCAGAAAAGGTGCTGGGGCTTTTGGTGGACACCAAGTTGACCATGAGCCAGCAACCTGACCTTGCGGCAAAGGCGGCCAACAGCCTCCTGGGCTGCATTTGGCAGAGCATTGCCAGCAGGCAGAGGGAGGTGATCCTTCCCCTCTACTCAGCACTGGTGAGGCCACAGCTGGAGTGCTGGGTGCAGTCACGGGCTCCCCAATACAAGACAGACATGGACTTACAGGAGCAAGTCCAGTAAATGCTCATGGAGATGATGAAGGAACTGGAGCATCTGTACAGGAGGAGAGGCTGAGGACTTGGGACTGTTCAGTCTGGAGAGGAGAAGGCTCAGGGGGATCTTATCCCTGTGTATAAATACCTGGTGGGGTGAGTAAAGAAGGAAGAGCCAGACTCTTCTCAGTGGTGCCCAGTGACAGGACAAGAAGCAATGGGCACAAACTGAAATACAGGGAATGCTGTTTAAACCTGAGAAAACCTTTTTAAATGTGACCGTGACTGAGCACTGGAACAGGTTGTCCAGGCAGGCTGTGGAGTCTCCATCCTTGGAGATACTCAAAACTCAGCTGGACGTGGTCCTGGGCAACTGGCTGCAGCTGAGCCTGCTTGAGCAAGGGCTTGAGCAGGGGACTAGATGATCTCCAGAGGTGCCGTCCAAACTCAACCATTCTGTGATTCTGCGATCAACTGCACTGTTGTGGTCTAATGCATTTACGTGCTAACGTGAAATACTTGAAAAACAAATCCTTCCTGGTTTCCCTGGCAGGACTTGGATTCAGACTTCTGTTTCTCTCACAGCAGCTCAGTAAGCACATAAGGACTAGTCTGCTGCTGCGGTTTAGTTATTTTTGCTGTCTTCATCTACTGAACAGAAAACAGATAAATCATGCTAGCAAAGGTCCGAACATGCTTTTTAAAACCAGCCTTATCAGCTTAATACGGACTCTTCTCCAAGAACTGCTAAGACTACCTTAAGCCTAATCCCGCTTTTACTCACAGAAATATTTGCGTGATTTCCTTGGGACCAAAAAAAAGCAACTGGAAGACTGCCCATCAGGGCTTAGTTTTATAGTCTGATTTATCAGAAATAAATGCTGAAATATTCTTCCTCCAAAGTTTCCAGGATTGACTAAGTCAGGAAACAAAGTCCAAACTGACATTTAACCCTGTTTTTCAACCATTTCAACCCTGTGTTTTAGCTAATGCAGTTCTCAGACAAAAGTACATTTCCCTCCAATCCAGCTATGTAAAGACCTTAATGAGGCAAACAATTTCAAGTATTTAAAATCAATTTCATTAAAGCCTTTATAAACGCTTATGCAGTTCCTGGTCTTTTATTTTAGGACTTAAAATTCTGTAATATGTAACAGATATAATATAAGCAACTGTATAAAATAAAGACTGATCATCCCACTTGATGAGATAAATGCTCATCACCAATCTTAGGTACAAAATGAAAGTTAAATGTGCTTCAGTATGCTAGTGCGCTTCTAAGTTTCAGTTTAGCCAGATACTATCCTCATAGCACGGCATGTCTCCCCAATATACACCCCCTTGATTTAAACAGTTACTCATACCCTGCATATAAAGCGTAAAATACACACTCAACCCAACCTTCTTCTGCATGTAGTCCTGTTAAAGATGTATATGAAAATCTAAGAACATATACAATTTGTAGAAGATCAGGGTTTAAGCTGTTTTTCGCAAAGCACTTCAAGTGTCCCTTATTGCTGATATGTATACTATATATAGAAAGACTTCTAAGTGAGAATATTGTATCTTTCTTTGTGAATGTACTGTATTTCCAGTATTTATAAATTGTTTATGAGGAACTAAAAAAATGAGAAAAATAAATAGTGACTAAAAATATTAAACAGCTTCCTATGAAATTTTAAAACCTGTTTAATTCCTGAGTATTTCCTGAATAATTCTTTCTTCCAGTCTGAATAATTATTCTTCATTTTCATCTGATTCCATATCTATCTGGAATACTTGGGGGCGTGTGGGGGAGGATAAATGTATTTTTTCACAAGATGCCGTCAATTAACAAACTGAGCATTCCTATCTTTCATTTCCTTCCCTTAGGAATAGAGAAATAATAACAGATTTCCTGCTGAACTATCTCTGTCTACTTTAAAGGAGATAAACGGTCGGTATGGCCTAGGTAATGGCAGCGAATATGAACAAAGTCCATCAATCTAAAAGAGCCTTATTCTCTTACAAGACCTGTGTGGTCTGGGACAAAACCCCAAAGGACCATGACTCCATTAATCCCGTAGGTCTTAGACTCTGTTAGAAATCTGAAGCTGCACAGACAGTGATTTTTTTCTCCAGTAATATTATTTGTATGAGCTGTATTTATATTTAATTCAACAAGAGCTAAGTGGTATTGCTGATATATCCCTTAAAAGACTCTCAGCAAAGTCAAAGACTGACCTCTGGATATCATTTTACACTAAGAAGAAATCGTTTATCTAATTTTCTGAGGAAGGAAGAGGAGAAAGGAAAGAAAAAAATGCGATCTTTGTACAGCTGGAATCGTGGTGGCTATTATCACATAGGCTTTCATTAACACCACCACCACCAAAAAATAAGTAACAATAGATTCCTGGACCACAGAGTCTTTAACAAAAAGCATGAAAAATGTCTTTGTTGCAAAAGAAATGGAATTGAAATTCTGATACAGTTTTTGTCCCTGTTTTAGCTAGTTCGGAATTAACCTCCAAACAAAGGAAAACCTACTGTTTCCTTTCGGGTCGCTCTCGCTAGGTGTTTGGGAGGTTGCAGGGGGCTGCGGACTGAAGCCTGCCTCAGAGAGGTGTCAGAACGCCCAGCCAGCCAGACCAGCCAGCGCTTAAACTGTTTGGTCAGAATACTAAAATAACATTTTAATGTAAATCTATTTGGCCACACAAAGAGATTTATTCTTCCCAGCTGGGCCATATTTCAGGGCACAATCTGTATTGTCCTTTAATGTGTTCTTCCTCAGACAGTTATTGCCCTTTAATTGTAACAGAATGACAAAGTGAAAACATAAAAAGCCTTGTGATTTTTTCAAACCCAGCTAATGCTAAAGTTTCAGAATGACTGTTTCGATTTTAAAAGCCACAGTACTATTAAAGCAGTTATCCAAAATGTAGTGCTACTAGCCAGCATAAACCTTTAAATCAGTCAGGGATCAAATATATGTATATGTTTTTTAATTCAAGCCAGAGGCCAATTATGTAAGTGGGTCACTTGAAAAAAGTTGACAAAAAACATTTAAGGAAAGCTGCATATTCCATTTTGCCAATGTCAAAGCCAATGAGYGTCATTAGCTCGGCAAGCTTGGCTAATGAGGTCGCAGGCAGAGCAAGCACTTTAGAGGAACCTTTTCTAGGAATGTTCTGTAGCCCCTTCCCAAGACTCAAGCCATTCTTTTACAAATTTTGAACAGGTGAAGACTTCATTGCAGGTGACATTTTTTAATGCTGATGATGCCAGCCCAYAATCTTTGTTTTACTTATGCAAAAGAAGAGATGAAGTGAGCAGAGCATGTTCTTGCTTGACCAAACTATCTGAGGAGTGTGGTGGTGGCTTGAAGGCAAGCAGCGCTGCTCCCTTCCCTCTGGCATAGCTTCCCGCAGGCTTCCCCAGGGCAAACCCAGGGTACCGCAGCGCGCTCTGTGCCCTCAACTAAAGGCCAAGTTTGTTGGGGAGGGTTCAGGACAACTCCTGTTCACCGAAAGTAAACATTTTTGGCATGTTATATATGCTTGTACTATGCTAACATGTCTCCTTCCCATACAAGAAACGCTGCGTCTGAGAGAGGTACTGAAGCAGTTACACCACGACCCAAGTACTTGCAGATCAGTCCCCTAGTATTGAGAAGATACTCATTGCTCGTTCTGAGCAATCCACAACAGCAGAAAATTATACTTCATTCCCTAACCATGCAAAGACATAAAGACTTTTAAATGCAAACATCAGAGTTGCAAATCTGCACACCCTTCTTCTACTTAACTTTGCCCTTCGCACAGATATTTATGTTGTTGGGCATGATGTATCTTCCTTCATGCATCTGATTAAGGATTTCCTTAGAGACTTATGATATGTTAGCTAAATGGTCGCATATTTTAGAATAATCTAACATTAATACTTCTGAGATCTCAAGTACATTTGACCTTCTCCAGTTCTGCTGAAAAGAAATCAGGTAACTGTAGGAAAATGAATCTATTAATTTCCCAGGAACCAAAAACGGATGATAGCAAAGAGAAAAGCAAGGACACTCTGTTACATCATTTATTCGCTTTCACAATACCATTCAGTATCATCTTTCCAAGTACTGCTGTTCACAGAATTAGCTCTTTGGATCCTGATACTCATATTGAGGAGTACCTTGCCAAGAAATGGATTAGATTATTTTTGGATTAAAGTACCATTAAATGTGAAAACAGGTATCAGAAACTCATTTACATTTTTACTTTTTTAAAACATTGTGAATTGTGGAATRAGAAAAGTTGCATCTTTTATATGCTTACACCTAGGGAAGTATTGAGTAGAAAAGATCTCCTGCTATACCTATCATGAATACATCTGGACGATATAAAAATTATGGCTTGAACAATTCCTGTACAATCACATTTCCCTGAAGGTACACAGGGTTCAGGAAGCTGCTTCATCCTGTGTTATAACTGCTCATCCCAAAATGACTAACCCCCTCATCTGAATAGAGATTTTACTGTTTAATACAGCTCCACAAACCACATACTATTACCTTAGAAAAACAAACCGTGTTTTCAAATAATGGCAAGATGATAAAGGTACATGACAATGCACAAAACATTTAAAGGGCTGACAACAGCCTGCCAGCATAAACAGCGTGAGATTAGGCTGTAGACGCAGCCACAGCAAGCACTGCCAAGATGCTGGGCTCAGTAAACTCTTGTCTCAGGTTTGTTTGATGCCCCTTAGTCGAGGGAATACAAGATCCTAAAATACTTCCAAATCAAAAGCTGGCACATCAAATGCATCGTTGCCTTCACTTCATAGCATTCCCACTCCCCCAAAAAAACCCAACAAATCAAGACAAAACTCAAAACTCCCAAACAGGAAAGAAAGAAAGAAAGAAAGAAAGAAAGAAAGAAAGAAAGAAAGAAAGATGAAAGAGAGAGGAAGGAAGGAGGGAAGGAGGGAAGGAGGGAAGGAAGGAAGGAAGGAAGAAGGAGGGAGGGAAGGAAGGAAAGAAGGAAGGAAGGAAGGGAGGAAGGGAGGAAGGGAGGAGGGAAGGAAGGGCGAGCAGTATCGAAGTCGATGAGAGACCCATTGCATTCCCCTTTTGGGCTCGAGCACACCTGTTAAATTACAGGTCTGGGAATAGGGATGTACGCAAATGATTTACGGCCTGATTTGCGTACATGATTAAGGTGTATATTACTTATAAAAATGACAGCAAACGTCCTGACTACCAGAACTTGCATCTGACAAGGCTGTGTCAGGTCATGAGCTTTTGAACACAAACTGTTAAAATCCTATCTAGCTCCAGCATCTCTGTAAAATGGTGTCCTAGCTGAGCCCTGGCCTAGTTTTCTACCCCTCTTAGTGTTTCTGAGACCGACATCGCTGAGTTCATTGTTTTCTCCCTGAACGATAGAAAAGCGAGTTTTAGCTTCAGGATGGCTGGGTTTTCAGGGTTGGGGTTTTTTTTGTCCAACCTATTAAAATGTATGGGTACCCCTGCTGCAGCTCGGTTAGTATGCTAGCAATATAGTGATAAATTAGCCATTTGTTTATGCCAGAATGAGCAGGGAAAGTAATATCCTAAGGCACTCCAATATTACTGCAAGGCCAGTGTGATTTTTGAGGCATTAGGCTGAAGGCTGAGCAAGTTCTTTCAACCGAACTATACTGTAATCTTCCAGGAAATGCAACGTCTATTATGTCTTATTGCTATAATGAAATAATTATACAAAACTAATGAAAATGAGACATATTTAATAATTCTCTGGGTAAATCCATGACATAGATATGACAGAACTGACAGGGTATCAGAAAGCTCCATTTGTGCCCATAATTTTCAGGTAGTAATTGTAATGGTGCCATTTGTTCCACTACAGCTGGTCTGCTCTGGATGTTTTTAAAAGCAGCACTAAATACTGAACATATTTCATCATTAAAGCCAACTATTTGAGCATGGTCATTTTTATGCTACACATTTTCACTGGAGTTACAGACAACTGTCTCTCAACATCAAATCTTGCAGGTTTTATCCTGGTAAATCTCACTGGATTTCAGTGGGAAGTCTGTCAAAGTTAAATGCTGTGTAAGTGGGATCAGGTTTTTATATACCCCCGACTAAACAGAGAAAGCACCTATATTAAGTGATCTTTCTGTCAAACCTTAAAAACTAAAAAATGGTGTTTTATATCTCCCACAACTGTTATTTAGTAATTTCTACATTTAATATTTAATACAGTGAACCCTTAGTTTCTGTGACATACAACCTGTTTTATACACAGTGTGTACCATTATGGATATAACTGGGAAGTGAGCATTAATTCATATTAAATGCATTTCCATTTCCATTTTAAAAGTACTTGCTCAGAGCACTTGTAAAATTACCAATATTTTTAACTAAGAAATTAAGAAATATTTAGAGTGGCAGACATTATATGACATAGTTATCAGCCCTCCAATTTTCAAGGAGGTGGCAGAAATAAGACACACCAGTATCTAACTTCATTGTAACTGCAGAAAAGCCAATGCACAGAATTTGCCCATCTCCCACTAACTGGTGATCCTTGCTCAAGACCTCAGAAGTCCCCATGGGGCTAAATGAGATCCACAGGCCATAGTATTACAATGACAAAACCTAAGCTAATGTAAATTGTTGTTGTACTGCTGAGGTCTCAGCTTATGCTAACTCCTGATTCACATCATTAACTTTACATATCATAAGTAATTTGAATCACTAAACACAGCGGTTACCTCCAGATTAGCTTTCAGCCATAAATCCCTTATCAGACTAAAACTCACATGAAGTTTATATTGTTGGACACAGGCCTGTGTCACGCACATTCTTTTTACCAGTCCAGGACCATGAAAAAGGAGGAAACTCAAGATCATGCCAGTCTAGGTTTTGCCCAAGAACCCTCCTAGCTACTGTATGGACACAGCAGGTATCTATTGCAGCTATGCGTGCTCAACTATGGGGAAATTACACTGTCAGAGTTGGCACCAAAGTGGCCAAAAGGTCACTGCAAGAATCCCTGGACCACTTGGAGCAATGGCCAGCCATCTCACATAGGATGCCTCAGCTCAGAATGGCCAGGCCACCCTACTCCTACTCCTGGCGTAAGGGCACTGAGGGCAAGGCCAACAGCATGGCACATCACCAGAGCTGCGAGCAGGAAACACATCGCGATTTAGCTGCACACAACTTTCGATGTGATTACAGGACATGATATTGTGCACAAAAGGAGAAGCCCTTTAYAGGCATAGAAGAACAATCTAATTTGGCTTACACAAACCAAGGAAAAACGAGACAGAGACCCCACAGAAGTCAGCAATAATGCTGAAAATATGCTGGCAAGAAAATATTTTCAGAGAAAAAAATACAAACCCGTTCACATTCTTCTTAGTTTGCTTATAATGTACAAGACAACATACAAAAGAACRAACAATTATATTTAAAAGAATGAACAACTGATATTTTGAACTTACATATGACGTAATAATCTTTGTTCTTCTGAAATTCCAGGCCCCAAAGATTAGGACTGAACTCTTGAAACTTGATGGTAAACTTAACATCTTGATCTGGCTTGGCACAGTTGAGTAGAGGTGTATTGTCCTTTTTAATAGCACAGCTATCTGCTTGGTCTTTATCAACCATGTAGACCTTATAATATTCATACTGGCCAACAGTTTTAGAGTCCACCTTTGGGCATATAATATCCAGTTTGTCTCCTATCTGTGGATATAGTACCAATCCTTGTCCAGGAAGGAATCTAAAACAGAAAAAAAGGAGAGGGGGAAAAAAAAGGGAGAGAGAGAAAAAAAGGGAAAATGTAAGACACTTGATAAAATCTCATCCAGAAAAGTAGCAGTGGACAGAAAGGAACAAACACACAGTTTCCAAAACCAAAATGACAGACTGAGCAAACCAGATCTTAATAGTTTGGGCCTGACTCAATTTAATATCAACAAGATGTTTATTTAGATCTTGGAAATTACAGATGGACTGAGTCTTATTGTCCTTATCCCAGTTTTGGGAACTCTAGTATGTTTTACGTCTCTGGCAGGCACTGCTGTTTCTTCCACATTTGGCCATTTACAGCAGCTAGTGCAACGTCTGGTGGGCTACAATCCTGTTTTTCCGCTTTGGTAACATTTCTACTATTCTTGCACATATTTTGCTAATTTTGGACATGGGAGAATGACAAGAACAATCTTTCAAACCTCCTGAGCAGCCATGTGGGAAAGGAAACAACTTAGACTTTAAGAGTTAACAACATATTAAGATGCTGATTGATATTACTAGTATAACACAAAGGAACATCAGTCACTCACCAGGATCATGCTTACAGACCTGGGGTGGACAGAGATCTACCTGACCCAAGGACCACACATGCTTCTGATAAAACACTTTCCAAGACAGCGTTACCGCTACACTACAATGATTTCTTCTCTTCATGAACTCCACCATTACCGTCATTATTTTAGCTCTTTTTTTATTTCTTGTGCTACAAGTGAAACACGGGTGTGCTTTTGCCTTAGTATAGATGAAGACTTCTTACACAAACTGGCAGTGAGCTTTAATATTTGGGGTTAGTCTCGATATTGTATCTTTCCTATCGTATTAATTAATGGGCAAAATTCACCACTTCTTCACGAAAGAAAAATATAAATAATTACTTATAATATTGATTCATCCACAAAATGAGGAGCCTTGTTCTCACAAGGACAAAAGCCACAGCAGGTTTGTTTGTTTCTTTCTCCGCAAGATATATTTGTTCCAATTAAGGCCAAGAAGTGCATGTTTTAGAACTACAGCCAACAACACGACGTCCTCGAATGCACAGACCTAAAAGACTGACTTTCTTTCCTCTTTCTCCTGCCTGCCAGCCTTTTCCAAAGATCTTCCTTAATGGAGAATCGGCCTGAAAAACCCACTGAAACAATTCCCGCCTAATGAACACCCTTCTCCAAGTGCTAGCATTTAAACAGCACATGTAGTAAATCTAGCTTATTCAYAGGCAGCCTTCCTGGAAACTTTCAATTAGAGTATTAAGGCCCAAGCAGAACAAAGCTGTAGGCGTCGGCGACCTCCAGCCTCTGGCTTGGCTAAAGGACCCCACCAGCACGTAGTAGTGCTGGAGGAGAACTTACTAAATTAGAGAAAAGGGTGATGCGACGCTCCAAATTTCGAATCCATCGTTTACAACCGCTTGCTCCCACACAATGCAAGTTTATGATCTGTGCTAATTGAGCGGGATTATTTTCACTCACAAAGCCTGTGTAAGAATTATATTTGTTGTGAAGCAGCACGTAGCAGGACAAAGACATGTAATTACAGATTTAGGGAAAAAGAACAATGAAATGTTATGGCAAGAAAAGCGACTGTTGATGTATAAATCACTGCGCTCTTTTGTGTCGTGCAGTGTAATTTCCAGACTACAGAAACTAGGCTTGGCCACGGCTGTTCAAACTGAGATGCGCTGGAGATGGGGCGAAACTGCACCTCCTCCTCCAGTTTTCGGACACGCCAAAGGAATGCAGTGACTACCACCTCCTGAAAGCCGAAATGGTGAAACAAATGGAAAGGTGGAAATGCTTCCTCCTCGGAGCCACCGGCCTGCTGAGGGACGACTGAGGGAGAGGCCAGCTCTGCAAGGGCACCGAGGAAATGGGGGAAAGAAGACCCCAGCCAGCAAACGTTCCCAAGGGAGCAGCACGGATCCTGACTCAGGCTCTCCTCGGGGATTGACTCCGACCAGGCGAAGGCAAAGGGACAGAGTTTCTGAGTCACCTGTGACTGACTTTACCACCTTGTCTGACCACAGCCCCATTTTACTTTGCTCAGGTGCAGCAGTGTTGTACCGGAAAGGTGAAAATTACTCGTATTCCCCCATCTGCACGCCAGGACAAAGGCTGGTCACTGTATGATCCCACCACTGCAAATATTTCTTCTTGCCAGTAATTCTTCTTCACGTAATGGGAATGTGTAATATGAAACACATGAGATTTCAGAGGACCGGATCTTTGTTTTCAAATTAATCAATTTAGATTCCCATGCATAATAAATATGAAATTCATAAGGTTAGAAACGGCACCTGTCTGACATTATCAATAATATGACCTAAAAGCTGCCCTGAAAAACAAAAACCACTGATTCTAATTTTAGATTCTGTGTATATATATGTGTGTAATGAAGCAGCAGCGGTATACGTTCTCCATGCAAACTCTGAGCACAAACAGGATGGGTTCGGAGACGGGGTGCCAGGCAATCCTCAGGAACAGCTACCGGAGAGAAAGCACGCTTGTGCGCCTTGGTTCAGTAGCCAGGAATTGCCCCATAAAAGGCAGAGGACAGAACCACCCCCAACAGACAGCTAAAACACATTTTACAAGAGCTTTAAACCGACGCACTCGTTAGACTTTATGGCAGGGGAATATTCTCGCTATGGCTCTGAAGTCTGTACAGTTTGAGAACTAAACTCGGTAAATCTCCTTCCACTTGAGTTTCTGAACTTGTAGGATCTAACGCTGATGGGATTAGGAAAGCAAAAAGGCTGAAAATGAAAGGATTAATCTGAGAACTTGATTGTATTGAAATTTTTTCCACAGTTTGCAGTTTTGATCGTGACCTTTGCGAGAAAGATATTTTTCCAATTTACTTTCCTTATTTTCTTACAACAATAAAGCACAAATATGGATGGAGAGAATAAAGAAGTTTCACCTCATGCATTTCAGTTCGACCACAAAACTTCCAGTGGCCGATTAGTAGTAGGCACGATTATTATCCCTGCATTTGTGTAATATTTTTGCTACTGTATTTCCATAAAGACTTTAAATAAATAATTTGCTGGGTACTAAGCATTTTCTGAAGCTATTTATTAAATGTCAGGAGGATTAAGACTACTCTTTTATGATTCTATTTTCAAAAACCTTGTATCTGAAAAAAAAAAGGACCATGTGYATTCAGCCTTGGTAGAGGTTAACAAAAACTTCAGGATTAATCCTGAATCTTTATTTCTGCAAGTGCTGATGTAACCTTAAGCATTCTGGGGCAGCATCAACACTTAGGAAATGTTTGCAGGATGGCATCTGTAAAAATAAAGTTAATGAACTGGCTTTAAAAGTCTGATCAGAATGTGCCTTCAACTAAGTAAAAACCTTTTTTTTTTTCCCCAAACAGAAATATAATCAAAACGGATCAAGAGGTTTTCAGAATCCTGTGACTGACCCCGAGGAGGCTGCGTTGCTCCAATGGTTGCCTGGGACAGTGACGCGCTCTGAGCAGTCGGGATAGCGCCAGCACTGGAACCATTGCTTTCTATAAACAGCTAACTTTCTAACTTTCTGCTTTTCAGCTCTAAATGTTCTTTACCGGGAAACCTACATACCGATGTTGGCCCCTGTACCCCAACAGAAACTTAGGAGAAAAGCTTAGCGAGTTTCACGACTCGTTTCTGTCAGCAGTCAGATGTAGTGAGACTAGAGCATTCGAAGAATCTCGCCCMCAATTAATGATCCTAGTGCTTACTGTGAGAAAGCACAGAAAAATATATTAAGTACTTTATCGTAAAGCGTAAAAGCTCTACGATGAAATTCATGCGCTTTCTGTCTGGCACTTTTGGATACAAAGGGCATTTTTACTGTCAGCCCAAAATTGGTGTATTGTGGGCGACATTTGACATCTGTGCAAAGCCCATGGATGTGAATCCTTCCCACGCGTCCAACTAATCATGCAGCTTATCAGATAACAGCAACATGCAGAGTTCCCAAACATTTTTAAAAATAAGTATTATACTAGACCAAAAATTCACATGACGAACAGAAAATAGGAACAGAGTAGTCCGTTCCCCGCTCCCACCAATGCTACCATAATTTTCTGTACCACGCTTATTTTAAGGCCCAGCAGTTCCTGGCACTAACGTACCCTTACTGGTCAAAATCCTAGAGAAGTTAAATTTGATTTTGAAATTTTACAAAAAATAAAATTTATATTATGCACAGTTTCCAACTAATTTCTTAAGAACCTACTTCTGGTTTAGAGAAACTTAGCACATTCAACCATATTAAATTATAAAGGAGTTTTCCTTAATGATAACCACTCAAACCTGCCTAATTTCATAACAGTCAATTCTCAAAAAAAATTAGAACTTTACCTGTCAGAACTCTTTTTCACTGAGAATATTCTACTATTCCTTACTATACAGACATTTCTGAAACTGTAAAATTATCAACAGATAAAATTCTTAGAGAAATAAATTCGTAAAGAGATTTTGTTAATCAATATTGGTTGATGTAACAAATGTGTTGTCATGCTTTTCCCAACTTGCAAAACCATATATATACACACATACTATAAATATATATATGCACACTTAGCTTTAACTATATCCTAGTAATAATAAAACAAATGCAATTTTAGAAAGCGTGTTAGTACTTGTTACAAGTCTTGTATGTTTAACTGGGGAAACAGTGCCAAATTTCTGTGCTTTAATACCTTACCTGAACTAATTGGTGTAGGCAGTTAGCTTTAAATTAATGTAACAAAAATAACCCTAAAAATGCGAACAATCAAGATGCTTCTTAAAATGCAGCCTGAAACCTTCTGTTGGGGAATCCTACCCACTTAACTTTATGAAGTTTAACTACCAGCCTAACTATAAAGTTATTCATTGAAAAGTTTTATTAAGGAAATGTCATGAATACTAATAACACAGTATGTTAGTCCGTTACTTGTACAAGTGCAAACTGAAACAGAATACAGAATAGCATTCCACGTACAAGTCCTTACTGTTTAAAAAGAATGGTTATTAAATAGTATATGTATTCATCATCTGGCCTTTGAGAAAATAACAACATTCATATTTGGAATATCATTTTGTCCACAGGAGAAATATTTAAGCAAGGCAAAAGTCCAACCAGCTTGATGCAAAGCAAATAAAAGTTCCAGGAAAAGGTCCTAGGGATTTCAGTGAAGTAGCAGTGGGCTAATCACAGCCTGCTGAATGAGATGAAAACCAGTTTACTGATTCCCAAAGACTTTGAACTGAATAAAATCCAAAAACATAAACCAGAGCTCTCTGTAAGAGTCCTTTGCTCCATACAGAGCTTTCACATTAGTTTCTGTCATATTCAACATCATATACAAAGATATGCCGTGTGGATATAAGGTAGATACCCAGCTGTAAACCTGAAATGCTTTTTTGCAGAAGCAGTGATTTTCTAGGACTGATCTCACTCCAGTTTAAATGGATTAAGTGAACGTGAATTCAATGAGAAGAGGATCCGTAACTGCTGTGGAACAGGCAGCAAAACAAGCTTCATCAAAAAAGATTAATGTGGAGTCTCTGTCTCAAAATGGGTACGGAATTTGGTTAAAAAGAAAGGCACTACTCTTACATGAAGTCTCTGTAAGAAAAATTACCATAGTTTGACACAGCAAGATGACAGACTGGCTTTATACACAGACTAGCAAATGAAACTTTGAAAACAAAAGAAGTACAGAATTTCATATTATTAAAATTCTTTTAAGTGAGTTTTGGAAGCTACTTTTCTTTGCCAGTGCAGTATTATTAAATTATTTTAATACTATAACAAAGTTTTACAGAACATGCTAAACAGGCATGTTTTTGAATTTAAATAAAATTTAAGAAGTTTAATCTGCTGACCTTTATTTATAGGTAACATTTTTCCACGAAGTTCATGAAACTATTCATGTAAGCAATGGTTACTTGCATTAATAGGACTTGCAGGCTAGAAACTAAATGGAATTTAAACAAATAAATAAACAAATACATTCACGCTCATCCCTTAAGATCTTTAATGGTAAGTACCACGTTATACAAAGCCAGATTATAAAATACCATAACACAAGTTTCTAAAGCTGCAGCTCTTGAATTTCTCACTTCCATTGGAAGGGAAGAACCTCTTTTTGGGGCTCGGGCTCTCCTGCAATAAAACCTGCAGCAAGCCCATAAATGCTTTCAAACAGTCCCCTGAAACTGTAGCTAATCTCCATCCTGGGGTTTGTGGTACCTCCTTGTCCTCCCCCTTCCTCACCTCCAAAGGAGCCCATCTTCTTTCGGACTACCCGGGGGAAATGCTTGCAGTGCACTGAACAAGGGAATGGTCAAGGGTTTATTTTGTTTTAATCACCACCCTGGATACAAAACGGTCGTGTTGCCACCATTTTGTGTGTCTCAAGTAGCCACGCAAATGGATGCCATCCTTGGTGCCTTTTCCTGGACCTATTCTTATTGAAATCGGTTGCAAAACTTCCATTGACTTCAGTAGGGCAAGACAATGCAATATGTTTACAACTGAAATCTTAATAACCTACAGAAGAACAATTCTGCAGCATTATTATGTTTTCTCCAAATTTTAAGTGGACAGGGAACGAGGAGCATGTATGAAATTTTAGCTGTTTCATTTATCAATTCATCGCACTACCTTTTGCAAAATACTAGAGGAAAGCATTTCAAATACAACAAAGGATTTCTAATAGGCATAAAATAAGGATGGGCTGAGAGTGCATACACTTCTCCCCAAAGAAAACATTTTTTTGCATGGACCTGCAGGATTTGACAGTCAAATTGTACCATCACATCACAGTCCTAGAGGCACAGAGCTTCCACTGTATCGAGAGACACCCACAGACACCATCCCTCTTCAAACAGGTCAGAAAATGCCCTGACTGGTCTCCTAAAAAGATGTGTCATGGGTTTCCTTCACCAAGTAACTCGTGTGACTACTGCTGTTGCAGAGATACAGACACTCACTTCTTCGCTCCATGCAGCTTAGGACGGTCACAAGTCTAAAGGTGCCTTGCACTTGAGAGAGCACAAAACCTGCAGCTAAGACATGATATTTGGCAAGAACTGTACCCCCTTCACCCTGCACGTGTACAGAAGGTCACCTGCAACCCAGCACCAAACACGTCTTATTGGAGACACTCTCTCTAAGAGAAAATCTGGTTCCTTAAAAGCTGTGATGTACGAGGTTTCAGATGTGATCTTATTCTGTGGAAAAAGTACATAAGCCAAAGGAGGTGCCGCAGACTCTCCTTCGGGGCTACCCCAGTCCTGGGCTCCGGCAGAGGTAGCTGACTCTGCAATTCCTGTGCAGGGGATCCTGGCATCTCGGGGTGACCACGGACTCGGGGGTGCCGGGAGCCCCCTCTCCCCAGCCCACCCCGCCGAGCAGAGGCAGCACCCTGCCTTCAGCCCCCCAGCGCGCAGCTGCCAGAAGGGTTTTGCTGTAAGACAGCGTATCTGTTTCAACTGGACGTCATCTTTGCCTGCAAGAGATGGTTTAGTTTTGCTGGAAAGCTGCCCTTTCCCTCACTGCTTGGCTCTCACTCACAGAGCAAAGCAAAAAACCCACTTACGTAACGAAAACCTTCAGACGAACTTGCACTTTACCCCTCCATCCCCACCGTAAATCCAGGGTGTGAAAATGGACGCACGGTTCTCCTCCTGTAAAAGGGAAGCACGTTTTCCTCTGCCTTAAAAAAACCCCTCTGGGAGCAAACACCTATCTGTTTGTTTTTTCCTCTACAACGGGAAACAAGATCTGGGCTTTTTGCACAAGAACGTGCAGCCTGGCTTAGAACATTTACCACACGGGTAGGGCTTGAAATGCTGAAAAGATGTACGATTTGATTTTTTACCAAGGAAAAAACAAAGGAATTTTTTTTAAAAATATAGATTTTATATTCAGTTTTCATACATGACCTCCACATAAAGGACTATTAATAGCAATTAACTTTTTGTATTATTGTTCAGAAAGCAATTACTGCTCTGCTAAAAGTACTTAAAGCACTAGAGAATTCTGATCCATTTACAAAATCAATTCTGGTTACCACAAAAGAACCGCTAATGTGCTTCAGGACAGTCTCCTAACTAAGAAGAAGAAAAAAAAAAAAAAAAAAAAGATGGATATGACCAATATTCTATTTTAAAGTGTATTATATTAACATTTCATCAGCATTTACAGAAATATGAACCCTCACAACAGTGCTGGACTTACTCAGCTTCAGCAAACAGGGAATCACTCCTCAAATCATTGCTCGCTTGCTCTCTCATGCACAAGCATGGAAACACACACAGGCACATTCTCCTTTTTATTGCGTTTCAGCAGAAACATGCTTTCTACATAGAGTTTAAAAAAACTGCAAGTGGCTGCAGTGGCGAGTAGCAGCCAATCTGTATAAATGGCTTATTCTGAGGAATTTCTGAAAGAGAAAACACTCAGTAGGTGCATTGTAATTAGTTGCTCTTTCTAGTTACCTCTTGACAAATGATGCATGTGGGTCTGGATGAGAGCCCAACTCTTGACCCATGCCACCACTACACACTTTAGTACTTCAAGCAGAAACCCCTAGCCTCAGCATTCTTTTCATTTTGGTTTTCCAGAAACGCGGTGCTGGTAATGCACAACATGAGAACCAGGCACAATTAGCAAAGTTGGAATTCTTTCAGAAGTGCTTCGTATAGCTATGTCCTAAATATATCTGAGGAAAACTTCCTGCCTTCGATTCCTTCCAAGTCTGTAGCATGTTTCAGGACTGGGTTAAAGGACAGAACATGGAAATACACACAGCCAACATTGTTCCCACAATGCTTAAGGATACGCTTTGGCGACATTTGTAAGCCTTTCAAACAGAAGATCATTATTTTAAGTACGGGAGATTATAAGCCTATTAAGAAATGCAACTTTTGCCACAAAAAATACCCTTAAAAAATAAACATTTTTTGGATAGCACTTTACTGCCCCCTTTTGCACTTTAACATTAGAACAGGTTTCAACATGAACATATGTCTGAGAAACACTGTGAAGATATAGGGTAAGACGACAGGGCATCATGTTTACACACTAGTAGACTATCAGGCACTGCTTTGGGGACATCTTCCACTTGCCTACACTGTAAACAAAAGAAACATCTAGCTTTCATTGTCCTTAATCTTCCATGGAAGAGATCAGTAATGGATGGTTTAAATTACCATTTGCCATTTTAATCTGCATGTATATGGGCAACTGGGAAAGAAGGGGATATTGCTCATTAACACTAGTTGTCTCTCTAGCACAATTTCCTAAAGCAAAGATCATCTGCAGCTGGAATTTGGTTTTATTCATCAGGAAGAAAAGAATGACAAAGGGCTTTCCAGTCTGAGGCCATTCATGTGTTAGCAATCCCTTAACTGAAAGGATGGGTGTATCCTTCAGAAGAAAACTTCACAAACTGGCAGGCAAGAGTGTTTTCATGAAAGGTGAAGACAGGAAGCCTAGACATTCAAATACCCTGCAAGCCTACAGGCATAAACCCGTTCTGCAACTCCCCACTGCAATTACAGTCAGTACAGAATCCATGTATGTCTGTGTGTGTCCACATGTATCTACAAAAGGTAATAAATCTATAGTCTAGTGGCCAGTTATTTACAAAATCCTAATTCATTATGACAGAGCCAGAGGGGGACCCGTCCTGCCCCAACCCTCAGCTTCCATTTGACAAAGTCCATGTGCTGCTGTGTACACTTATATTTAAACTTAATCCATTTTCCTCTGTCATCCTACAATTACAATACAAGTCACAATAATATTAAATTTCACTGCCTACAGCGTTGCACAATTGAACCATTACTGTAATGAAAACTGACTCCCTTTGATATTAACACTGGTGTTTTCTCTCGTTTGCTAGCCATGAAATACAGGAAGAGACCAGTGTTGTTTTAATTAAAGAATTGTTGTTCAAAATATGCTACTGGGAATATTAAAGTAGTTCTTTGCTCTCGCAGCAAAGATAATCAGGTATTTATATGGTTTGGATTTTTGAAAAAAAGACAAATAAAAAAAATCTGTGCCATGAATTCAGCGTAACACAAAACCACCGCTCTACTTGACTTGTGCTCACAGAGGCAGGGTGTGCCAAACCCAAGAAAGATGGCGCTTTGTTGAAAAGATGCAGAGCAGTAGTTAGCATGGAACGGAAAGTCAAACCAAACCATGTGTGCTTCTTACACAAGTCACTAAAGTCTTTGCTTTTAGAAAGCTAACAGAGAGCAGCTGGCATTTGCCAAAGAACTACTTTTCAAAAAGGGCACTGTAAATCACAAGAAAGAAACAATAAAACCAGATTGTTCTATTGCTGTGCTATTCTATGCTCTTCTCCACCATTCCTATTACAGAAACAAATCTTATGTCAGCCACAGTACAGGGATACCAACCAAAGTTTTCAGTCTTCCTTCTCTTGACTACAATTTGTTCACACCTGTACAGTCTTGTTCCAAGACATGCTCCAAGCAAAGTCTATAAAAGAGGGCGGGGACTGTCTTGTTACTTGATGAGACATTAATAATCGGTGATTATATCTCAAATTCAAAGAAAAAATTTCAGCTGCTTTGCAGTTGTCAGAAAATGTATTATTGCATACCATTTGCCTGCATAAGTAAACACTGGAAGTAGAACAAGTTGTTAACTCACAACTTTCAGGAAAAGTTATGCCAAATCAGTAACAGCATTGTATGACAAACCAAACCTATTTTGGCAAATCATTGCTATGCAAAGATTTTCAGAATCCAGTTACAACTCTCTATTGCTCCTATACCGCATCCTTTTTCTCTTTATATTAAAAAGGCAGTTTTCAGATGGGAGAAAATGACCTTGAGCAAAAATCCAAATGGGAGATCTACAATGAGTCTGCACTTGCATCTCACACTAAACCCAAGATTCAGCCACTCGCAAGCATGGAAATCCTACGTTCTTACATTAAATACAAACTTTTCCATAGTTTGACTGACTTTCAGAAGCAGAATAAAACCAGGCGGCCACTGCCACCTCCTAGGCAGTAGTAGTATCTGACCGACCAAGAACCAGCTTTTGGCCCGCTGCAGGTCCGAGCCTCTCAAATTAAGCTAAACTGACACTGGAGTAGTTTAAAAACTCCTGTGAAGGTCCAGAAGTGCATTCATCACTAGATCGGACATCCCTGCCCCGGGTGGAAGAGTCCGTCAGAGGGGTTCAGCAGATGGCCGGGGACAGCGGGAGCTCCAGCCACTCCATTTTAACCCACTACCCTGCGCCTGCAAGACCGTGGACATTTTCTTCAGCCTCTGCCCCAGGGAGGCTCAGCCTGTGCACTTGTTGCAAACTGGGTTATCTCTCTGGGGGGGTAACCTGGGCTCTCGGGAACAGCCAGGTCGCTCTCAGCGATCAGTCGTCAGTGGAAACGTGCTGCTGGCATTACACTGAACTGCAAGCAAAAGCACAGAAAACTTGGTACCGGCAGAGCTACCAGTGCGGCCAGACCTCCAGGAGCAAAGCTGATTTGCTGATTGAGCTGATTTCGCTCAAGCTGTCCCAGCCGGCTCGAGGGATCACCACTGGTAGGGCTACTACTACTGGCAAGCTACATGAAAATTAAGACTCGTTCCAAGTGCAGACAAGGCTGTAGCTTCTGACATCATTTTCTGATATAAAACAAAAAACGTAATGAAGCTTCAGAGAGATCTGTATTTGTCCAACCCCAAAAAACCTTTTCACTCTGGCCTTGGTTCAAGACAGCTCATGCTTAAATTCGTTCCGCTTCAGCAAAAATATTCAGCATTCAGCACATGCTTAACATGAGCTTTTCTGAATAAGGACAGTTTCCCGAGTCAGGCCCTAGGAGCACAGTGCAGTCTTGCTCGCCTTGCTGTCACAGACCAATCCACAGAATGGAAAAGACTACAATAAGCAATAAATTTATGAATATTCGGCTTTTGTTTTTCTTCAAAAAGTGCTTGAAAACTGTCTGATAAAAAGTACAAGGAAGAACGATTACCACTAAAAATTGTCTCTTTTAAAATATTTATCACGCAGACTAGTAATCTTGCCTGCCAACGTGACCTTCCCTGTTCAGCTAATCTATATAGCTTGGAAATACCTTGGAAAAAGAAACCCCCAAAACCCCTAAAGGTCAAGTGTTGTGCAGTGATTAAGCTAGACTGCTTCTGAACTAAACTGAAATTAATTAAACATGAAGAAAGCAGCTGAAGTGTGGACAGTGAATGCTATGGGAGTGCAGATCCTCAAAAGGAGTCAAGATGTTCCCAACTCCAAATTTATACTTTTATCCAGCCAGGTATAGAAACCAACTGCTGCTCAGGCAGTAGGTAAGCAGATGGCAAGCAACAGCAAAAATGAAAATGCAAAAAGATGCACCACTCGAAGAGTCAGAAGCGCAGTTATGTGTGTTTTCACCAGTGCTCGCTGCATAGGTTCCTTAAACAAACTGCTTCAAACTTGCAGAACATCAAAAGCCAGATGGGCCTTCCTGAATGAATCCACAGGCAAGGAGCCAGGATTCCCGTTTGCTGCAGAAATAGGCCTGGACTTGATTTGAGTCTTCTCAGCTCTGACAGGCTGGAGTCTGGCAGAACTCCCAATCCAAAATGAAATAGCATTCAATTGCGACTGGGCTTTAACTAATAATAATAATAATAAATTTTAAATCCCTCTTATTAGCTTTAACATGCACTTCCCATTACAGCGCATTGTTCACCTTTCCCACCGCTGTTCTTTGGTTTGGGTACCTAAGTAAATGCTCTATTCAAACAAAAGCTAACAAAACAGTGAGAAGTAATTTGCAGCATCACAGATTTTTCAGCCTAACGTACCATTCAACCTATCCTCCTGTGTAAGACAAGCCATATAATTTCTCGTTTTCTGTTGACACGTGTAAAACTTGATTATTCTTTCAAGTGCACACAGCCCTGAATCCTACTAAATAAAGTTCTGTAAATCCTATTTTAGCCATTAACCAGAAGACATTTAAGAACACTACTACAGGTAGAAAACCCCATTTTATAGTTATGTATATGCCATACATCAGGAATGATTCACCTAGCAACATAATCCTCTACCAGCCTTTATCTTTTTTGGCTTGGAACCTATGTTTAAAACCAGAAGAAAGCATAGACTATTACATCAAAGTTTAAATCAGCTGCATTATAATTACCATGCTGATACCGCAATAAACACTGGGTGTTGGCTGGCCAGGATTGCCAGAAAAGATAGAGGTCCTGCCCTTATTTGCTGTCTTTGACAATGTATATAATCACATCAAAGGAAAGTTCTCTGCATCACAGTTAACAGAAGGGGGAAAAAAAAAAAAAAAGAATCTAGATGTTCTCGTTCCTTGAGTAAAATGATAGATTTTGTTCATTATAAGAAAATTAAGATTTTGCCTATAATGAAAAAAAAATTATAATGTAAAGCCCTTGCAGGCTAATGTAATACTCACTGAAATCACTGGAGGTATTTTCATGGAGTGGAACAGGAGCTAGACAGAAGCCTTGAACATGTTTACCTACTTGCAACTAGAAATATGAAATACTAAATGACATTTTCAAAAATGGAATTTAGAATTATCTATTGTAATTCTGCATTTAAGTCTGCTTGAAGACTTTTGAAAATCAGGCTAAGACTAAACATGAATTTAAAAGCACAAAAGAAAAAAAAAAAAAAAAAAAAAAAAAAAAAAAAAAAAAAAAAAAAAAAAAAAAAACAACGCAAAATTACACGGAAGACACTTCAAGTTTAGGGAACTCGTGTGTGTGTGTGCTTTGTAGTTTCAGTTTTGAAGATCTATCTGTCCTTGAGGGCAGAGGAGCAACGGCAAAACTGTTTTTTGTTCTGCCATTTTGTTTCCATACTTGGCTTTCGAAAACATACTGAGTGCAATGTGCTTGTTTTCTCAAAGCCTCTCCACTGTTTTGTGTTTGTTGTTTTGTTTTTTTTTTCCCAATTAGGGAACGGGAGTGCAAATTGCAAAACCTCTGTGTTCTAAGTACATCTTCGAGTTCATGTAAGTCAGTGAAAACTGCTTCGGGAGAGCGGAACCCGCAGAGGATTCTGTATGGGAACAGGCGGACCCGGCGTGCGCTGCCCGGGATGCGCTCCATCAGGAATTACCCGCTCCTTTCCGTGCCCTGCCAAACCCACCGAGCCTTATCTGGTACGTTTCTGAAATGTGACATGACAGGCAGGTTCGAAAGCTAAATGTTGGATAATGGTGGGCAAACAAAGGACATCGGTTTTTGCATTATTTCTTTAATTACTTTAACCCTTGTTCGAACAGAAAGCGTAAGGCCAGAGTAATTCAGCTTCTCTCTTTGTCATTTGCCTGCCATAAATATGCACCAGTCTGCATTTGAAAAGCTGAAGGAGGCCGCAAGCTTGCTGGACATTTATCATGCTCTGTTCCCTGTTAACAAGCAAATACTTTAGTTGAATGGCCCATTAGCAATCATTGTCAAATGCAGAATGCAAGGTGCTTGGATGTGACCGGCCTGTAAATTAGATGAGGGTGCCCCAGCGCTTTGGAGAATTTCAGCAGATGAATTGGATCTTTTCATATAGATTTGTGAAGGTTAAGCTGCAAGAGAGGAAACGTATCTGAGCACTTCAGGCCCCGTATATTCTGCCAATCTGTTCAGCTCCCTATATGCACTTGTTTATTTTTGATTTGTTAAACCACATCAGCATCAGCAGCTTGACAGTTTTGGTTCTGGAGTTCCCTTTTCAGCCAGAATTGTGAAGCTTTCCAGCTTACTATGGGGTAGGATAAGAATGATAAATTCAAGCATGTAATTAACATCTTTATAAAAACCCCAGAAAATGGAAAAAAAAAACCTTAAAAAGTGTCCGAGCCACTGCCAAACAAACAGCATGAATTCCATTTTGCCGAGCTCATCCCAGGCTCATTCCCACTAGAGAAAGACACAACTGTTATTGTAGGCTTCAGTGTTTTTTCCCCTTATGTCTAGACTCTGCCTAACAAATGCGGAGTGCTTGCTTTCCCCCCCTCAGCAGACAAATGAGCAGGCAATAAAGTATTTCTCGTTGGAATCGCACCCCTGATTTGCAATGTAACGCTGGCTTTAAGTTGCGGGTGTTCACGGTGGTCAGTTGGGTAGAAAAGCAAGTCCTAACTATTTAGGAGGCTCTTTAAGAGAAAAGGCAAGAAGGAAAAAAATCCAAGTAGCTGCACTGGGAGAGGTATTTTACTACCTTTACAGCTGCAGATCGCTTAAAATAAATGACAAAACAATGGCTAAATTGTCTGCCGGCTGAACTCAAGGGGCTGACAGCAAACTCATCCCGATATTTTAACTTGGGGTGGAGGGGGGGATAGGCAGATGCTCATCTCATTCATCTCTAGATTTCAGCCTGCCTTTCGGAAATAAATACCAGCTAGAGACTACGCCAGATCAATTTGGTTATCTGCAGCTTTATTGGTGAATAGGAATGGATGCTGGTTTGTTTGTGGGTGTTTTTTTCTTTTATATTTTTGCAGGATGGGAAACACGAGAGATGCTAAAGTATCACCTGGCCAAGGCACAGACAATGCAGCGTGTTTATCTTTGCTGCTCCCGTGGAGTGCGAGATGGAGACCACAGCCTGAAACACAGCTGAAATCAAAAGGTCTCTGTTTTCCTTCCAGATAACCCCAGTCCTACCTATCCCCTCTGCTCTCTGTTCCTTGCCAGCATGCTCCTGCCCGAAGCCCAAATAGATTAAGGCCCCAAGCGCAGCCAGTTCTTCAGAAAGGCTGCTGCTAGGGCAGGAGTTAAAAAGGAAAATCTTCCACACCCAACAATTGCAGCCATCTCAAGTTTGAATCGGTCCCCATCTCGGCAGAAAGCAGTAAATGCAATCTATCTTTACCATATTATACGCCACCAATGAGCAAGAACTGAGCAGCTTTTCTTTACTGCTTTAACCGTCCCAAGCCACAAGTAGGCCTTTCATACTTTCTAATCCTGGCCCCCAAGTTTTGTGCGGTTCTCACATAATACCTTACAGCCTGGAGCAAGGCCCTTAGTTTCTAACACCCCTTTCAGAGACGTGTCATTTCTAACATCAAACTAATCTATATGTTGCCATGGCATCACCCTTTATCTGCCTTTACATCTTATGAACTGCATGGATTTACCACATTATTTTTATCTGAAAGACAGAAAATGGTGGTTTTATTGCCATACAATCAGATTACTGCTGCTAGTTTCTCTATGCCTTTTTACCATACTTCAATCAAAAGGGATCAGTTTCTTTATACTCTGCCCTTGATTTACATTACATCTGTAAAGACCTAGTCTGGGTTGTAATCCCCTTATTAACTATGACCAGGGTTGATTTGCCTAAAAATAAAAGCAAATTGTGTCAGACCTTTTCACTTTGTTTTTGATTCGGAACTACAAAATGGATTACTAAAGAAATCTTCAGAGTTCACACGGCTGGTATAGTACTGAATTTAAAATGAGAATTAAACAAGTTAAACATGGGAGCTGTGTCAACGGTTTACATTTTCCATCATGGGAGAAAGGCTGGACTGCGTTTGTCTTTGTGTTCTCTGGCTTTAAAGAGACAATGAAGCCACAGGAGTTTTTCCAAGCTCTTCTAACACTGTCCATTTGCCATCCTCCCTTCCTCTGCTTTTCATGCAACTCCCCCCCAAACTCTTCTCCCTTGCCGCTCCCTCCCCACCCCCCAAAAAAACCCACTCCCCTCACTCAAGACAACAGTGTTCTGGTTAAAAGTCTATATTCCGTGGCACTGCATATTTTAATCAAAATATTTCGAGCAGTTTAACATTCCTATTTAAGTTTCCACAACGCCTCACAAAGAATGAGCTCATAAGCAAATCCATGTAGATGTATGATAAATGACCAGAAAAACAGGTTTCTTTATGTCAGCAGCCAAGGCAGGCAGACATTAGGCACACATGAATAACATTTTAATCACTATTTTTTTCTCAGAAGAACACTTTCTTCTCATTTGCAACAAGCAATTTCAAGTACTGCAGGTTGCACGACACATGAAGACCAGATCCAAAAAAAAAAAAAAAAAAAAAAAAAAAAAGCCCCCAAAACAGCCCGGGCTCTGGCTGCTGCGCAGGGCTGGGAGGCCTGTCTCTGCCAGCGTGTCACTGCTGTCACCTCGGGTCCTCCGCTAGCTCCCTACTGCAGGAACCCCAGCCGAATTTGAGACGATCCCGAGTGTCACACCTAAAGCAATGTGATCTCCTTACAATAAAACAGGGAAGGGGGGGGGGGGGGGGGGGGGGGAGGAAAGGGAAGAAGGCATTCTTGTGTGTGGGAAGAGGGAGAACTGAAGTGATTTTAGCTTGACTTTTAGTCACTGCCTTTCTAAAGGCAATTACTTCATTAAACAAAGTGAAATAACGTAGCACAGCTTACAGATAACATGCTTTAAGATAATTACTATAAATAATATAGCAATTACACGCCACATATAAAAGGCTGGGGAAAATAACCAGCTCAAGAATTCGGCCTTCAGTTTGTTCTGAATTCATTTTGCTAATTCACTTGTGCTTCGGAGACCTGGCTACGAATGCCAGAGATATCAAATGGACTGGAAGCCACCGCTCACTCCTTGTATTAGCATGCCAAGTGTCGACAGCTATGTTTTGGGTACAATTTAGGAGCATGTGTTTAAATCATTTTAACCTTCCACTCCTGTTTCTTCAGCTTGAAGCTGTAATTGCTGAGGTTAGAAAGTGCGGTCCCATGACACAGGGCTCCCAGATAAATTCTTGTCTAGCTGAGAGGCTCCCAAACATGTTGTGAGATATCGTTTTAGCAAGCTCTTTGTGCTCCGGCTGGCTCGCCTGTCCTGTGAAACAACGGCTGTCCATTACSTACAGTTTATCATCCTGACAAAATGTGAGGAATGTGGATGTGAAAGCACTAACAATTCCACCCCTGGTGCTTTCTCCTTTTTTCCTCTCTATATTAAAACCGACAAGATTAACCCAAATGCAAACTGCGGAGCATAGTTCAAGGGGCTATTCAATCGGTAGTGAATGTGCATTTGTTTACCTACAAAAATAAGAATTTCAGATACAATGAGAAGCAGGCTAGTCTATATGCTACTGAATAGACCATTTAACAGGGTCATCAATTGTAGTTTATTTTATCAGTTTCTGACATGTTAGCATTCATTCAGAGACGGGCTGTGAAATATCCCGTATATAACTGGTTATCAGAGGGAGAGAAAAACTGCTATATAATCTAACTTAATCAGTGTCAAACGCACCGCTTGCGAGGATAACCTTCCACATGGCACCAAGGGGAACCGCTTTGCTCACCGGCCTATAGCATGCAGGGAATAGCGACACTTAGACATAAGCAATGGTTTTTTTGAGTGAGATTTCTCTACCATTTGACTAAAAGGCACCCCATAACGCTATCCTGTGTGTCAAAGGCGGTGCTGAGCCCTTCTGAGGTGAAACTGAGGTAATCCGTGCTATCTGTATACATTGTTTGTCTTGGCAGAAACAACACAGGCAGAAAGTCCCCCATTAAAAAGTGTCAACAGGAGTTAAGTCTACAGAGTAATTTTTCTCTGTGTTTTCAAGATCAAGAGATCTAAGGTTCTTCAGATGAGAAGTCTGTAAAGTCTACCAAAACCATCTGCAACAGTGACGTTTAACCTCCCAAGCAATAAAGTCGCAGGTATAATTGTTTTCTGCATGTCACTTAAAACACACCTCTCGTGACTTGGTCGAGGCAATGAAAGTAGATCTCTAAAAAGGGAGAGAGGGGGGAACAGGGGAGGGAGGAGCTCTGTCTTCAAACAGCTACTGCGTGCTCTCCATCCCAGCCACCTGCTAGAAATTATAACCTCTAAACTTCAGTGCAAAACCAATTCAGCTTATACATTCACCTTAACCTAAAATTTATTATTTCATACTTTATATTAACCTGACTAACAACTTCTCCCAGCATTTAATTGCCTGCCTGTTCAGCAGATTTATGTGTTGAGGCTTTCAATAGAGTTAAATGCACAGCTTCCCTGAATAAATTAACCGGAACCAAAGATAGCTATTATTTCAAACCTAAAAAGGAGCTTTATTGTTATACTAGGCCAAGATCCATTCAGCAGCTTACTTCTCGAGCTAACATTCAGCTTGAGTCCAGAGCAAGGACAACCTCGTCTAAGGAGAAATTATTCCGTATCCTTCAGGCAAACAATTGTGACAAGAATTAGCAAGAAATCCTGCTCAGAGAAGTGGAGCTGTCTCACCGGCAGCAATATCGGTCATGCATTTGTAAGCTTCCTCAACCTACGGGCCTCCAAGTGGCCTATAAATCACTAGCCCCAGCAATTGAAAAGACTAATTTTAATAGTGTACTTCTTCACTGTGGTGATTAAGCCTCAATGAATCACTCAAGAAAACTCAATTACATCAACAGCACAACCTATTTTTAAGCRTGCATTCAAGTTGAAAAAGTAATTAGATATTATCATTAGATCTACCATTAACAACATTCAGACCTTTTTTGTAGTCAAATAGTTTAGAATTAGCCAAATGGAAACACAACTTGTATTTGATAAAGGAAGCGTATCCCCAGGCACTGTAAGATGGGTTGAATTCAGCTGCTCGGATACTTTCATTTCACTCATGGCTAATAAAAGCTATCAAGGTAAGTTAAAAAAGCGAAAGCAGGTTGGAGCCGGCAGAGGAGAGGCCGGAGGAGCGGGCTCTTCTGCATTGGAAGAGTGACCTCTGTAGGCACAAACCCATCAAGGGCTGGGGATGCAAAAGCCTTCCCCTTCCTCCAAGGCTGAGCCGAGCCTGTTTTCCACCAGCACAGCAGGCCCACTAACGCAATGCAACCCCGGCTCGTAGCCTTTGACTTTCGAGAATTCAAATAGCGTTATAAGGCCCGCTTTATAACCGGCCAGGTCGCTTTATTCTCAGATGTTATCTCGTACCTTTCTAAGCCAAAGAAAAGCTTTAGCTATCGCAGAAGTGCAGAGCCAGAGACTGGAGCTAAACTTTGTTTTATTTTAACTGGCTTCCCACCTGGGGCATATATAAAATGATCATTTGTCACGCAATGCTAGGAAAAAAAACCCAAAACACTGAACTGAGCAGTCCACAGCATTCCTGTCAGTTTCCTTTTTTTTTTTTAAAAAAAAAGAAAGATCAGAAAACTTTTCTGTAAAGCAATCTTATGGAGATACATTATTGAAAAATACTGGCAGAAATCTGCAGCGAGTTTTTCCTTCAGTGGGAACAGCGGTAGGTAATGATGCCTGTAACGCAAGACTACTTGATAAACTTGAGATGCTACTCCTAATTCAAACTTTGAAGTCTTCACCAAACTCCTGGAGATCCTGCCACCTACACAGAATTAATCCCTGATCGAGGAAACACTCCATTCTTCTTGTCTCATCACCACCTAACATTTCCTCTAAAAAGTCCCCCGGGAAAACAGGATGTCTACTTACTGGACTCAATGGGAAATTCTAAATTCAATTAACACAATGCATATGGTTTGCTTTTAAATGTACATAATTGAATATGCAGCATGAGTTAAAAAAATTATTTTAACCCATTTCTGGTGTAAAACTTACTAAACTCATTACAGACTATTTCTTCCTATCATGACTTTGGTTTTCTAAAATAGTGGATTTAATTACAAAAGTTCAAAGGATTTCACAACTGAACAAAGCCAACTTATTTTGCATGTCAAAAATGAAAGGGGACAAAAAGAGAAGCAGAAGTAGTTTTTCATCACTGACTCAGATTTCTTTAGAAAGACAGCCCACTTTCCAAAAAGTTCATCTTCCCAATAGCCATAATTTTGTTTAAGTAAAGAAGGTTTTTAAAGGATATGCTTCTATTTTAAGGGTGTGCTTTGATAGTGAAGTCCTGGGAACGCATGTACTTTTTTGCCTGGGTTTGTTAATGAAGAATGACACTAAATGGTTGTGTGATGGGTAATGCTTAGTTCATTACTCACTGACATGTGCCTTGATACCATCAACTCCACAACCAAATTTAGCCCTGTTATAAGCAGATGTAACTTCGCTGGAGTCAATGGGATGAGTTTGCATCTGCAGACGGAGAAGTTGAAGAGTATCACCCCTTCCCGGCAGCGCAGCGCGGCCCGGCGGCCTCCGCCGCGGCTCCGACCCCGGGGAGGCGGCGGCCCCGCGGGAGCGGAGCCCGGACCCCGCCCGCAGGTTTCAGCCTGCTGCCGCCGCCCCGATCCCGATCCCGCTCCGCCGCCCCGTCCCGTCCCGCCGCGGCTCCCCCCGCCCCGTCCCTCCCGGGACCCTCCCGCCGGGGGCAAGCGGCGGCGGGGCAGCTCCGCTGTGACACGGACCACCCGCCCCGGGGGAGGGCCAGGTCCTGCTGCCAGCCCAGGCTGCAGTCCCCGGCAGCCGCCGCTCGCAGCGTCCCCCGCCCCGTCCCCGTGGCTCCCGGCGGCCGCGGCCAGGCTGCGGCACCGTCCCCCCGCGCAYCGCTGCGGAGGGCAGCGCCGGCCCCCGGGGGGGGGAGGCGGCGGGCGGGAGCGGGATGGAAACTTACTTGGGGTTGGAGGAATTCCAATATATGGGGTCTAAAACGATGGACCTCGCCAGTGCAGTTCTGCATAAAACCATCACGACTCCCCAACAGTACTTCCAGGCGGAGGCGTCTCGCCTCCGCGCTGCCATGGTCGCAGGCGGCACCGAGTCCCTCCCCGGAGCCTCGCCAACTCCGCCGTGCGGCTTCCCCGCACCTGAGCGGCAAGAGCAGGGTGGGTGCCCGGTATCCCAACAGCCGGGGCGATTGACAGGGAAGAGAGAATAAAAAAATTAAAAATCACACGCGAAGGGTCGACGATGCACTCGGTGAGAGCTGCAAGCAGATCTACTGAGTCACGTATGCCACTCGCATGTAGGAAATTCTCCTGCGAGGTAAGATCCAAGCTACCTCCGAAGTAACAACAGCAGTAACAAAAAAATGCAAACGCCTCAGTCCTTCCTCTTACTGGGGGTCTCCCGGCTGCCTTGGACGATGCCACTCAAGCTGCCAACTCCCATTTGGATCCAGTGCGCCATACACGTTCACAGTGTCTAAGGCTCGCGTGAAAAGGAGTAAAAAAAAAAAAAAAGGGGTAAAATAAAAGAAATGGTGGTGGGAGAAATAAAGGGGTTGGGGGAAAGGGACACAGCCTCGGCAGCAGGCTCCTCCTGTGTGTCTCTCACTGCTCCCTGCAGTTTGCAATCCGCACAGGCACCAGCCCGGGCTGTTTCGGGGAGCTCGGAAGCAACCGCGAGTCAATAAATCCACTCCAAGAGTCAGCTCCCCCAGTCCCGGGGAGGCGCATCCGCAGGGCTCCGGCTTCCCCGGGGGGCACTGCTGTCCTTGTCGCCGGCAAAGACCCCGGAGCGGAGCAGGGAAAGAAGAAGAGGGCGAAAAAAAAAAAAAAAATTGAAAAAATAAAATAAAAAAACCCAAAACAGGAGGGGGGGTCGCAGCGTCAAAACGTCCCTCTCTCTCTCTCCCGTTGCGAGATCCGCAGTGCGCGCCGCGGCGGCAGGAGGAAGAGGAGGAAGAGAGCCGGGCGCGGGACTCGCGCCGCCGCGCAGCCCAGCGCGGAGGAGAAGGAAGGAGGAGCGGCTCCCGCCGCGGCGCCTTCAACCCGCGGCGGCGGCGGCGCCGCTCCGCTGCTGCTGCTGCTGCTGCTGCTGCTGCCGCCGCGGCGAGTCCCCGGCGCAGGAGCGCGGCCGGCAGCAGCGCGCCGCCGTAGCCATATAAGCGCGGCCCCGCCGCCCCGCCGCCGCCGCTCATAGGGCCGCCGCCGGGCCGCCGCGCTGGTTGGGCGCCGCGCGTGTCACTTACCGCCGCGGCGGCGGGCGGGGCCGCGCCGAGCCCAGCCGAGCAGGGCCAGCAGGTAACACCCCCCGGGGCCCGGCCCCGCCGGCGGCCGCCGGGGCGAGGGAAGAGCCCGCTCGCTCTTAGTCACGCCGGGGCTGGGCGGGAGGCGCGGCTGGCCCGCGCGGGGCGAAATCGGGGGGGAAAACCAAAATGAAATAAAATAAACCCAAAAAACCGGCTTTGCTGAAATTGAGCGTTTTTCAAGTGCGCTGCTGTTGAAAGAGTGGGGAGCCGCGGCAGGGCCGGGGGGCGCGGGGCTCCCCCGCACCCTCCCCGCTGCTGCGGGGCGCAGCGCCCGCGGGAGAGCACGGCTGCCGGCGCTCCGCGGCCGCGGCCACCTCCGCGCCGCTGCGCGGGGAAGGGCCGGGGCCGGGTCTCCGCTGGCGCGGAGCTCCCCGCGCAACTGTCTACGGGTGATCCGCCGGGGGAGTTGGGGCGGGGGGCTCTCCCACGGCCGACCCCGGGCGGGACCTCCCCACGGGGACTCTGCGTTTTCAAAGTCTATTTGGTTACGCKACAATTAGCCGCGGGCCGTCCCGAAATAAAGAGGAGTTGGACACGCGGAGCCCGTTCAAAGGGACGCGGAGCGGCGGGCAATTAGGGGCGCTGAGGGCGGGTGCGGGTTCCCTCGCCTTTCCCTGGCGATCGCTCGGCGCCTCTTCCTTCCCTTCCACACTTTTTTTTTTTTTTGGGGGGGGGGGAAATTTTCGGCCCCAGCTCTGTCCCAGACCCCGCGTACCTCGCCGGCACCTGGTCCTTTTATTTCATTTTATTAATTTCTGGCCAGAGAGGGAGCTAACTGCGGACAGCACTGGAGATGCTTCCCCGGCGGCTCCGGAGGGCCCCCGGGGGGTGCGGAGGGCGCCGGGGGGGGGTCGCCGCGGTCGCCACGGGTGCGCCACCGCCGCGCTCGGGGCCCGGCGCGCCGCGGCTCCCGCGGCACTTCCACGGGGCCACAGCTCCCACTAGCGGCCAGCGCCAGCCCTCCGCGGGTTGCGGGGGGGAGCGGTCCCCCGCGGCTGTCCCCCTCCGCGGCTCCCTCGCGTCCTGTCCCGCGTGGCTCCTCCGCAAAAGAGGTCGGCCGGTACCCCTGCCCCGGGCGGTGGCACTGGGCCGGAGCTGTACCCGCGCCCAGAGCTGTACCGTGGCGAAATACTGCTTGTGTGATGTCACAGTCGCTCCTGTAAAACGAAGGGGGTTACCGAATTTCGTCCAGTAGGGATTTCTTGCCAAAACAGTATCTGCAGAAAGGATTAAAAGTTAAATCCCAGGAAACTGCGGCGCTCTTTCTGTCATTTCCCTACCTTTTAGTCAAGGCATGCAAAGAACATGCTACAAAAGACCATGATGAAGAGCCAATTTCGTTTAATTTTATTCCCGAAGAGATATGGGCATTTACTTAAAAATCGGGTTCGTGGTGGTGCTCGTTCGGCTTTGAGACGAACGCGAAGAAGCCCTTATAAGGAAAACGACTGGCACTGTGATTTATTTCCCTGGTCAATTTGGAAGAAAATGATCGCTTTCCCCCCCTTTTTAGCTAAACTGGTGTTTCAGCCGCCGCCGCCCTGCCTGGCAGAGACCGCTCCTCTCGCTCGCAGCAGAAGGGGAAGGAGATCGGAGGCGCGCTCGATGCCCCATAGATTTTGTGTTAATTGTGTTTGTTAGTTCTCTAATGAAATCTACCACTCAAGGAAACAAGGAAATCGGTTTGCTTTTCACACAAAACATCGAATACTTTTTAAGTAAACTGCTTAATTAAATTTAATTTGCAGTGAGGAAGGAATTGCAGATCCGGCGACGCAATTTGGTGGAAAAGGATCTGATTTCCAGGACGGAAACTTAGCACTCAAGTGGGAGGCAGAGATTGGGTATCTATGCAGATCGAGGGGCATCAAAGGAGAGCTTCGCCAGTGAGGGGAGGAAAGTACTTAATTATTAAACTTTTAAACAAATGTGTGGTGTGTATCCAGTCGTGAGCCAATGTAAACACTGAGCCTGATAAATGCTTCTAGCAAGAGAGACGTGTAAAATAGGTTTACCTCGATTCTGTGATGCTGCTTCTTCTGTTTGTTTTGAAGCAAAAGGTTACGAGTGGTGTTTTGTAAAAGCTGTGAGTAAACTGTGACCTCTAACTCTCCGTATCCTTGCTCTAAGTAAACCAGAGGAAATGAAGAGCCCTGGTATTGTCTGAAAATATCCTCCTGTAGCTAAATATATCACTCGACTTCTATTGTCCAGCGGCTAATCATTTTACGTAAATACAGCTGTTTTACTCTACTCTCCAGCATCCTCTTGATGCACACTGTAGGTGTATAAAAATCCGCCTTAATAAAAGCACTTTTAAGTAAGAACCTAGAGAAAAACGGGAACTTATCTCCGAGATAACCCAAGCAAAAAAGGTTAAGACATCCAAAGAAATGCGGGCGCGGTGGCCGCTCTGCTCAGATCACCCTTTTTGCCCGAGGGGCTGATCCCCGCGGCGGGGGTCGGGGCGGGGGCCGCTCTCTGCGCCGCGGAGTTATTTGCGGGTCCGAGCGGGGCCGGGCCGGGAGGCTGGGGCCGGGAGGCGGGGGCCGGGAGGCGGGGGCCGGGGCCGGGGCCGGGGCCGAGGCCGGGAGGGAGCGGGCGCGGGAGCCGGCGCGGGCGCGGCGGGCGGCGCTGGCAGGGGCCGGGGCGGCGCGGAGCCCCTGGGCAGCCGCGCTCCCTCCCCGGCCCCGTCTCCCCGCCGCCCGCTGCATCGGCGTCCAACTTTCCCGTCTCGCTTCCGAGGAGCAGCAGGAATCGCCTCGGACACGGAGGAAACGTGAGAGTACGGGCTGGGGAGGGGGGGTTAGAAGCAAAAAAGCTCACAAACATTAGGAAGTTAGCAATCGGCCTCGGCCGCAGCAGCGGCTTCTCTGGGGGCTATTTCAGGAGGAGGGCCCGGCAGATATTTCGGGTTTCGCGGGGAACGCGGTTTCCTGGCAGACAAACTCGCAGGGGACAGGCTTCTGCGGGGAGGAAATCCTGCCGCGGCCGTGGGAGCGGCGCCGCGGTCCCCCTGCGCCCGGGCGGCCCGGCTCGGCGGGTGGGGAGGGAGGGAGGGAGGGAGGGAGGGATGGAAGGGTGGATGGATGGATGGATGGATGGATGGATGGATGGATGGATGAGCGGGGCCAGCGAGCAGGTGAGACCTGCCTTTCCCTCTATCTTCAGGAGAAAACCGGGACTCTGCCACTTGCACCGCTTAAACCTTTATTTCCTGTACTACAGCCGGCCTTACAGCAAAAATCGTGTTTATTGATGAATAAACCATTTTGGCTTCTTTCCGACAGTGACGTGGGCAATAATTACATGGATATTGGCTCTGATCTTATGAAACCTATAACAAAAAGGCAGCTAATCTGAATGGGATCAGGATTGGGCCCACAATCCCTGATTCTCTTTTAAACATCAGTCTAAACATTGGCAGTGAGAATACATGGGATACGAATTTCTTTATTAAGTGGGAAAGCCCACCGTCATTCATCATTACTTGAGAATTTACCAATTTTGAAAGTCTAAAAGATATAGGTGCAATTACTGCTAAATTTAATAAAGACAAATGGTCACAATTGATGCTTACTGATTTAAATGGATTGTTTATTGTTTGTACAAAAGGCTAAGCGTGCCAGATACCTGAAACAGCTCCTAAACTATCACTCACACCATAACAATGCATTTTCTGCACTTATGGTAGAGTGAGTATATATACAGATGTTAATTTGTCTTCTCCATGTCTGTTTTATAACTGCAATTTTGGTTAACCATAGCTTCTTAGAAAATGAGCTTGGCTCCTCCTAAATACAGCCATAGAATTCAAGCAGCCTCGTAATAAAAATCAGAAAATCCTAAACATGCATTTTAATCCTCTGTTTGACTTATTTTTACACTGATTCTCAGTATCACTCTGTGAAAACAGAAATTCTTACATTGATTTGTGGTCTGCGATGAGATATGTGGGGTGGGAATCAAGACCAGGGATCAAACCTCTGCTGCATGACCGGCCTTTTGTAAGGGTTTATGACCCCTTGTGCAGAGCTGACCGCTGAGCCAGAGTAACCCTTGGTTCCGCGCATCAGTCCAGGAAGGTGATAGGAAGCCTTAGGTTGTTCAGTATGGAAATGTCAACAGAGGCTCAGCGGTCTTCAGTTGGCTAACAAAACAGTGGGACAGGGAGAGGGGGATAGCCCTGAAATGCGGGCATTTGGTGGTGCTAGCATGAAAAAGGAACAGAGGTGCATGAAGGTCATGGTTCAGCTCCAGCTGGACTGGCCTGTTGGCCCGAAACTGTACCAGCCTGGGCACTTCGACCATATCCTCCTGCCTTGGAATGAGCCTTAGGCACACAGGCAGCTCCACAGTTCTCTTCTGAAATAAATCACCTCTGCGATGCAAACTGAAAAGTGTTTATCAACTTGAATTTCACCTGAACTTGCACTGAGCTGAGACCCTACAATAACAGAGCTAACCATTTTCTGCCTGCTTGCCAAAGGGACAACACATCCCCAAATACTCTGACAATGTTTAACGAGACACTTCATGCAGTTAAAAGTGCATCACAACCAACACCTTCATATTTGGTGTACATGCAAAAAATGGCACAGAAACTCAGAACAATCCTACGAGGGCACATTAATAGCACCAGAAAGAGGGGTTTACAATCTTCAAGTCAGCAAGGGCAACAGACAGGGTGAGGTGTACAAGGTGGCACAAAGCTTAAGAGAAACAGAGAGACAATGAAGATGGATCCTTCTTTTTCAAGACAAGATAGGAGCGGATGAAGTATTGATACTTTAGTAAGGTAACACTGACATATCTGTCTATGCGTAGGTATGTAGTTGCTTGGCAGCTTAGACATCTCACCAACCTAATTGTCTCTGCTTTGCTAAGCTTCAAGGACACCAGCTCTCCGATACGTTTCACAGCAGTCAGCTTTCCACTTGCACTTGGAAAAATGATGGTAATGAACATGGGAAGTTCAAAGGGCAGTTTAACAAATCTCCAAAGTAACAGCACACTGCTAGGATACTGCTGCAAGGCCTTCCACTCTCTCCTGCCTCTGCCGAATAGATGCATTGTTCAGTATTAAAACAATTCTCCAGGACATTTATCAACAAGGCTTGGGAAAACTGAAGATCTCTTCTGTCACGATATAAGGGAAATGAATACTGCTCAAGGTAGGTGGCAACAAAAAATGCCTCCCTGCCTCCATTGGTGGGGGAAGGACCTCCCCCCCAAAAAAACAGAACCAAAAATTGTCTAACCAAAATTTGAAGTTGAAACTTCAAACTGTAATGAAATAAAAATTAAGCACCCAACATAATTTCTAACAGTAATTTCTCTGGGTAGGTTAGTATCCTCACGTAGACCCACACACACAGCTCATACTCAGTTTAATCACTACCTAAATGTCAGTCTATGTTCTAACCTACTTTGTATTAGACAGGTATCAAGTTTTAAGGGAATATAAGAACATCTCAAGCTCTTACTATCAAAGGTCAATTTACCCCCCTCCCAAACTGCATGCACCTCTCTATTTTCCCCAAAATCGACAGTATCCCTGAAGTCCTACAGTAATTTTAAAAAGAAAGAAAACCCCAGAATAATGCAAATGTGATGTCCACCCGCATCGGGTCTACAAAAAGCTGTGTAAGAAATTCAGACTGCTTTAGGACAGTGAAGAGTGGTTTCTACCAACTGAACCTCTGCCCCAACAACAACAGAAGAAGTATGTAGCTGTTTTTCCTTTTTTGAGGGCAGGGAGAAGGAAACACAGGTAGGGAGGTGTGGAATGGCAGAAGGGGCAATCTAATTGTGATTGGACATTTTGTCCACACAGTAGTCCTAAAGGTGTGACTGAAAATAACCTCTCAAAGTCTAAGCCTATGCAATGTTAAGTGTAAAGAACAAACGCTACTATTTAGCAGCAAATTAGTGATGTAGAACAAGATGTTTGATACCACAGCTGCACGTATGAGAACTTAGCTTCTTGCTTTTGGAAGAGGAGAGGAAACAAAAATGCATAGGTCTGTTTTGAGTATTGACTTTTAATAGCTTGTTTCTCATAAGGGAACAGGGGATGTTTTCTGTTTTAGAAATACAGGTATCAGTTGAGCTTTAAATACAGCCTGCTCCTGCCAACAGGTCATGTACATGATTTATTTGGCTTCAGCTTTTGTTTTTATGCATTAAGCAACCTTCAACCTTCTCTTGTAATACAATATATAGACAAATTTAAGTACAGTAATAGTGTAGGTATTGTACTGTCTTCACATTTTTCTTGACATACTGGACAAAGCGATACACATCAGTCTGCCCCCACGCCCAGGTTTCATACAAAGCACGTTGAATACTGCTTTCAGTGGCACACTCAACTTGCTCCCACATTTAATTTGCCAAATCTACAGAAACAGATCCTTTGAGAGTATCAGGAATTATTTCCAACTTTGTCCAGTGACATTCAAATGCTCAGGCAACTACTGGTAACTTTCATTCTATGGTTACTACAGATGTTGTATACCGACAGGAAAAAGAAAGTTTTAGAACTGGACAAGCTATAGTAATCCAGGTTTTGGTAGAAGAATTATATACAAAAAGGGGACTTCTATATATAGTTTTCAATCTGTAGTTTCATTTTTCAAAATAAAACCTGTATATATAAATGGATAACATTCAAGATCTGTATATGAATAACAGTTGCTTTCTGGCTAAAACAATTATATTTAGACAGAATCTCACTTTCTGTTTTTCACTTCAAGTATGCCAGCCGGTCCAGTCCTTTGGGAAAAAAACTTCCATTTTTAAATCCTTTAGGATCCATCAGATTCATTATATGGAAATGACCTTAACTTATACAATATACTATATTATGAGGTGAACTGAAGGGGATTAGATATCGAAGTATTGGTCTGGGTGCAGTAAGCCAAACAGCTGTTTAAACATGATACTACAGCTGAAATAAGTCTCTGTCAGAATAAAAACCAACATTCATGAAAACAGCAGCAGCCATCAAAAACAGTCACAACTGCAGGGATTTTGTACTGTGTGTAATTTTGCATTATAAGTAGGAGAAGCCACAATAGTTTAAAGCAAAATTAAAAAAAGATACCGCTATAGTCTTGAATTTAATAATGTGAATTGTCACTCTTATAGCTGTTTATAGAAGTGTACTAAAAAAATTTACTTAAACATATGAATTTAAGACTTTCACTTTATTCAGCAAATTGGTTTATTTACACAATGGGGAACGCTGGTTGAATGCTGTCAATGTAATAAAAACAAATCTAACAGAGACAATACTGAACTCTCTCTATGTAGTCATAGCAGAAATGACAAACTATTTCCTTACCTGTATCAGGAACATCAAGCGCAACAATGGGACAGTATCATAGGACACTGATTTAACAATAAACCACAGAGGTCCAGTAATACTATGGCAATTTACTCATGTATTTACTGACTTTAAAAAAAAAAAAAAATAGTTAAAAGTCAGCAATACCCAGTATAAAGTTCTGTCAATTATCAGAGTCAAACTCTGATGAGTAGGTCAGTAAAACCTTATCAGATCATCCACAATTCATAAAGTGACCTGATCTGCTTCAGACCACTAATACAGAAACAAAATCGATGAGAACAGATTACCCTCTAAAAGGCAACAATGATCTGATAAGGGTTTAACTTAATGGAAGTTTAAAAAAATTAAGAATTGCAGAGCACAGCCCCTGATAGGAAGAGCACACGTCCCAAACTCACAAAAAAAAAAAAAAAAAAAAAAATCGTCTGCTAAAAAAAAAAAAAAAAACAAAAAAACCCACTTCAACATGAAGCTACCATACAAAGTTTTTTTTTGTTTTGCTTTTTTGTTGGTTTTTTTTTTGTTTGTTTCTTTTTTTCTTTTAAGAGTTCAGAGTTGCAATTTAATCCTGGCTTTTTAGTGAGAAGGACAGTTTTGGCCTAGACTTTCCTTTGCCCAGGATAATTTTTTGCTCTTCCTTTTGCTGACGTTGTCTCTCTTGTTCTAGTTTCATCCTCTCCTCATGAATCTTTCTTTGTTCTTCAACAATTTTCAATTGTTCTTCAGCCTATATATGAAAATAGTAGAATTTAGGCCAGCATATTTTGTAGTCATAAAAGCAATTTACAAGTCCGTATTAACTTCCAAACAGGTCCAATCCTGCATAGTTATGTAAGCAGTTCTACCTGAGCTAGATGCCGTAGTTGGTTTCAGCGAAACTATTTAGAAAACGGTTATTTGAATTGAGTTTAGAAGAAACACTGAAAACTTTCTACAGCTAATGCACCGTAATCTTGAGTGCTTACATGCAATGTTTTTCAGCATTGCTTTGCAAACAACACATTACATTTTAATTAAGGAAGTCAGTGTATATAGAGAGAAGTTCCCCTGACACCTGTCATGTGTCAGATGAAGGCACAATATAATGCAGTAACAGACCTTCAAACAGAGGTCTCCCCGCTCCAAAACCCATCTAAAAACCCCTCCTAATTCAAAACCATCTTTACTTGATTTGTAACAAGTCAATCCTTACACTGACTTATGGTTCTTAGAGCTCTTCCAATGGTCTTCTAAAGGTGCTTATTTTGTCCATTATGTCAGTTAATACTTTAAATTTTCTATTTGTCCTGTTTCCACCATATGAGGTTGGAAAAAGGGTAAAACAGAAAGAGATCTAAAGCAGATGTAGTTCAAGCAAAGAGTTTTAAGAGCCATCATCTTTATCTGAAAAAGGTGCAATTACTTGGGTAACTGAAACCAGTAGAGTTCAATCAGGATTTAGAAGCAGCTTACTTTGGCTTATCATTAATTGATTAGAATCAGCTAAATCATATTGAATGTTCTCATGAGGCAGGCACCCGCTTAAATAGGCTTGGAGACCAACATAAGCTAGACTTTCACAACTTAGACATCATAGGCTTATGCTGAAAGTCCCTTTCAGCACTTGGTACAGCAACATTATACTAGTCTCAAGTCCAGTTTGTACTTGTCCTGGTCAACAAAACAGAATTAGTCACTTCTGCTCTAGAAGCTGAACATGTTTGCAAACTTACTTCAACCTTCCCTGTGAGATATAGTTAAAAATGTACTTTTTAAATTCTGAAGGCAGCTATCTTCCTCTAAATTAACTGCACCTGAACTATTTTTTCAGACTAGTGTTACTGCTAAAGATC
Organism: Phoebastria nigripes; assembly: GCA_035582835.1. Taxonomy (NCBI): domain Eukaryota; kingdom Metazoa; phylum Chordata; class Aves; order Procellariiformes; family Diomedeidae; genus Phoebastria; species Phoebastria nigripes. The sequence goes on from JAYKAV010002779.1 coordinate 912,132, forward strand.
TGGTCTCATATGCTCAAGGGAAGGAGAGCAGTGCTACTGACATAACCAGCAATAGACAAGTTAAACCCTAGAAAGGGTCGATTTGTTTATTTTAATTGTGTTGCAAATCAGGCAGAGGGACCTGTATTCCCCTACAGAACTATTAACTACATCTTCACATACCAGTTTAGCTTGTGCTTCTGCAATTTTTCGATTATTCTCTTCTAGTATTCGCTCTAGTTCCTCACGCTTTGCACGCTCTTCTTCCTAAAGGGGAGGACAGGGCTAGATGTTAGTAAAGTAAAATATTCATTTCTGCATGTTCACTAATCTTTCTCAGAATTCTTTTGTGAACTGACTTAAAGTGGCAGCTTTACAGCCACCTATTTTGTCTCACAACGGTAAATTGTGCAGCCAACTAAAACTGGTTTCTAGTACTCAATTTAAATCATCCCGCCCAGTCCAAACAGCAACCAACTAAACCCTCCCTAATCATAGAATCCTGACAATTTATTACTAGAATTTTAATATCACACAAATCAACAAGGACAACTACAAAAACTGGATAGTATTTACCAAATTAAAAAGTAATATAGAAAATATAAATAAAGTGAATAGTTTGTCTCACCAATTAAGTATACCTACGTATTCTTTACCTATACTCCTTTAATCAGCATTAAAAGTTGAATATTTACTGTCTTGTCCAGTGTCCTGCAGAGTGTGCTCCTCGGCTGCCATACGCGCCAGCTTCCTCTTTAAAATGATTTGTACTGTTAGCTTGGCAATACCTGCATCAGCAGCTCAACCATTTATAAAGAAACAACATACAAGGAAGGCTGAGCTGAGGAATGCAGATGTTTATGATAAGAAGGAACAAAAATATGTAAATCATTCCTAAGGCAAACAATTAATAAGAAAAATACATTTACTGTTAGTGAAAAATACAAATGGTAATCCATACTTCATGGAGCTATGGGCTTCTTTCATGGGGAGAATGGACTTAACATTCAATATTTTGACAATTTTAAGACAGCTGAAACTGTCATTTGCAGTCTGAACTTGGAATTCAGGAGTCCAGGGAATGCAAGATCAGGAAATAAAGCCTTGTAATTGTTGTTTTCTTGGTGAATTTTATGGAACTCTGTTATGCAACTCATAAATATGAAGACTGCGTGAAAGTTTTTGAGGTGTTTCAGTTCACGTAATATATATCCGAATTATTTTAATATTTGGAAGATTTAAAGTTAGCCAGAGGTTTGTGTCTGTGTAAGAAAAAAAAGTTAATACGAACAAAGCAAGCATACGAAGAGAAAACTTCTTACTATGACTAGTAACCAGCTACTAGCTAGCACACTTCACTCCAGGCATGGAAGTTTATTCTGCGCTACAAAGAACTGATGGGACTTCTTCACATCACATTGACAATAGCAAAAATACTTAAAAACCCAAAAAAAGTCATCCATCTGATCAAATGAAAACCTCTATACATGAAGCATTCGCTGACTATAGACATCTAAATTCAACTTCTGTTCTTTCATAGTTAAGGTTTTAATTTGCAAACCAAGTGCAATTTAATATTCTTAATATTTGTTGTAAGTCAGTGTTCTGGGGTTTTTTTGTTTTTAATTTAAAGGTATTATATGACAGACAAGTCACATTTAGTATGAAGGGGAAAGCTTCATTGCTACTGTCTTTCCTTTTGTAAGCCAATCAAAATATTAATTTAAAATAAGCTGTGTAGGAGGTACAAAGTGAGAAAGGCATTTGAGACTTATGACTATTTAGCACAGATTTCTTTTATGGTTTAAAGTTTGTCTTGAAATTTCTGGATCCTGGAATGATTGGTGCAGGCAGGCATCAAAGCCTTTAGTAGCAAATTACTGTCTCACAGAAAGACATTTTCAGCTTCTGCTCCAGCTGCTGATTAAAAAACAAAAACAAAAACCCAAGTCACATGTTCAGCTTGACTTCAGACAAGGGCAACCTGCTCTTTTATAACTTCTAGGGAAAAAAAAGGAGTTGTTAGTAGTTATTAAAAATTGATATAATGATTTGGACATAGATCCTTCGTGAAGACGTGGATGGGCTTATGCTCGAAGTCCCAGAATTAGTCCAATGTAAGCTCAAGGAAAACGTTCATTTTAAATGAAGAGTAAGAAACCTATTTGTTAAAGACAGGTACTGCAGCTCACTGCTGGACCCCCTGCTTTTTGCCTGACTGAAGGCAAAAGCCTCTTACAGTCTAGGTAAACAGAATGAAACAAATGAAGGATACATAATTACAGATTGTCAATACCCTTCCCCAAAAATGAAAGGACCGCTGATAAATCCTGCAGCCATGGCAAAAGTTTCAAACAATTCTGAAATATGTAGGTCAGTTCCATTAAAAATCAAGTATCCTTGTTCAGGTTTTAGGAGAATAACTGTTTAAGTATCAGTGAGCTCCTCTGAATAGGCTAGAAATTAAGTTTCGCAGCAATGCAAGTTTATACGAGAAGGGAATTAGATTTGCTGTATTCCATCTCTTTCTGAACCGAACAGGAGGCACAAACCGACACTGAAAGTTTTGCCATGGACTGTCTCTACTTTCCAAACGACCGAGCGTTACCTCTCTGGCTTTTTGTGCTGCAAGTTCAGCTTGTCGCTGTCGCTCGAGTTCTTCGAGCAACTGTTTTTCCATGATGCGCTTAGCCTCCTCCACCCTGCGGAGAACCTCTCGCTCAATCTCATCCTTCCTTTTCTCCAACTCTTCTTCTACACGTTTAGCCACAAGCTCTTCCACTCTTCGAGCAGTTTCTTCCTCTATGAGTTTCTCTTCAATTTCTTGTTGACGACTAGAAAATGCAAACACGAGGATTACCTTTTTAATCAATAAAGAATGGTTGCATTGAAACAAACTCTTGCAAATACACAGCATCAGCCACACTACTGAATCAACTTTTTAACACTCTTATACAAACAGATCATATATTTAAAGAATGTTTTGCTTTACGTTTAAGGAAAGTGAATATTCAGGCAGACAGTGTTCCTACCAGAAAGAACTCATTCAGACCATACCGTATTTAGCATCTCTCCGTATCTCACAACGCCAAGCTTAAGAAGACACCTTATCATACTACTGTTTGATCATTTTTAGGAAAAAAAAGAAATGAAGGAAAAAAAAAAAAAAGACAACATCCCCCAACTTTGGCCATCTTTCACCCTTCAGGAACTTAAATGGTTTCAATTTTAAGCCACATGTAGCAATAGTATCTTGTAAAATCTTGACTTAAAGCCACCACCTCAGAGGCACCAAACTAATCTCTAATAACTAAAAGAGAAAACAGAAGCAATAAAATCTGTAATTTGAATATTTTAATAAGAATTCCAGGTGTTGTTTCTGTAATCTAGTTATCCAGTAATTTACCTTATCAAATTTCAAATACTTCAGCTCTCCTTAACTTCCTTATTGCAGCACTGTTTCTACCATAATTATCCAAAATAAAATATACCAACTGCTAAATAAATCCTTGCAACCTTTACAGTTTTCCATGTTCTGAATTTTGGAAGTATTTTCAAATATCTTCTTGTCTTTGCTTTTGTTTAGCAGAAGCATTATCACTTAGCCTGATCACTGTTTTAAGTTTTCATTAAAAAGGATACAAAAAGATTAGGTCAATTTGCAGGTTTATTACCAAATGCAGAAAAAAAAAATCTTCCAGGTAGTAATCACTAGTACAATATGGCAATTAGATAGCCAAAGATCAATAAAAGTGAATACTCTATAGCTATGTTTCATATAGTACTATTTATTTAGAATTATTACAGGCTTTGAGGAGAAGGTTGTTCTTTTCTAACCTTGAAACCGAACTTTCATTTTAAGTATTCCATGAAGTATGGAACTTACAAACTTATCTTCTGGCCTGTCAGCACCAGAAACCCATGATTTAGAATCACAACTACTGTTGTAATATCCTAATATCCTGTCATTTTCGTAATGTTTGCATTTCCTATCTTACTTATACTGAGAGACATAAAACCAACTTTGATTAAAAAAAAAAAAAAAAGAAAAAAATGTTACAGGATTTACTAACTTTTAGATTTCCCAGTGTACAATTTGCAAACAAGCAATAGGAGGTAATAAAGTGTGGATTACTGATCTAGATAAACATGAGGTGAAAGGCTCCCAGATTCCCCGTTCACATATATTCTTTTCAAAAGCGTGCTGAACACAATGGATAATCTATCTCTTTCAGTAAAAAGTTCTGGAACCCCCAACTTAAAACATTCAGCCCCAGAAGAGAAATTTTATTCTTCCATCCCTCAAGAGATAGCAAACTTATTCAGTGACACATCACGCCAGCATTCGCTTTTTCTAAAGCTATACAAAGTATCTTGAGGTGATTTTTTCAGAAAAACAAAAAAACAAGACCAGCACCATCCAGAAAAACGCATCAACCCCATTCCATTAAAGTGTCTCTGCCAAGCCGCTGCTACCTACAATAATTTTTGGATGGAAGGTGGGGAGGGGTCAAAAGTTTAAAAGACAATATTTTTAAGCACCCTTTATATACAAAGTAGCCTTTTATTTTTAAAGGTTTTTCTTTCCTCTTACGGGTATTTATTCAGCAGCGAGTACTCTCACCGTCCTGTACTGATACAGCTTACGGCTACATAAGTGGCTGTTCTACAGAAATCGTTTTTCAGAAAGCTCATATTCACACATTTTATTGAACTATTTTAGCTTTACATTTAACATTAGGGAAATCTAGAATAAAAGTTAGCTAATTGAATAAAGATAGTACATAGTTATAAAAAAACCCCTGACAGTCATGTCTGAGATAAGTTTTCAAATATCCTCAGCAACTGACGATGTACTCAAATTAAACACTGTGCCTGCACACGTTTCATTCTTCTCACCCCAACAAATTCCATTCAAATTTAATTAAACCAAGCAAATAAATCTTTTCACATTCATAGGCAATGACAATATTACAAATATATAATAACTGTTCAGTGTAAGCAACCACATTTCTTGAAACACTAGAAATAGGAAGAAGTGAAATAGAATAAAGTAAAAATTTATTCTCAAAGTTAATTTATAAGACCAACTTGTGCCTATAGATAAAGATAATATACTTCCAATCAATGGTTTTGAGTTTATCAAGAAAATCAAATTATATACACAGATATAAATTTCAGTGATTTAATCTGTAGTTTATACCAACTATTCACTATTTTTTTTAAATCGCATGAACTTACAGTATTTTATTTACAGGTGTTAGTTTATCATCCTGACCTACTGAGCCATGACTCCAGAGAAACAGATAAATCATTAACATAAAAATATTTTTAGTATGTTCCATTTACTCCTTAAAGATTTTATAAAATCTGCAGAAAAGAAGCTGCTTACATTTCAGCAGAAGGAAAAAGAATGTCACATTTGCAGGCCTTTATAGAAAACTAGCATTACAGGAAAAAGCAGAAGTTAGGCTATGCATTAGGATTTGAACAGACATGAGAAGAAGAAAGTCACTTTCAATATATGATCAATCCCCTAGTTAATTCAGTTAGCGAGAAAGTACTTTGTTCCTTCACTAACATGAGTATATACTAACATATATAAAACAATTTACAGATGACTTACTCAAATACCATAGCTGTCTACTCTATTAAGTCTTATTGCTTTTTCCTTTTGAAATTTAAAGTATATTCTAGAAGCATCAAAATCTATACCAAATCTTTTCCAATATTGTTTCTCCCTCAGAAGTTTACTATTCTGTTGCCAATATCACTCAAATGTCATATTCCTCCTATACAGACGTCATGAGTATTCTAAAATTTCAAAGGTAACTTTTATAGAAAACTTACTGCAGAAAATGGAGTTGAAATATATGTTGCTACATCTACTATTATTGAATGAACTACAGTTCATTCAGTTTCAATGTGAGCACTCCAAAGCAAAAAAAGCGATAATATGTTTTAGATATATTATTTAAAAATTATAAACACTTCATTTTCCACAGGCACTTGAACAGATCCTCTCTCAACTTTTAAAGCCTGGACACAGACTAACCATAAAATTCTCCACTGAGGCTAACATCATTTAATATTTTAAGTTAGATAATACTTATTTGCATAACGTTCTCTCTCTTCAATCTTTAAATCCATTTACATAATATTTAAAAGAATACATATGAATTAAAATAGCTCCAGAATACTACGATAAACTATTCACTGTATTCTCAAATTGTTAAGCACATTCCAATCCTTCTTCCCAGATATGCATGGAATATTTTTAACAATTTAGGTACTGAACAAAACTATAAACCACAAAATTAGGGTCAAGAACTCAAAAAGCCTTCAACATTTTCACGTGTGTTTGTGTTACTGTGCAAGTTTTTGATGACATCGCTGTCAAATTCTGAAGTTAGCAAAGAAGATTTTCACCAACCAAAAATGAAAGTGACAACTCAGGATGATCAAGCCTTCTGACTACAATTAATATTTCATTAGAACAATATCGCTGAAATAAAACTCAAGCCTCCACCTGAGAATTAACAGAACTTGTTGGCTTCACACGTACAAACAGGTGGTATTTCTGGATTCAGTGCTCCAATGAGCGAGGGTAACATTCAGAGAACAACAATCACTTTATCACAAATGTTAAAACCGTTGTTATCTCTGCTGCATAAAGGCCTCTTTCATAACTTAACAATATTGCTAAACATCTTAAGGCACATCCAACGTTCATGAAAATAGAATTTATCTATTTCTGCAGACTTTATAAATAACCACATTCCCCATATCGAACACTGAAAAAGGAAAAGGTTTCAAATGAAACCAGTCACCGGATCTCACTGCCCCATTTGGCAAGAAAATAAAAAAAACCCTCGGTGTTAATATAATCGTTGCACAGTATTTCTCAAAACCCTAAGTCGAGCAACTCCAGATGCCTCCGCTCGACGCATAATAAGCTCCACGCAAAGAGGGGAGGGGCAGGCAGTGTGGCAGTGCAGCACAAAGCCCCGGGGCGCGGGGGCCTCCGCCGCGGAGAGAAGTTTAAGAGCAGCGGCAGATCGGAAGCGAGCAGAGCCAGCGGACAGGGAGGCGGCGTGCGGCAGGCTCGCACCCCGAGTGGGCGGCTTCTAACGCACCCGAGGGAGCGAGGCTTCAGGAAAGGGAAGGATGGCGGGAAAACAGGCAGAAGTTAGGCCTCGGCGAGGGCCTAAACGCCTTTACCCCAGCCGCATACGGCCCCGGTCTGGAGGAGAAGGGCGCGGAGAGATAGGCACCAGGGCAAAGCGCACCTCCCTTCCACCCACCCCCCTACCGCCGCCCCCTGAAGCCCCCAGCCCAGGCCCGGGGCTCACATTTTCCGCTGCCGCTCGAACTCCGCTTTTTTCTCCTCCTCCTCCCGCTTCTGCTTCTCGTCCAGGCTGCTGCGCTTGCTCACCGTGCGCCCGAAGATGTCGATGCGGTCGGGCGGGGAGGAGGCGCGATCGCGCTCCCGCTCCCGGTCGCGGCGGGAGGAGGGGGCCGTGTTGGAGCGGGACCGGGACCGGGACTCGCGGCGCCGGTTCCGCTTGCTCTCCCGGGACTTGGAGCGCTTCCGCGCCCGCTCCTTCTCCCGGGACCGGGACCGCGATCGGCTCCGGTTCTTCTTGTTGTGCTTGGAGCTCTTGGTGTGCTTGGAGCGGGACGAGCTCCGGCTGCGGGACCGACCCATCCCGGCAGAGGAGAGGAGAGGCCGCGCCGGCGACCGCCCGACCACCCCCGCCCCCTTCGCTAGCGGCGCCCGAGAGAGGTGCGAGGAGGCTCTGCGCGCATCAGCACCGCCCGGGCGGGCCCCTCGTCCTCTCCCTTTCCACCGCTTACGCGCTGCGAGGAGAAGGAGCAGGCCCCGAAAGCGGGAGCAAGTCCGAACGCAGGCAAGATGGCGGCCCTAGCAGAGCGGTGACTCTCCTCTTCCGCCCCACAATGCACTGCGCCGCGTTCGAGCCGTTTGCTCCCCCTCCCCCACCACCCCCGCCTTCGGCGTCGCGCCGGAAGGGCACGAAAGCACTCGGTAATGTTCGACACCCAATGGCAAGCGTCGCTCGGGAAGCAAACCCCGTCAGGCAGCGCTTCTACTCCGCGCATGCGCGCAGCGTACTGCCGGCGCGTACGCCGGCAGCCGCCGCCGGGGGAGGCGTTTCGGGGAGGTGGTCTGGGGCCGGGCCGGGGTGAGGCTGTCGGGGGTCAGCCGGTGGTCTGGGGGCTGCCCCGCTCGCCGCTGTCCTCGGCGGTGGCGCTGAACTTTGCCGCGCCGTAGGCCCGTTTGCCGTTAGTGCAGTGGGGCCGGTGGTGCCTGGGCCCGGCCGCGGTGAGGGAAGCCTCTTAACGAGCCCCGGGGTGTGGGTGTATGTGGGGGGGAGGCTTAGGAGGGAAAGGTACGGGCGACTTGGGGCATTTGGAGGTCCATCTAGCCCGGGAGGCCGCCTCGCGGAGCGGCCAGGAAGGGGAAGCGTGTGAGGCCCGCAGGCCAGCGGGCGCAGTGCCGCCTGTGGGCGTTTCCCCGGTCTCCCGCCTTGGCTGCGCGAGGGCTGCCCGCGGGAGCGCTCCGTCCTTGGGGTCCCCCGCGGCCGGTTTCCCTGCGGTGCGCTGTCCAGGGAGGTGCAGCCTGCGTGAGCCACCCCGCCTCCAGTGCCGGGGTGCTCCACGGAGGAGGAATTACCATATTTTTCTTTAATCGAAGTTTTTTTCAAGCTTTGATTTTTTTTGTTGGTTTTGTTTGTGTGTTTTTTGTTTTGACATAGGGGAGAGAGGGAATCTATCACTGCAGATCAAGGAAGTTCTGAAAAACATTTAAACGTCCCAATAAATTGTGAACATTAGTTTTTCCGAGTCTTCTGATGAACCACATAGTCACTGGGATCTATTTTGTTGTAGCTAATCTCTAATGTGGCACAATGAATGGATGTTTTGACTGTATTTAGGGTGAGTTTACCTGTATTGTCCTTTGTTAACAACAGGGGTGTAGGCAAAGGAAGCAGCTTCAGGTCAGGCAGAGAGTATGAACTAGTGGTTCGGTAGGCATCTCTGTATGAGGTTTTTATCCCAGTTCTGCCATGTAATCGTTAGTCTTTTCTGCCATAACAAAATTTGCAACTGATGTTATTCTTGATTTCAGGTGAACTGGTGCAAGCTATAGATAGTTAAGCCTGCTCTTTACTTTCAGTGGAAATTAGCTCCTTGATATCTTTCACAATTTGGGCTGTTTTTTAAAATAGATCTACATTTTTAGTAAGTTTAATAGGTACATTTTACAAAACATTCCTTAGTCACTGGACAAAATCCAATCTCATCTAAAAGTCTTTTCATCTAATTCTTTTGTCTGACTGACTTGTCTTATTTTTCTTGAAGGAGGACTTTCTTATTTTGAAATTCAGGCTTACTCTAATTAGTACCAAAAATAAATAAAATTGAAGCATCTTTCTGACAGACCACTTTGCAAGTAACAGCAGAGTGATGGACATTGTGAAACCTGCATGGCAGGAATTCCAGAGTCGCAGACCCTGGCAGCACTTGTTTGTCTCTAGCCCTGGGGAAGTTCATGCAACAGGTAGCTAAGGAAGTTGACAATCAGACCTTTTAGCTTCGGACTGGGTAGATGAGTTTCCAGCTGGCATAATTTCTACAGCAGCTTGGCTACAATTGAGTACTGGAGCTTTTAAATTCATATGATGCAACAGGTTCTGGTTAAAAGTTCTGTCATAATTTTATTAGTACTACATTCCATACTGGATGTACCAAACCTGACCTGGAATGGGGGGGAGGGAAGAGGGACATCACTAATTGTTTTACAGTCAGTTATAGGTGTAAATGAGTTTTTCAACTATTCACCATAAGCTGAGTTTTCCCCTTGGTAAATCACTATTAACAGAACCTATATTTAGCACCTTGATTGTCTGAAGAAATATCAATTTGAACTGCAGAATTCTATTCCTATTCAGTAATATTGGTTCATCAGAACTATAAAATGCAATATACAATATTTTATGAGAACAATTCATGATGATAGATTGTGTGGAATTAAGAAATTATATAATATGGTATAATGAAATAATTTTCCCCAATCCATTATTGTATTGCTCCACCTCAGTTTTTTTAAAACTCCTGAAGAGCACGAGATTTTTAATACCTTTACTAGGTTAAGGTCATTAGTCCATTTACTTTGTTATTTATGAGGACTAAATTCTGGTACTTCTGGAAAAAGCTCATTTTCTTCTTAAAAAATACATTACTGAGAGCTGACAAATTGGTAGAAAACATTCCTATCTGTGATTTCTTTTTTACTTTGAAGATTGGTAGGTTTGTTTAATCCTATCACCTTATTTTTCCCAGCTTAATAGTAATAAAATATTAATATTTAGGKTTTTTTTTCCCCCCAGGTGTAATTACAATTGATATGGAATTACAGTACCAAATGGAAGTTTTAATAAATTCTAAATTTAAGAACCTTGTTTCATTAAATAAGTTCATTTCTTGTTTTCAGTTAATTGAAAAAGATGGTCACTTCCCATGTCATTTCCCTTTCAAAATTTTCAATATTTGATTAAACTCGTGTAATTTTTTCCTGGATTAAATAATATTAGAATTTTTGAGTTTTTAATCACATGTAAATCTGTGTATTATGGTTTGGTAGCCATACTTCATTTATATGCACTCTTGTGTTTTTGCATTATTTTTCTCCATTTTAATATATCTCAGTATATTAAAATGCATAATTTGCTTCTTAAAACTGTTGTCTTAGGGTTGGAAAACACCTTATTTGACAGCCAAATGGTGGCATAATTAAAGCACCTCACCCTTCTTTACCTTGGCTACTATCATCACATGAAATCTCTCAACCCGTAGGCATTTGGGGGTAGCCCTGTGGAGATACTGTGTTCTGATAATCTCCAGATCATACCTGCTCTCACTTACACCATCACTTCTGGCTTTAGCTGGGTCAAGAGGAATCTTGGGAGATTAAAGGTGGATTACTTTGGTTTGTGTTAGTGTTGCACAGCTGGATGTAAGATCTTTGTAATAGGCCTAAAATGGAAAAAGTCTGGAGGGTAAGCAGAGAAAGAAAGCAACAGAGCATAATAGGATAAGGTGTTTGGTATGTAATTTACTCTCATCTGGCATAGTCTGGCTCACAATAGTAAGAGGGCAGGAGTAGCACAGAAGAGCTAAGTTCTTGGAAGGAAAAAAAAGTGGTTTAAATGTGTGTTGGTTCTTTCAAAGTAGCTATTTCAGCCTGAGTTTATTACAAGGTCAGAAACTATGTATACAGGGTTTATTGGTTTTTTAAAGTATGAGTCAGTGCTGTGATACATGTCACACGGATCACAGAAGCTATGCAGGTGTAGCAGTTGTATTACTTAATCACTTTTTTTATTTACACCTAATGCCGAAGTTGCTTGTTTTGCTTATGCGTTTTCTGTCATCTGCTTTGTTTCTCTTTTAGCAGTGCTATGGAGTTGGGAGCTGCTAAGCTGCAGAGGCAGGGAGATGAAGCATCTGGGAGACCGGCAGAACAGCTGTGAGGAGGGCATGGCAGGAGCATGGAACAGTTGGCAGAAAGGGAAGTCTCTTTTCTAAAACTTGAGAGAATAAGTCATTAAAACTGCTGCTGCAAAGGACTCCCTTGAAAAGGGGGGGGGGGGGGGGAAATGTTTAATTGAAAGAATGGAGAGGAAACCCTGTACAACGAGAAATTAAATAAATGGAAAGGGTTTTCACGATGTACCTATACAGAAAGGCTGGGTAGATTGTATACATAAGTATTGTTATTAGCTAAAATACTCCTCTTTTCCATATGTTCAGATGATAATCATATCCTTGGAAAATTAACAATACTCTACAGAATGCTGTTGAAAGTGTTTTGTAATTTGGATATGAAAAAAGGCACAGCTTGAGTAATCAGGACTAGTGTGTGGATATATGATAATCAAGTTAATTTAAAACAATATCTATTTTCATTCCCATGTGGATTTAGTTTTAGAAAATAAATAAAATTACCAAATTATGATCAACGTGGGAATTTTAAAATTGCATTAATTACCAATGTCAGAGGACATTTTATGATTTTTATTTTACGTAACTCTACTTACCACTTCTTTAATGTTTGGACTGCTTTCTTCTTTCTACATGGAAGAAGGGAGAAGGAATGTTCATTTGCTTGCTTTGTTCACATTGCTTAGTCCATTTAGGTCCTAAACAAAAGCTCTTGAATGCTATTAGAAGTGGTGAATATAAGTTTTGATCACAACTTGAGACTCTGATCTGCAAGCTGTGTATCCATAGTGATATGCCTTTTTCTCATAGTGAATATTCTTTAAAAATCATTGATATTATATGGAGTATGCAGATTTAATGTCACATATTAGTATTTATATCTGGACCTAAGACTTGCTTCATTGAAGACTGACGGTAATAAAAATCCAACCAACCTTCTTCAGCAGCTGCATTATCGTGGAGCTACTTAACTCTGTAGGCATATTCTGATTTATCTGAAAGACTTCATAGTAATTGTAGTGTTTGGTATGTGTAACTAGGGACTTAAGCCAATCAGAAATGAGTTGAGGTTTCATCTAAGCCTCATGAGGGACTGATCCAATGTGAATACTTGGATAATTCCTTTTAAAAAACACAACAACAAAACAAACCAGAGTAGCAACGGACACTGTTATTCAAAACCAGGTTGCTCATGATCCAGTGGTTAGCATAGTGGTTAAACTAGTTGGACAAGCAAGAAAATTGGATTCAGGTGTGTCCTCATTCATATCAATGTCTCTTCCTTCCCATGACAGTATGTTAATCACCAGGCCAGTGTCTAGGCTGGAGGGTGGTGGGAAGAGAGTTAGGGAGTTAGGGGCAAAGTCCCCTTCTGCTTTCTGAGTTGAAACCAAGTGGATTTAACAAAATACAAAATAGACATGTTCAGATTCAGGAGGCAACACAGTTGTACCCTAATGACTGTGGTACTCTGGAAGCGGGGGGGGAGTGATTTGCCCTGGATTTAAGTCTCTATTCAAAAGACTGGTTTTGAATTTTATTAAACAATCATGAGAAAAGAAACAGGGCTAATCTTGAGAGCTAGAGCACAAAACTTGGCAGGTGCTGTAACTGCCTGACTGTTGCATAACGTGCCCCCTCCCACGGCAGCTGTGTTTCAAAAGGGGTGAGCCATGCTCAGTTCTTCAAAGGCTACTGTAGGCACTGCCTTCAGGAGAGGACTCCAATTTTTGGCTCCTAAATAGATGAAGATGCCACCCTTGTGGTGCTGACTCAGACACCTTGGCTTTAACGGGGCTACAGCCACACCTCCCTGTACAGCATTTCCGCTTGGCTTGGTGGCTCCTAGTTAGCATGGGTATTTTATGAACTCATATATGTATGAGTTCCTAATTCTTGTTTAATTTTTAAAAGCTATTTGGATGAAATACTGGCTGTGGAAATTTTATATCCAGAATATTTTGCATATTTCATTTGTAACCAGAATTTTTCCTGTTTTTTTTCCCCCGATTTCTTTAAACACACTAATATGTCTAGCAGTACCACTTTTTCTGTATGAATATGAAAATGACTGGGAGTGGTTACTTTTTTTTTTAAAAGTAGTCAAGAAGCAACTTGTTTATGATAAAAATAGGGTTGCAGGTATGGGAAAAGCATCCTACCTACACTTAAAAATTAAATCAATGCTACAACGATTAATGGGAATTGACCCTGAAGCATTTTTGAGTGTTAACAGCTATTCTGTTAAAATTTTATCAAAAAAGGGTTGGATGAAATCTTTTTTTCTTACCACCATGCAAATTGATGAACTTGAAAATTAAAATTTGCACACATTAATGGGCAGAAAATAGCAGTTATTACTTTCCTAAAATGTTTTGTTAAAAAGTATAAGACAAATATGCTGTCTATATGGGCAAGCCAGTTTAGCAGGAAGTCTTCTGAGTGCTAGATTCTGCCTCCTGTATTAACAAAAGTAGCACTTCATTTTGCAAGTTGATTCATTCATTCATTTCCCTGACTAGCTAGGTTAAAGGTTGAAGGAATAAAGCATTTGGGCGTGATGCAGTTTTATTATACAGTTTAGTTTTAACAGAAGCTTTTAAACTTTTTTTTTAAGTTTTTGTGTAAATCTCGTTAAAAAGGCAAAAGCTGAGAGACTGTACTTGTAGAGGTCTTTCCTAACAATCTGAGGAGAAACAAAATACTAGGGAGAAAATGGATATTTTGAAGTCCATCCTTCTGGGAGTTTTCATTAGAATGTCTGTTCTCTCCACTCTTTTTGGAAGACATCAAAAGTGTTGTGGCATGTGTCGTTTGACTCTATTATTGTTCCTCGTGTCCTTTATTCCTAAATTATATCAGTAGTACTTGTCTGCAGATGGTTTGATAATTTTTAAACTGCAATGATAGCAATTGTGCAGGTCAAACTGAGTTGTATTTTTGAGTGATCTGGATGACTTTGTTGTCCCAGCTGATGATCTGCCACAGAGCTATAACTGTAACTGTGACTTCAGCAATACTAGAACAGGGCTGTCTTGATCGATCGCAAAGCTCTGAACACTGGGCACCCTCAGCATGCGTAGCATCTAACCCACTGCTTACATAGTGCAGCGTCACGCTGTACACAGCTGTACACTCTGTAGAGGCTGTGCACAGTGTATTTAACCTGCCATCAGCCCTGCTGTGCATTGATTTCAAAATGGGCTTGGCGCCTGGTTCATTTAGGTCTGTGTCTAAGACAGCAATGTGTTAGAGCAGGATAGGCTTCCAAATGCATGGAACATCTAATGCCTACATGTACTTTTCTAGAGATATAGTTGACATCAATGTGTATGTGGTTACGGGTCATTGATAGTTTTTTGTGTTGGCATACAAGTTTGATAAAGTTGTTTTCAGGTTTCTATCACAGATGCTAATTACAGCTTTTTGAATTCTTGGGATATAATCTCAGTAATGTGGAAAACAAAGTAAATGAGGAAGGGAATGCACCTGTCTTTCTCCTTTATCTCTTATTTGCATTATTACCAAGTTTTGAATGGATAAGCGTATCCTTCTATGGTTTAAACCATTGCAACACATAGTGTGGTGGTATATTTGTGTTTAGATCTCTCTATTTTACTTTGTGTCCTGCTTTTGGAGATGGGGAAGCAGCTAAGGAAGAAGAAAAAAACCTGCCCATACCATGTTAAAATACTTAAAGAAATACTATATTAAACACCACTCTTAAAATTCAGGCACTGCTGATTGTGAATAAGAGTGGCAGAACATGGTTGTAGTAGAAGAACCAGTGAATGAATCTACAGTAGCATTTCAGCTAGGATAAAGTGTTGTGGTTTTGTTGTTGAAGCAAATCTGTTGAACATCGATTTGATTGCATTGGAGTGGTCTCAGACTGGGTAAATGGATTCTTTTTGGAGAAGACTAAGTCTAAAATAAAAACTGAAATATGGTAGGTTCTGTTTGAACATAAAGAAACACTTTTTTTACTGTGAGGGTGACCCAGCACTGGCACAGGTTGTCCGGAGAGGTTGTGGAGTCTCCATCCTTGGAGATATTCTGGACATGGTCCTGGGTAACCAGCTCTAGGTGGCCCTGCTTGAGCAGGGCATGTTGGACAAGATGACCTCCAGAGGTCCCTTCCAGCCTGAACCATTCTGTGTTTCTGTGAAATCAGATGATGTATTCTAGGACTCATCTGCTATTGGGGTTTCAGTCTGCAGGACTGGTCTAGAGCTAGTGGAAAGTAAAGCACTTCCCTGAAGCATGTAGTGTGGGCATCTGGTTGTCAGGAGCCACTGTCTTAGTTCACAGGCTTTCTGTTGCAAAGTGCTACTGGCTAATGCAGACATAGCCACTAACGTCACGTAGAGCTGAGTTAGCAAGTCCTTTGGTGTTGGCTTCTTTGCTCAGGAGCACATAGATATTGCAGAAAGCACAGGCCAAAAGTTGACACAATTACTTTGTATGTTGGAACTATACAGACATAGCCCCTTAAGCCATTTTTTTGCAGGCTAGAAGACTGTGGTATTTGGTTGCCAGCATCTGATAGATAGGCACCAGGCCAATCTGAATGTATATAGCATTGGAATATCTAGCCAATCTGAATTTGTAGACTTTCCTGCTAGTTGGTTGATGAGTTAGCATACCCTAGACTCTCTTCATTTAGCTCCTCATTGGACAATTAGGTATTCATTCTGGCTTGCCAAAGGTAAGTAGAAGAAATGAGTGGGGGAAGGTAATACTGAGGTTGAATGGCACAGGAGGCATGGGAAGAGATGAAAGTATTGCCCTAGATGGTGGGGGAGGATGTATGTAGCCTAGGGTTGGTATGATGAAGGTTTGTCTGCACACTTAAGTCCAGAGCTCCTGCTGTGTATATTAGGCAATGAAATAATGCAGTGACATGCTCTGACTGCTCAAAACAGGACTCCCAGGGCAAAATGCCATCCATGCTTACTCACCCCGCTGAATAGCATTGTCTGCAATTTTTCTCAAGCTGTTTCTACAGGTATTCAGTCTCCTTGGTGCAGAGGGACCTGGAATTCTCTAAGAAGCTGTACTTCAGGAAAAGGTGACTTTGCTGCATCTGTATAAAAGTGCTGCTGCAAAGAGCAAACATGAAAAAAGTCTGGAGCTTCCCTCAGGCTTGGAGCCAAGAGCAGGCTTGCAGCTGATTGTGAGACATCTGTCATCAGCAGGAGTTGCCAGTAGTGGAGCTGGGGGCTACAAATGAGAGTGACAGAAGTACATGATGATCTAGTGAAAGAAAAGGATTTTCTAGGACAAAGGGTAGTACTTCATGATAAGAAAGCAAAATAAACTACGTACCTGAACGAGGAGAATCAGGTATGGGGGCATGGAGGGGAAACTAAAGAGGACAAAACCACACTGAGAAATAAGCTGTAAGCGAGTAAGATTGGGGACAGGTAGTAAAATGCATGCATTGGTGAGAAAAGAATGAGCATGGTGAGAAAACAAGTAGGAAGTGAAGAGCAAAAAAGCAAAGAAATGAAGGATGCAAAACCCCAGAAAACACTCACTGCATTAAGGAAAGAAAAAACCACAAATGTGTATTTTCGATACTACTTTTCTATATGGTCTGTTGCTAATGTTGCCAGAATGAATGTTAAACAGTTTAAATGGAATGGTGTCTGAGATGAATTCTCTTCAGCTGTACATCTCCTAGGCAAATGTGTGAGAACTGCTGATCTGTTCGTCTTGTTCAGATCACATGAATGTGAACACAGCAGAGATTTGACTTGGTGTCCCTGTCTACAAATACAGAGGGGGAAGAAAATGGAAAGAGAAAGCTTCCCCTGGGAAGAAAGGGAGTGATTCCATTATAAATGAGAGTCATACAACATCCTTTCTGGAGGCGTGTTGAAATTTCCCATGGGAGGAAGAAGAATAAACAAAGGTTGGTATTACTAATAAAAGAAAAATAGTTGGCAACCAAGGAAAAACAATAATTATTTGATTGCAGTGTCCTGAAAAGCTAGCAACAGAAACAATACCAGTTAAAAGTAACAGGCCAAATGCATCTCACTTGCAACCCTACCAAGGATGTGTTTGCCTTACTGCTCTGAGAGCAGCGCTTTGCCAGCAAAATAAATATGCCCTGACTTTTTGCCTTTGCTGCTTTACTCTTCTTATGACCACAGCGTTCCTGAGGGTTTATTGTGTTTAACTTCACAACACTATTGTGAAGCAAGTAAGGAGTTGCTATTATCTCTGCTTCACAAATGAGGAACAGAGCCTGCAGGAGAGCTGTGCTTACAGCCACACAGCTTATGGTAGGCAAGGGAGTTTCCAAATCACAGGCCAGTAACTTTCTTTGCTCACTTTCTGCGGCGGCAGAAACAGTAATGGAATATTAGTACTGGGAGGGCATGTATAATGTTTTTTCTTGAACAGTGAATTTTACCTACCAGGAAATAAATGAGCAAAGCTTGCTATTGCAAAAAAGATAGCCCCAAATCATGACTTCAGCAATTTCAAGAAGAGATCTGTATAGCCTTGAAAAATACATTAATAATGAAATAGTTATGTTTGTACAGCAGCAAGACCCTATTTAAAACCAGTACAGTTTCATTTTAAGTTCAAACTGGCAAAGCCTGTTAAGGCCAAATTGTACCAGGCATTGTTACTTCTTAATGGAGAGGTGTGTGGTGAGCTAGACAGAAGGAAGCTGTGCAGTGCTGTGGTCATGTTTCCAGTTTGCCTGATGATGCAATCACGGTGCTAACTCTGCACTTCCTGAGAGGTAACCTCACTGAATGGCACCATCTAGTTTAGCTTTGTCACAGTGCAAACAATTGTTCCGCATTCCCAGTGATCTTATCTTTACTCGCAGCAGCATGTAGCTGAGTTGTGGGATGGTTTGTTCATAGTTCACGGGGGGTTACACAGAAAACACTGTGCTATGGCAAGTATCACTTTCTCAAGCCTGAGTGCATGCAGAAAGTGCTTGAGAGGCAGTACTCCGATGAAGAGTCCAAGCTAATGCTGTTGCAAAGGGTTAGGTTGTGTAACGTAAGCTTGGTCCTCTTTTGGCTGGAGAATGGAAGGGCGTGGGATGTTCCCAACACACCAATTACTGCCCTTCTGTAAGGGCTGTAGCACACTGCTTTTCATCTGCAGGAAGACAAAGCCATTTGGCTAGATCTTCTTTCCCGATTATTTTTTTTTTCTTTGTTTCAGTGATGTCCATTTCTTACGTTGGCTATTAACGTTAAGGCAGGTCTTCAAGAACTTCAGGGTCTTCTCCTTTGCTTTTTTTACTGCATCTTTGAGGTTTTTCTTCTGTCTCCTTTGCATCTACATTGGGCATCACTACCCCCTAAATGAGATCACAGTCCTTTAGGATTGTTACTTCCTGTTAGAGTAGTTACCTTGGAGAACAGAAGAGAAAGAAAAACATCACTTTGAATTCTCGATCTTTTTTGTTACAAAAACAGTTTATAAAACTGAATAGTGGTTACAAGCAGAATCATCTTCTAGACTTAGTTGCAGCATAGGAGCGAAAAACATAGATCATGCAAATTGGTGTTTCTAATAATACTCTTTTTTTATTATGCCTGTAGCTTTTTAGGTATTTTAATATCAAATATATTTTCCCTATTGAAAGAAAGCCAAACCTGGAACTAAGTTGATAGCTGAAGACTGATAGTGGTCATTGTGCAGGGAGCCTTTCATATGGCTGTGTATGAAATCGACCGTGCTTCATTTTGTAGTGTTAATTTATGACAGGAATTTATACTACGAATGAAGCTAACTGTTCTTATTTCTGACATAGCTCTGCAAGGTTAGATATCAGCAGTATTTCCCAATGAGGTTGTAAATTTATCTTTCATTAGACATTTGTATGCAGCTATTTAAAAATGTCAACCTCCTGAATTAGTATGAAAGCAATCAGTTCAAATATGCTGTTTTAAACAGTGATCTGAAAAACAGCATGTAGAAGTGAGAATTTCTGAAATACTTTCTTTCCCTTTTCAGTGACTGCCTTGCTTGTAAGAAAAACAGCCACATTTTAGTTTCCTGTTTTGGTTTCCCTCTGTGGAAAATGGTGATAGCAATGCTCCTCAGTCTTTTTACAATTCCTTGAGATATGTGGAAGGAAAATGCAAGCAAATAATTCAAATATTTTATAATAGTGCTATACGCAGTTCATTTTCCTTTGTCCATAAAGCATGCTTGAAAAACTATTTTCTTCTTGCCTGTTTCAAGATGGGATAAAGAGTTTTCCCTATAACTAGGTACTTTGGTTAACAGTTTTGAATTGAAAAGACCATTTTAAGCACTCCAGATAGACTCACGGAGGTTGGCAAAAGGATTTGCACTCATGCTTGTGGATGTTGGATTGTGGTCTAACTGTGTGCATTAAAGATGAATGCCAACATGATTGTATAAGTATTACATTTGCATGCCCTTCTAAAAACAGTCTGCAAGACACCCTTGGATTGCCCTACTCTAGAATTCATAAGCAAGTATGACTAAAGTAGGAATAGCCTAAATAAGTACATATTTACATGTGCGCTCACAGCTCTGACGTTGAGTGCTTGAGTACACAAGGAGATGCGTGAGCAGTCGGCTAATGGTTTAGGTACCAGTAGATGGCACTCGAGAGCACATTCCCCAGTTCCACGGGACCAGTTATGTAGGATCAATAACCACGGTGTGGTTGCGACTGATTTCTGTGTAAAGTTCTTTGCCTGGTGTTCTTAATGAAAGTTAAGCCTATTTTAAGCCCACTGCTAAAACGGGGCCTAGGGAACTTGCGTTTGAAAACTGTTACCCTGTGAATGTGAATTGTAAGTTGTTTTTTTTTTCTACTGAAGGTCACCAGTTTCGTTCCAGTTCTCAACACTTGTTTTGCTTGTGCACTTTTTTCAAAGCATAGACGATTTTAAATGAATGCGTCCATTTGAATATATAAAAGGCTGCAACGAGAAGAATTGGAATGGTACAATTAGAGGAACCCTGCTTCCCATTCTGAACAAAAGCAGTGTCGACAAAAATCTACAGGAGCAGGTCAACCTTTGTTGAACAACATTCCATTTCCTGTTTTATGGGCACTACACTAAACGCAGTCCCTTGCCTTTGATGGAAATAAACGAACTGTTTGTCAGTCCCAGTGGAAGCAGAATTCTTGAATGAGCCTAAAGTTCCCTTTTATAAGAAAGCAAGTAAGTATGAAAAGTCCTCGGTGGCTAGTCTGACACCTATTATTACTGGTTTATCAAAGCCTCCACCCATTCCTTGTGGATAATGGACTCACTCTGTCCTTTAACATAATTATTAGTCTAGACTGGAGACATGTCAGGTTAATATTTCCACAGAGAAGGGTTTTCCCCTTTAAAACCAGATGGTGGCTTGAATCATGGGACTAAATCTGGAACATGCTCCTAAAAAGACCATGATTTGGTCCCATTGGCAAAGATTACTATACTGGGAACCACTGCCAGAAAAGGAAAAAACATGAACCAGAAATAAGCTGGTTGATTCCCTGTGGAAAGGATCTAGTGAAAAAGTCTTAAGAACAGCATAGGCTAAAGGTATTTTACATTAACCATGAGTTTCATTTCATATTTGGCCTTGGCCTACTGCTGTGCAGAAATTACTGTACCCAAATATCTGATTCATTTCTGGGAGTGTTAGTACTTTTTGCTGAACTGTCATGAAAACGGTGCATGACTTGATTAGATTGCTATTTCTCCAGCTTGTATCAGATAGATAAGGTGAAACAAATGCCTTCAATTTGCCCTGAAAAGAGAAAATTAACTTTGCAATGATATTTTGGCCATGGCGACCTCTTCAAAGAATGGTCTCTTAACAAAAAAAAAGTAAAGAGTGTAATTCATGCCTCATTAGCACTTCTTATAATACGTCTTCACTCATGACTTACCATAATTCCTGCTTCAAAGCTATTCTGGGAAGTCAGGAAATTTGCGAGATAGGGATTTCTGTGCTTATATCTGTACTGAGCTGAAAAACTGGGAAAGGTGGTCATTCATTTTTGGTTACGGAAGCAGAGTTATCAAAGAAAGCTTCAGATTCTTACCAAGTGTCTGTGAGCATTTCTGTGTCTAGCTAGCACTGGTGAAATAAAGAGTTGGTCAGCATTTCCATTATGAACCTTCATTTTCAGTGTTTTGTAATAGTAACAGTCCCTAAAATTTCTTTCCAAGTGGAAACTTGGCATGTAAATTCTCAGTCCAATTATTTTTGTATAAATTTTGAGACAAATCAGTTTGTCCATTTTTAAGTTTATGGGAGATCATAAATTTTTTTATGGCTTCAGATGCTTTATTATATTCCTGTAACAGTGCAGGAATTCATTAAAAAGAGTTCTTCATTAAAAGGAAAGTTTTCAATACATACTGCTAACCTGTGATTTTTATATTTTTTTAATTTTTATTTTTTTAAATTAGAAAGTAGCTACTGTGCACCTTGTCTTATTTAGCATATAATATTATTTCACAGAAACAGGTTGGCTTATTATGGACTGCTTGGCACTCTCCTGTCAGTGGTCTGTAAATAAAGGACTATATTAAGTGTAAAGTGTGTAAGAATAAGTCTTCAATTAGGCCTGTGCTAGGAAATGCCTTTGAAAGCAGGCTAAGCTCAGATAATGCATTGCGGTGTTATCTAACTTAGTCCTTTTTCCAAGCTAAAATCCAGGATATCTCCCCCCCCCACCTTGATTTTCCTTGCTGGCACCCATTCTCAGTGCCCATCAAAATTAAACGTGCTTAGTTAAGCTAAGTTAGAGTATTAACTCACATCTTCACGAGGGGAAAAAAAGTGAGGTTAGCTCACGTGTGGACCAGCTCACAATTAGTCTTGAATCATTTTCTTAATCTAGATAAACTCTTTATTGTAATAGACAGTAATAGAATGTAATAGAAATTGCTTTTAATATCTCTAAATTTCTTTAAAACTCTATTTCAAGAGAAATAGAGTATGTTTTTAAGGGTGCTTTCTGTCACTGAACACTGGTGCAAGATTAGATCCTCATAAATAAAAAATACCGTAATTCTATGTAGTTGAGTATGCCAGCTTTATACTTGCTGGTAGTTGAATACGAAATATTTTAAGACATTAATGAGTTCTAAAAACTTATATTCGATATAAAGCCTAGAAATTGACAAATATAATGGAGTATCGTCCTACTTGCTGGCCACGGTTCTTTGTATGATAAAACCCCTCTTAAGCAATACCTCCACAGCATTAATGTTAGAGCGGAACCACTGGGAAGTTAACAATTCACAGAAATAAGCACTTTTCCCTTTATTGTCCACACATTTGAATCCACGATTCTCTGAAAAGCATGTTAACTTCCTTGATGAAGAAATAACTTCATCATTGGATTAAAGTAATTTTTATTTATAGAAACAAAGTGTATTTGTAATGGCAGGTAGGTCTGTAGATAAAAAAGCATATTTAAAGTCTGTAGACTTTTTCCTGATCAGGGTGTTTTCTTTGCCCATCTGATTTCTGTGCTTCATTTTAATAATGAGTGATAATGGTAGCAGCAATGACAATGAAAATAATAATGGATCTTAATAGAAATACAATGTCTCGCTTCACAAAAACATTTGAAAGCAAGTGTATTCAGAGAACAAATGCAGTCTGATACTCTGTTTTATAGTACATGTCTTTTAAATACACCTGAATCCTTGTGAAATTGGGAAACTTCAACATAGGATGGGTCTCAGAAAGACAGGTATGATGATTGTCTGGGAGCCTGTCTTTATAGCTGATGTTAATGGGCTCTGTAGGTACAAAGAACCTACGAGAACAGCATTTTGAATGCCCCTACTGAGCAAATTCTTGCAGAGACCAAAGTTTACCATCAATCCAAGGTGATCCTGCTCTGGTCTAATGTCAGGGAAACACTTGTGGTTAAGTTTAATGACGACTCCAGCATTACTACTTAAGATGCTGGATTTGACTATTCCAAATGCATTATTGCTGTTATCATCATCATTATGAAGAGTTCAAAATCAGGCCTCAGACTGAGTAATCCTGTACAGTTCCAGGGAAGATGTTGCAGGTAAATGTCTGATCATTCTGCGACTGTGGGCATCAATGTTTCCTCTTCCGCTCCTCCAACCACCCTCTTTTTCCTTGTATATGCAATTAGGTTAGGCTGCCATAGTAGAAAATGAAGCCAACTATCTTGGGTTTAGGAAAGGCAGAGGCTGTTTTCACTAATTCAGATCCGGAGAATATATTTTGCGTAGCAGCAGAGGGGTACACCACTCATCCTAGAACTTTCTCCTTGATCTTTTATAAAGTTTAGTAAAGTTTTCCTTTGAGTGAAACGTTTGGGTTTGTAGTACATTGTCTCGGTAGCATCATTATAACATCATTGAAGCCCTAAATGAGCATCATTTAAGCAGGACCTCTTCCGACTCTGTGATAACTGCATTCCTGAACCCTCCCTTGGCCATCGCAGCCTTACTGCAAATGAAAGAGTGAGAGAGTCTTCACTGTGATTGACACCAAGAAAGGATCATCTCCCTAGGGTAGTGACTGTGGGTGACTCACTGTTATCCTTCCCTGCTGGACTGCAAATATGTATAATAATAGAGCTCTGTGAGGGGAGACACTTTCTGGCAGTGTGTTACTTGCATCAAGCCACAGGGTTTCAGATTTTCTTGGGTAGCCTTAGAGTAGTATCTCTGAACTGGCAAACCCTGGTGGAAATGGAATTATTCCAGTGAAGCGATTCCCTCATTTGTAAAAAAATGTTAGAAGAATACAATGTGACTGGAGAGATTCAATATTTTATGTAATGATTTCCTTTAATAACAGTTGTAATGTAAAGCATGTAACTTTTTAAAAATCTGCATTAGTCATACTGATTTCTTGTGAAGTGGTGTAAGAACAGGAGCATATGAAACATCACAGAGTAGGCAAGTTCATTACACAGACCTTGGTTCTTGGCAGTTGTCTCAATTAAGGGAGTTTGTGTTTCTGAGGATGCCGTTTTAGAGATGTTTATTGCAATATGATAACCTGCACAAGAAATGAAAGCTTTCTGTGGCTTGGCTGTTGTAGCTCCTATTGGACTGCTGGGGTAAAAATATGATGAAGCATTGTTCCCGAAATAATTTTGGTTTTGTAATAATACAAAATTATAGTGATTTCATAGCCCTGCTTTAGAATCGAAGATTAATTAATTGTTTTTGTTTTATTGGGATATATCCTAATGCATGTATCCTATTGAGTAATGCATTATAATAGAACTAAAAATTTCTCTTAAAATTCAAATATTTCTGAACAATGTTTTTGGGGTTTTTTTGTTTGTTTTTGTTGTTGTTTTTAATATTAGTTAATTGATGCATAGCTTAGGAGATTTAACTTACTTTATTCTTAGTTCAGAACTTGGAGTGGAGGGATTCTCATCGAACTTTAGAGGTCACTTAAGTCCCCTAAATAGTGGACGAGAAGAGATGGAGACTTGCTGAGGTCCTATCCTAGCAAATGTATGGCAGTGTAAGTGGGAACCATTATCCCTGGGAGCTGCCTGTCTGTCTTTTGCCTGGGAGAGGTGTACACAACTGCCTTGAACAACATCTTAAGTTGAGGTTTGAATCCCTCTTCAAATGTACAGAAGTCAGGGGACCAGTTTAAAAAGTGCAGATTTAAAAAATAAGAAATATTTGGCTCTGTTTTTTTGTTGTTCGGGGTTGTTTTGTGTTTTTTCTGAATGCATAGAGTTTATTTTTTAAATGTTTCTTAGAAGTTTCATGGATAGAAACTTTTCAAAATTAAACCTGAGGGATGTAGTATCATCACAAACACTGGGGGCTAAGTTTTTAAGAAAAAAGTGTTAAATATCCGATGAATCATGATGAAATTGTGGAGACTGTCTGTACTGGTAGGCAGAGACAGCTTTTTGATTGACCATATAACTGTGACGTTATTTTTGTCCTCATTGCTATCATTCTTACTGATACTAGTGGTCTTGTCATTGCTAGTAGTAACGCATCATTGCAGAGCTTATTAAGTTATCTAAGGAAATCCTTAGATAATTTAATAATAATCCTTAGATAATCTTAGATAATTAGATTCCTTAGATAATCCTTATCTAAGGAACCTGAAGGTGCACAAGTCCATGGGATCCGATGAGATCCACCCGCGGGCCATGAGGGAACTGGTGGATGAAGTTGCAAAGCCACTATCCATCGTATTTGAGAAGTTGTGGCAGTCCAGTGAAGTTCCCACCGACTGGAAAAGGGGAAACATTGCACCCATTTTTAAAAAGGGGAAAAAGGAAGACCGGGGGAACTACAGGCCAGTCAATCTCACCTCTGTGCCTGGGAAGATCATGGAACAGATCCTCCTGGAAGCTATGCTAAGGCACATGGAGGACAGGGAGGTGATTTGAGACAGCCAGCATGGCTTCACCAAGGGCAAGTCCTGCCTGACTAACCTAGTGGCCTTCTAGGATGGAGTGACTACATCAGTGGGCATGGGAAGGGCTACAGATGTCATCTCTCTGGACCTCTGTAAGGCCTTTGACACGGTCCCCCACAACATCCTTCTCTCTAAACTGGAGAGGTATGGATTTGATGGGTGGACTGTCCAGTGGGTGAGGAATTGGCTGGGTGGTCACATCCAGAGGGTAGTGGTCAACGGTTCAATGTCCAGATGGAGGTCGGTGATGAGTGGCGTCCCACAGGGGTCTGTACTGGGACCAGTACTGTTTAATATCTTCATCAATGACATAGTGGGATCGAGTGCACCCTCAGCAAGTTTGCAGATGACACCAAGCTGAGTGGTGCGGTCAACACACCTGAGGGACAGGATGCCATGCAGAGGGACCTGGACAAGCTGGAGAAGTGGGCCTGTGTGAACCTCATGAGGTTCAACAAGGCCAAGTGCAAGGGCCTGCACCTGGGCTGGGGCAACCCCCAGTATCAATACAGGCTGGGGGATGAAGGGATTGAGAGTGGCCCTGCCGAGAAGGACTTGGGGGTACTGGTGGACATGAGCCAGCAATGTGCACTGGCAGCCCAGAAGGCCAACCGTATCCTGGGCTGCATCCAAAGAAGCATGGCCAGCAGGTCGAGGGAGGTGATTCTGCCCCTCTGCTCTGGTGAGACCCCACCTGGAGTATTGCGTCCAGCCCTGGGGCCCCCAGCACAAGAAAGACATGGACCTGTTGGAGCAGGTCCAGAGGAGGGCCACGAAAATGACCAGGGGGATGGAACGCCTCTCCTGTGAAGAAAGGCTGAGAGAGTTGGGGTTGTTCAGCCTGGAGGAGAGAAGGCTTCGGGGAGACCTTATTGCAGCCTATCAGTACTTAAAGGGGGCTTATAAGAAAGATGGGGAGAAACTTTTTAGCAGGGCCTGTTGCGACAGGACAAGGGGGAATGGTTTTAAACTAAAAGAGGGTAGATTTAGACTAGATAGAAGGAAGAAATTTTTGACAATGAGGGTGGTGAAACACGGGAACAGGTTGCCCAGAGAGGTGGTAGATGCCTCATCCCTGGAAACATTCAAGGTCAGGTTGGACGGGGCTCTGAGCAACCTGATCTAGTTGAAGATGTCCCTGCTCATTGCAGGGGGTTGGACTAGATGACCTTTAAAGGTCCCTTCCAACCCAAACTATTCTGTGATTCTATGACTCTAAGTTCAAGGGCAGTTGGACTTCTCTTTTTTGCAACTGATTCTGCAAGAAAAGATCTCTTGTTGTGAAAAAAAAGCCCTTTATGTGATAAGGTTTTTGTTTGTTTCTTAGTTGATTGGGAATTTTTTTTTTTTTTTTTTTGTTCAAGCCTTGTGTCAAGCCCGGAAAGTATCTCAGTAGAGCTGTATTGTTACAAGTTAAGTGTATTTAAAGTTTTTTGTCAGCTTGCTCTATAAAAAATGTTGCCTCTTGTCCATTCATAACAGAATCTAAAGGGAATTAGGCAATAAATAAGTACATTAAATACATTTGCAGTATGGTATGCAAAACAGTTAAACCAACTGATACGCAGCTTGAAAGCCTGGCTGAAAAGATTACTAAAACATCTCTGAAGGTATTTTTGGACTTCAAAACTATTGTAAGGAGATATTCAGTACTACTGCTGAGAAATTATATCACTGTTGCCAAACTATATATTACACAATTAATTTATACTTTATGACATAGAATTATTTTTAAGTTGTACGTCTTGGAAAAGCTAACTCTTTAAAAACAAAACCAAAGAAATGCAGTAAAAGTTCACATCCAGTGTTGTCACCAGAGCTGAAGATCTAGTCTAGGTTAACTTCTACTCATAGGAAATGATCTGCAGGGAATAGAGCTTTATCTCGATGTCCTTACCAATACGGCTTTTTATTGTTTCCTCTATTCTTGTGGAAAGCTATGACGCAAACTACCTGGTTGGGTCAGTTTTGACTGTCATTTTATGATCGGAACTAGTAGAGGAGATGTCGAGTGACCTTGTTCTGGATCTATGCAACTTCAAGTGATATTGAATTTGCCATTGATTTCTTCCTGGAGTGGATGGTGCATACTGCAGCCACAACTGTCCAGAGCGGGAATGACGCGCTGCGCAATTTCACTCGAGTTGTACCTTGAGGAAGCCACCAAAGTTAGAACAGATGTGGGACTGCTCTGAGGGATTTTCCTCAAAATTACGTATCTCCAGAGGCAAGGCTTTGTAAGAAAATTTTCACGCAGGACCTATAATAAATCTCGTCCTGTAGATTTTATGAGGGGAAAGGGCAATCCAAGTCCAAATGTGGTATCTCTCTGCCATTTTTTTTTTTTTTTTYTTCTCACAAATAACCCTAGTGATTGATGACTTAAACTATGAAAAGGGACTTGGCAAGCAAAATAGTCAAACAACGTCATGGTTCTGTAAAAAAAATTAATAAATGGGCCAAATAACTTGTCTTTGTGTAGTTTTCCTGTCCTTACTCAGAAGGAAAAGTGGCTTTTGCCAAGAAATATTTAGTAATTGGGAGGGGATAGAAGACTGGAAGGCTCTTCTGTTATCCTTTTTTCCAGTTCTTTATGGAAGGTGTGAAGGGCACATGTGGTAGTAGTTGTGCTACGCTAATTTTTGTTTATTTCTGGAGATGGAGGCAAGATTGCTCATTCCTTTAATACTGCTATGGTTGTCTTTCTTGCTGTGCTAACCTTTAAATATTTATTCCCTTATGGCACTGTATGTGGAACATGAAATTCATGACTTAATATGCTTCCATATCCTCTTTTTGCCATTGCACTCAGAAACAAATAAAATTAATGGTTTTTACCCTTTCATATTTAATTTTCTTGTAGATTTACATGGGCAGAATTTTACAGAGGGTTTCTCTACATCCAGGGTTGAAATTTGCTGTTCCCCTGAATGAAGATGAAATTGGTTTCCTTCATCTGTTTGCAGAAAACAAATAAAGAGGGGGATGTTAAATATGAACACACACAATTTTCGATCTTATTTATCAACTTTAAGACATGAGTGCATGGGCTGCTTTACATGGTAATGGAGTTAATTAAGAATTCGGCTATTAAATGCAAATCATTTCTTCCCGTTAGGTGTTTGTAATTTCTTTTAATTTGTACAGAGTCTCTACAGCATTATAAACAAGTGAAAAGAAAAAAAAAAAGAGCTTTTAAAATAGTGATATCCTACTTTTGTAGAATGTAATTCTTGTCAAAGAATTTTAAAAATATACAAATCTTCAGTTGCGAGGAGTGCGCATCACAGCTGAGGAGCTACATAAATATAGTTTCAAACCACCTTTCCACTCTTATTGAGTGGAAATACTGAAATTGTTCTGGGCAAGCCAGTTCCTTAGGAGAAAGCTGCAGAATAAGGAGCTGCACAACCGCAGTGCGTGCACTCTTGCGGTGCAATAGACTGGCAGTGTCAGAAGCATTTCACACCACCACAGATCTTCTCGTGCAGTGAGGATCTGCTCGGGAGCCACTAGGTCATATTTAGAGCGCCTTTACAACTGCCTTTTTCTAGGAAGATGTTTGATCTCAACCATTTGGAGTACTGCTGTTGCTTCATTGGTGACAGCTGTCCAGCTGCTTGGTCGGCAGCATGCAGCAATGTAAGATGGAAGTGAAGAACGCCTTTTCCAGCTGAAGCTGGGAAATGTTGATCCTCTGGCCAAGCTGGTGTGGAAGCTGCCCTGCCAGTGAACTCTGGGGATAGTAGTACAGTGGAGGCCAGTGCTGGTCTTTTTGTTTGGTAAGGATGCTATGGGAGAGTCACCAGTGCTCAGGAAATCGGTGTGAAAACATGGACTAGTCTTACCATGGGACAGTCTGGTGGACTGGGCTGTGCCATTCTGAATTGGAAAGATGGGTGCTACTAATGCCCTGCCTTTCCTGTGGCACAGAAATTAAATAAAATGTATGTATTTATTTGCTTTTATGCTCTGTTTGTTTATGTCCAATATGTGCTATTGTCCAAGTTGTAGCATAGCCTGGTGCTACCTGATGTATGATATTTAAGAAAAGCTTACTTTGGGTTGCTATGTGTGTGTTTCTCTTAGGTAGAAGCTCTTTTTGACACCCCCCCCCGCCCCCCCCCGTAGTATATTTTCACTGTGCATTTCAAACAGTGGTGAACAATAGCTCTGATTACTCCACACAGGCTGTGTCCCTTCAGAATGTATTATCTCAACAGGGACTCGGAGTGAAAAGAAAGCTATTTCCTTGCTTTCTAGCAATAAGTCAATGGACTCTTAAGAGGACAAGCTTTGCCACAGATGCAATTCTTAGGCTATGAGCAAGCAGAAGATAAAAGAGATCAAAAGCTTCAAATTCTGGTGAGGGGGAAAAAGCTGCTGTTAGCAAGGGGCCAAAAGCTATAGCAACACAACTATTCTCTAAGAAGTTGAAAACTTAAAAGGAACTTTTAAAATGTGTATCAAACAAAATCTAGTGTATGTTCTCCGAGGACAAAGGAGCATATGCAGGCTCACCACTTTCTATCTCTCAGTGAAAGGTAAACAAAAATCTTGTTTGATTGGTCTCTTTTGTATTCACCTAGTTACAGAAGACAGTGGGGGAAGGAGCAGCTTAGAAGCTGGAAGGACTGTGCTCAGCAAAACTGTTTTTATTGTTCAGGGAGCTGACTTTTAACTGCTGGGTTGAATTACTATATAAAATATAGCTTTGCAACAACTTATGTTTTATTAGAGAATTATATTTAATTTGATCACAGTTCTCTTTTTAAGGATTCACAACTTTAGCTGACCTAAACAGCAACTGAAGCTGAGGGAGACCACTAAATTATCCCTGGTACTAAAGAAGCATTCAGGCTGTCTTTTGAAGTATCTCATATTTCTTTCTTGCTGTACATAAAAGCATTTACTGCAGAGGACTTTGAGGTTTGTTACATTAACAAACACATTAAGTTCTGAAGATGAAATCTATCTTCCTAAAAATGTAAAAGTAATTATGTAATTCATTTACATTTAGATATGCAATCATATATAATTTGTGAGTCCTTATAGGCTTCTGTGCCATTTGTACAAAAGCAGGTTGTTGTTACATACACCCAGGAGATGCAGTTCTCATCAGTGGAATATATGCTGGAATTCAGAGATACCACTTCTCACACTGTTCTTGCAGGCAGCATTAGGAATAATATATTTTAGTGCAACAACGACACAGAAGAATTATATGGTTGTGACATTTTGTTCTCTCAAATTTTAGTTACGGTCTTGTTTTCTCCGGGAGCAGTGTTGCCTGGTCATTTTCCGTTCTGTACGAGGAAACGATAGAAACTACTGTTCCTCTGAGGTCCTAAATTGGGAGGGAAAATTCTTTTCAATTAATTGCTTTTTCCCATTGAGGGAAAATGCTTCCCAGTTAACTGCAGAGTTTAGGTGATGGTAGTTGATTGTGGAAAGAGATTCAGTCTCCAGCATAGATATATGAGAATGTTACCAGAGGTTTCACAAGAACTTCTGCATGTTGTACACAGAGTGTGAAAGATAGTGAGCTGTAAAGTATTGATTAGGACTCTAAACCCATTATGCTTTTTTTTTTTCTTTTCTCCATTTGAACTGGATTAGGTGATACTGCAATTTTTTGCACCCTTTTCCTCTTCCTAACATAAAATATTTTATAGCTATGTATCTTCTGAAACACTTGTAAAGCCTGTGCATGTACAGATACGCACACCAAGAGTCTGAATAGAATTTGGTAAATACATGCAAGATTTTTTTTTCCCCTCACATATACCTGTGTTCATCTAAACCAGATTGCATTATTATTTGAGACTGAGTATCTCCTTCTCAGATCACAATATGTTTTGTTGATCAGAGGTTCAGCATTAATAGAATGATAGAATGAGAATGACAAATCCCTAAATAGTTTTTTGTTTTGTTTTGTTTTTCTTCATTCCACTCAAAAGGCACTGGACAAATTAGGCTGCGGCTTGAGGTCCTTATTTGTTACTTCAGATTTGGCATACTTCACTTTGTACTACCACAATCCCAAACTGTTCCTTAAGCCTTCATAAACATAGCCAGACCTTTTATAAATCCTTGACAAAGACTCTCGCATCATCAGCAGGGAAAGTGATCTTTTTCTCCTGTTCTGATATTTGTATGCCTTCTACAGCAGTAATCCCTTAATTTAATAAAGATAAAAATGCAATAGCTTGGTTAAGTAATACAGGACACATAACAACATTCCTGGTTTATCCTTCTGTTTAGCCTTATTGATATAATTACAGATTAATTATCCACATGGGTGCACTCGTCTGCTATACCATATATAGTATATAGAGCCATTTAAATCTGCATTCCTCTAAAACCTTTGCAGAAAAAAAATGCTCATGAGTAAAATGTCTCGCTGGCACTCATGGCCCAGAAATTCTTAAGTTCATTAATTACCTTGGCTGAACATCCTGCATGGAACAATTTCATTACGGTGATCAGCAAACAGTGCCCTTTATTAATCCTGTGTTAGCCAAATGAACTAACTTGGGAATCGGACTTTCCAACCCATATCTTAGGCTTCAGATGTACGTGTACAATATACAAGATTGAGATGTTGGACTTGCAGTGTCCTTCACTAGGTTTCATATTACTTTGACATCATCTGGATAAATATAGACTGTGGAGCCTTCCTCACCTAGCAGTACAGGAGAAGGTCTGCTTTATTTTAATTGGCGTAAGATTTGTTTAAATCTCCTTTGTATTTTGGGCTCTTCCCACCCATTAATAATCAACAGTTTGGTCAGAACCCTACATTTCTCTATATCATGTCCTTTTTAAGTGTCTCACAAAAAGATCTTACTAGTATCATTATGCGGCTTGGTTATTCTTTTAATTTTAGTCCATTTTCTTTTGCTTTAAAAAGGAGAATATATCCTGTGGCTTTAATCAGGATTTAAGATGGTTTTATGTAGTACACAACATTCAGCAGCACTTTCTTTTGAGACTCTTCAGTACCTACTAAATTCCTACCTACCTTCAGTACCTAATTGCCCATTGTTGAACTGCCTTCAAATCAGAAGGTTTTCTTCCTTATGTCATTTTGAGTCAAGTTCTTCAAATTTGGCTAGGACAAAAAGCTACTGTATTAAAATTGTCATTTTGAAATAATATTTGCCGTATTAATTTTTCTTTCTTTTTAATGGCAAAAAGAATTTATTTACATTCTGACATACTTTTCTCAACTTTTTCACCTCTATTTTGCTTTTGTGAGTGGTCACAGGAGTAAGGTATCCTCTGAGTAGCACTACATATGGTTTTGGGGTATGGTACTGGAGATGATTAGTTGGAGCAGCCCAAAACAGAGCCAGGGACTGAAATAACAGTTAAACAACATAGATGATCAGGTCTAATGCCTGGGCTCCCTCCCTAGCTCTCCTTTATTTAGCACTATACCTCCATCCCTTGAGGTGTTTACAAGTATGATGGATGTCTTTCTAAAAGATCTCTTACAGTTGAAGCAGAAGTTATAAATTTGCTGAAAAGATAGCTGTTAAGAAACTTTATAATAATTTATGCCTTAAATCAGTCTACATAAATGCTGTGGTCCTTCCTAGCTTTAATATGTTGTCATGGTTTAACCCTGGCAGCACCTAAACACCACGCAGCCGCTCGCTCACCCCCCGGCTCCGGTGGGATGGGGGAGAGAATCGGGAGGGCACGAGTAGGAAAACTCGCTGGTTGAGATAAAAACAGTTTAATAATTGAAATAAAACAAAGTAGAACAGTAATAATAACAGTGGTAACAACAACAGCAACAATAGGATATACAAAACAGGTGATGCACAATGCAACTGCTCACCACCCGCTGAACCGACGCGTTGCCGAGCCGACGTGTGCCCCAAAAAACGCGCGAGCCCGTCCCGGAACTCCCAGCCCACCCACCTACTTATTTTTTATACTGAGCATGACGTTGCATGGTATGGAATACCCCATTGGCCAGCTGGGTCAACCACCCCGGCTATGCTCCCCCCGCCAGCTTCCCATGCACCTGGCAGGGCATGGGAGGCCAAAAAGTCCCCGGTGCAAGCACCACCCAGCASCACMCAAAACAYCAATGGGCCATCAACGTTCCTATTCTACCAAACCCAAAACGCAGCACACACCCCCAGCTACTGGGAAGAAAGTTAACTCTGTCCCAGCCGGAACCAGGACAATATCCACCCCTTATTCTATACCATCTACGTCATGCCCAGGTCTCACATTTTCCAATACATTCCAATTCATCATCATCATCATTTTTCCTCCCCATCGATATATGCACAGATGTCATTCCCTTAGTCTATGGGCCATCCCTCTAAAATGTCCATTGAGTTCATTTAGTCCATGACTTTTGGGCTCCATCTGTCATGGCAGTCTTTCAGGGCAGGAGAGATGGTGTGTGGCGTTGGATTGATGTATGCTGAAGCCAGTTCTGGTTCCATTTATTGTTGCGCTTGTCTGGTTTTATCATCGTTGCACTTTGCTCGGTTTCATCAGAGTTCCTTCTTCATTAATCTGGGTGACTCTTACTGCAACACCTTTGATATGACATACAGCATTATATAGCAATTAACATCATACAATTCAGTTCATTGGCTATTTTCACCCAAAATTAAATCCCCTTGAGGTACACATCGGACTTCCCCATCCTTTCGCATTACCCACCAAGTACACCCAGGTCCTTGAGCAAAAGCAATCCCACGAATGGGTTTTCCCTTGCCTGAGGCAGGAGTAACCCAAACTGTCTTCCCCAGCATATTTTTAATGTGCACTACAAGGACTTTATCCCCATCTACAGTACATAAGGGTTTTGATTGGGCAGAGCCAGCTCGGGTGACAGATCCCCTAGTGTTGACTAGCCAGGTGGCTTTTGCTAAATGTGTATCCCAATGCTTGAATGTCCCACCACCCGTTGCTTTCAGCGTAGTTTTCAGCAGTCCATTGTATCGTTCGATTTTCCTGGAGGCTGGTGCATGATAGGGGATGTGATACACCCACTCAATGCCATGATCTTTGGCCCAGGTGTCTATGAGGATGTTTCAGAAATGGGTCCCGTTGTCTGACTCAATTCTTTCTGGGGTGCCAAGTCGCCATAGCACTTGCTTTTCAAGGCCCAGGATAGTGTTCCGGGCAGTGGCATGGTGCACGGGATATGTTTCCAGCCATCCGGTGGTTGCTTCCACCATGGTGAGCACATAGCGCTT
>JAYKAV010002780.1:0-52573 GCA_035582835.1 Phoebastria nigripes
AATGGAACCAGAACTGGCTTCAGGATGCAACAATCCAACACCACACACCATCTCTCCTGCCCTGAAAGACTGTTATGACAGACGGAGCCCAAAAGTCATGGACTAAATGAACTCAATGGACATTTTAGAGGGATGGCCCATAGACTAAGGGAATGATATCTGTGTATATATCGAAGGGCAGGGAAAAAAATGGTGATGATTAATTGGAATGTATTGGAAAATGTGAGACCTGGGCATGATGGTATACATCTACAGTTTGTAGATGGTATAAAATAAGGGGTGGAAATTGTCCTGGTTCCGGCTGGGATAGAGTTAACTTTCTTCCCAGTAGCTGTGGGGGGGTGTGTGCTGTGTTTTGGGTTTGGTATAATAGGAACATTGATGGCCTATTGATGTTTTGGGTGTTGCTGGGTGGTGCTTGCACCGGGCACTTTTCAGCCTCCCATGCCCTGCCAGGTGCAGGGGAAGCTGGCGGGGGTGGGGGGGGCGGGGAGCATAGCCAGGGTGGTTGACCCAGCTGGCCAATGGGGTATTCCATACCATGCGACATCATGCTCAGTATAAAAACTAAGTGTGTGGGGGGCTCTGGGTTCCGGGAGGGGCTCACGTGTTTGGGGCACACGTCGGTTCGACAACGTGTCAGTTTGGCAGGTGGTGAGCAGTTGCATTGTGCATTGCTTGTTTTGTATATTCCATTGTTGTTGTTACCACTGTTATTATTACTGTTCTACTTTGTTTTATTTCAATTATTAAACTGTTTTTATCTCAACCCGCGAGTTTTCCTACTTGTGCCCTCCCAATTCTCTCCCCCATCCCACCAGAGCCAGGGGGTGAGCGAGCAGCTGCGTGGTGTTTAGGTGCTGCCAGGGTTAAACCACGACATGATGTCAACTTTCAAAAGAGATCTTAACTTTCATTCTGCATAAAGTACACTTTCGGAAATCCTTTTCTAGTTAGAGTGGAGGGGCCATACTAGGAAAACAGCATCTAATGCCTCAAATAGACCTTAAAACTCACTAGCTCACATTTATATACACTATACCTATTTGTTCTGATGAGCATAGACATTCTTTTCACAGCTGTATTAGCCATCAACCTGTAACTACAAAGCATGTAGAACCACCTAACTTAGCAATACATTGCAAGGTAATGATATTGCTGGAACCAGCCAGAGTAGAGAGACTTCCACTTACTAAAAGCAAAAAAAATGAGAAGAATGCTAAATGAAAAATCACTCAGTTTTTCACATTTGGTTGCTACATGAGCCTGCTGTTTAATGGGGCAAAGGAAACAGAGGGATGCTGCAGCTCACTGAGAAAGAGCTAAAGGTCACATACATCTTGAAGGGCCAGGAGGAGGATCTTGGAAATTACAGACTGGTCAGACCATCCTATCCTCAAGCTCCTGGGGAGATTATACAGCAAATAAATCCTTCTAAGACCCATGTCCAGGCACATGAATCACAAGGCGATTGTGACTATCCAGCATAGATTCACAGAAGAGCAGATGGTGCATGACCAAGCTTAGCTTTTCGTGATGACAGGTCTGGCTCAGTGGACACTGAAAACATTCAGGCTCAAAGTGTTATGATCAGTGGCAYAAAAATCCAAATTGCTGCCTGTTACTTGTAGCATCCATCTGCAATCAATACTGGTGCCATTACTGTTTTAATATCTTTATTATTGATGCAGACAACTCCTATGAGACCACATCTGATGTACTGTGTTCAGTTTTGTGCTCCTTACGTCAAGACYGGAGCAAGTCCAGGGGAAGGCCACCAAGATGATTAGGGTGCTGGAGAACATGACATACAAGGAAAGGCTGAAAGAACTTGGTTTGCTGAGCCTTCAGAAAAGAAAGTTAATCTGTCTACAGCTACCAGATGGGGAGGGTAGAGAGAAGACAGAACCAGACTTCTCAGAGATGCCCAGTGATATGATGAGAGGCAACAAAGGAAATTCCTATTAGATACAACAGAATCACAGAAGTGGGTTGAAGTTGGAAAGTACCTCTGGAGGTCACTTTCTCCAACTCCCCTGCTCAAGCAGGGTCACCTAGAGCTGGTTGCCCAGGACCGTATCAATGCAGCTTTTGTGTATCTCCAAGGATGAAAACTCCACAATTTCTCCAGGCAATCTGTTCCAGTGCTCAGTCATCACAGTATAAACATCAGGAAAAACCTTGTTCACCATGAGGTGGGTAAAGCTCTGTTGAGAGAAGCTGTAGAATTTCATCCTTGGAGATACTCAGAAGTCCACATGGCACTGAGCAATCCGCTCTAACTGCTCCTGCTCTGAACAGAGGATTAGACTAGCTGACCTCTGGAGGTCTCTCCCAACCTAGATTATTCTATGATTCTGTGGCATTCTATTTATAAAACAGAGCTTTCTTTCAGGACACAAAGCAACAGAATAGCAAATAGTATCATCGACATTTTGATTTCTTTCAGCTAAACACCATGCAGACAAATGCTGTAAGCCTCCATTTCCTATTCTGGCCTATGTGTTTCTCCAGTGTAATAGAAACACATGACCATGAATACATTCTTACTTTGCATCCTGTGGCCAGCGCTGCAGATTTGAAGCAGTTCTCAACCTTCTCTGTCAGAACAGAAAGATCTTTCATTGAAGGGGCACGTAGGTAAAACTCTAGTTCAGTGTAAGAAGGAATGATGTTAGGTTTCACGCCACCATTTTTTATTACGCCTGTAGAAAGGGAAAAGTCATGTTACCAGTGTTAAATACAGATGCTTCACCTTCAGCCCTGTCATGAAACTCCTTGCTCAAGAACTAAATACATAAACAAAAACCAACAAAACATCAACTGAGCATGAAATATATAAAGAATGTCAAAAATACAGCATGTGGACAAAGTTTCTTCGCCACATCAGATTAAGTGGAATGTGTACATGTTTTTTAGCACGATTTCATTGCATTCTTTGGTTATCTGTTATAAACCTAAAGACAAGCCAAACTAGCATTTGTAATTAATCCCCTGAAATTCAATGCATCAGAGTCATAAAGCAATCTGGCTGCCATTGAAAAAAAAAATTTTGTTATAAAGGCTACCTTGGATTCCAACTTTTAAAGGTTTCCTCAGCTAGAATGTTTCCAACTTATTTTGCCAGCTTGGAGAGAAATTGAGTAAGTTGCATTTCTCAGCAATACTGGAGTAATGTGTGTGTTGCAGTGCAACAGTGCACAGAAAGTTCATTAGATTCCTCATACTAATTCTTTAGAAATATTGGGGCATATAATATATCAAGAGTGAAGTTTGAGTTGAAACTGTTCCCTCAAGGAAATGTGTGATAACTACATAGTTTTCAAGTATGGCACCAGAGGCATTACCATGAAAGACCATAATATTTAGATAGTTCAACAAAAAAAACATTGTAGACCTCAATTCTACATTAGATTTCAATGCATTAACAGCTCATTGCTTTCAACAGGCTGCTTGTTTCCCTGGCCTCCCATCCTCAATTTATATATGTGGAATAAGATTTGTTTTCTGTAGAACCTGAGAAACTATCTACCTTAAATGGAAATACTGTACGAAGTTACTGATGTGTGTCACTGAAGCCTGAAAAGACAGTACTACCAGGATACAAACAGGCAACAAATCTTTACTTTTGGTGCAGAAAACCTATTAAGACTATGAACTCCCTCCTCAAGTAAAACCTTTCCAGTCTTGAATACAGTCAAAGTAAACTGAGTGCTGAATTAAACCACTATCAGTACTAGCCCATAACAAAAGGAACAGCTCAGATGAGAGGGACAGACATCACAGAAAAGGAACCAGCAAATCAGCAAGCAATCACGCAAGTTTGCATGACACATCATAACATGCTTGCTCAAAACAAGTAGCTTAATGAGCTTTCATTTGTCTTCCAACACATTTGTAAATGGAACTGGATAGAGTCTAAGCATGTCTACACATAAATTTCAAAGCAACTGTAATATGGACTGGACAGCAGATCTAGCTTAGAACTAGGCTGCCAGCACAATACTAATAGCACCTAGTTTGCCCTTCTCCTAGATGGAACTTTTTTTTTTTACAGCCTGTTTAATACAATTTCTTGAACAGAAAAAATCTACATCCCTATTTTTCAAGGGGGCAACATTTACTTCACTTATAAGCAGGGAAGAAAGAAACTTATCAAATATTAGACAAACTCAAACCAACATTGTTCAAGTACATAAAACATTGCTTAGAAATTCTAGACTTCAAGTAATGGAAACTATTTCCATTCTTGTTAGTGGGTTAACACTAAAATTTAAGACCACTTAAGTCAGCCACAGCTGTTACTGCAAGCC
This sequence comes from Phoebastria nigripes, assembly GCA_035582835.1. Lineage (NCBI taxonomy): Eukaryota > Metazoa > Chordata > Aves > Procellariiformes > Diomedeidae > Phoebastria > Phoebastria nigripes. The sequence goes on from JAYKAV010002780.1 coordinate 4,314, forward strand.
TGCAACACAAGACCTCCAACACACTGTTGTAAAGAAAGCATTCCTAAAATTAAATCTCATTCTGGCTGCTTATACTTTCCCAAAGGTATTTTAAATATTTCCAGTTTGAAAACCAGGTTTATGACAGCAGTTGTACCAACACAGTAATTTAAGTTTTGCTGTGGTTCAGGAAGTGTTACCTCTAGGTGGCTTGTTTAGATACTTAGTTTTTTGCCTACATTACCTATGTAGCCTTTAGAAACTATGAAGAAAGACGTATTTAGGGTTTCAGGCTTAGATCCAATAGAAGACTTAGGCACCTCCAATCTTAAACCTGCAGCACCTGAGTTTCAGACACCAAAGCTCATCATTAAGTGCCTTGTTTCCTACAGAGCAATAGGATAGAGAGCTAAGGCTATGGCTGCTGTCTGAAATTCATTTGGGTATGCTGCACAGCAGAACTGCAAACATCTTCATCTACAGTCAAAAGGGTTAGGGCTTCCAGACTCCATCCAGATACCCTGGAGAAAAACACACACATGTATTATCCAGCACAAGCAGCCAAGACATATAATGATCATTAGCTCAGAACTTCTGGAAGTGTTTTAAGCTCATAACAAGTATTCCAAACAAACAGTTCTACATTCAGAAGTCCTGTAGAAATGGCAAAGTTTCTTAATTTCAACTTGGAAAAAGTTATGTTGGATGTAATAAGGGAAACCTGGGTTTATAGGTAAAGGGCAACTTCCATCTCAACTTCTGAAACAAAAAGAAGCGCATGATGTTGAAGGAGTACAAGTCAAGCTTAACGGTTAACATGTCTTATTGCAAAATGATCTTTCTTCTACTTCAAGGTCTACTAGATATTAAATATTAGAATCCAGTGCACATCTAGTTGATTGGGCTACTAACCAGAACTGGTTATCACTTCTGCCATCACTTGTTTTTTGTACTTCAGCAAATAAACTTCAGTCACTCTAGACCACTACACCTTTCCATAAATGTCAATGTAAATGCCATCTAATTAATGGAATGTCTACTACAAAAATGATGCAGTAAGTAATACTTCATTTTTCAGAAGCATTTAATCTTCCACCTTTGCAAAAACACGTACATTAACTTTAAGGAATTCAAGGCCACATACCAAAATAAACTTAGCATTTTTTTTTTCTTTCCGAACTGCAACTTTAAGTGCAAAGACTTAAAATTTGTCTAGCCTCTACCTAGGTACCGGTGTCCTCTTCTGAATCTGACCCATAAGCCTATTTTCAGAAGTTAGTTCTGGACACTGACATGATTTTAAAGGTTACACACAACCTATTTAAATGAAATGGTGCTATTTCATAATATTTGAAGTGACTATGCTCATTTAGTGCAATAATGCAATATTTTAAATTGTGGGATTTTGTAAGTTAGTATTTCAACAGCCTAAACTCTTACTTGCTGGACATTAGATTTAATGAAGATCTCACCATGAACTCTCCAGGTCGGTTTCATTTGCTGTCTTAAAACAGACAGATTGTTGTATGCAAGAACAGCAGCATCTAATGCATTAACTCCTTCCCAAGGATAAGCAGCAGCATGAGAAGCTTTTCCATAGTATTTCACAGTCACACTAGGAAATAAAAGGCATGGCTTATTTGTTTTTCATTCACTGAAAAAATATCTAAAATAAAAAGTTCCTTTTGTTYACATAAATAAATATTTAAGTTTTGTGCAGCAGAACACCAAACAATTTACCTGGCACTACACTGTTGCAAAGTTGAACTATCTTTGAGTGCAGGAAGATGCTGAAAGATTTCTAGAAAACCAATGAAATGGAACAATATCAAGAGCCAATCAGGCAAGAGAGCTACTGGTAACATACCACTATACAGCCTTTTCCTGAGAAGTACAGGCTTCACATACTTATTACATGTCTCCAACACTTTTTTATACCTCCTGATTGTTCTGAGACTTAAAGTTACTAACATTCTTCTCAGAGGATAACAAACCCTTTTCTCTAATTCAAAATTAAAAGTTGATTGTCCTAATTCTTGTCAAACTTCAATAAAATGTGTATATAAGACAGCAAAAGCACATTACTAAGATCACATACAAGCCACGTCTAAATAACAAAAGTCAAGTTTTAAAAGCACAGTAAAGGCACAGCCTAGTATAAAATACACCTTACCATGCTACAGCAAGGATGTTCTTTCCCTGCACACCTCAAAAATGCTGGTAGAAAGGCTTGCAACAAGGAAGAAATCTAGTGCAAAGGTTATCGTCCAGCTTTGTAGAAGCCATAAAACACTGCACCTAAACACATCCAGTAAGAATTCATGCTTGGCTTCATCTTATGCAGGCCATTTATATTAGCCTTATAATTATAGCCTTATACAAATACTAAAATAATTTAGTATTTCAAATTATATGAAAACTCTTTACACGAGAAGCAAATATTAAATACTAACAACTACATAAGGTATTACTACTTATCAAATACACAAGTATTAGTTTATCAATACTAGAGATTTTAACTAGATCTGTTTGTACTCAATACCCAGTCCTTTACATAAAAAACTCCATCCTCAAGCTCAAAGAGTTGCCCCCTGAGACATACAACCTGTCTCTTACCCAGCTAGGACCAGCCTAACTTGCTTGTCCCTCTGTCTTGAAGATGCCAACTTAGCCACTTATCCTGAGCTGACCCCCCCATGCTCTGAACCATGCCACAGCTGTAAGTTAATACCAGAACTTAAATACTGGATAGCAAAGAGGGACGCAATGGAGTGTACTGTTGCAGCAGAAAATGTCTCCTAGTACTGCCTGCAATTCAAATTAAGTATGCCCTTTTCCATCCTCTCTCAACCTCCAAGACAACCATACATCCCATGCTGTAAAGTATGAGTTTTATTTAAAATTTATCATTATGAAATCAAGATAAGAAAACTTATCCATTAACATCCCAAGTATTAGACTGCAGCCCCTCAAATCAACTCACAAAGAAAGCAGGACTGATAGATATTCTCCAAAAAATGGAGAGAGGCAAAGTAAAGCAGAAAGTCACATTGTCATCTTTTTTTTTTCCCCCACAAGAAACATGTGCTTCTTAAAAAAAAAATGTTATTTCAGCATTCCTTCTCTTGTACTTTTATTGCTACACAAATGTCACATACTCTCAGAAAAAACCACCAGATTTTGGTGAATAACGAAACCCTAAGCCAGTTTAAGAATATTAGCAGAAGACTGTGGATCCTGTTTGACCAACAATAAATAGGCTGATTAGGTGAAGGGTAAGTAAGTAAGAATCAGCAAATTTTGGTATGTATTCACCAGTTATCCCAGTATGTTAATTCTACTTCAGGCACAAGCCAGCTTTGGAGTTTGCAGATGTAGTAATACTAGCAACTTAGTGATCACTAGTCTTTAAATTCCTTGGAAACAACCAAAAGATCAATTACAAGTCATCAAAAGCCTTTGTCCCTTTGGAATCTCATAATTAAATAAATCATGACATAAGCTGAGTATTTCAAGCTTTTGGAGGTAGTAAGCTGTTTCACTCAGTACTTCAATTCCATGCCTCCTCCATATTCAAGGTTTAAAGGCTATCTAGGACTTGCATCCTACAGCAGACCACCACCTCTGAAGAGATATTTCCAAATCTTAAAGTATCAAACTAAAAAGGCTATTGCAAGAGTTGAAATGAACAGAAAGACAAAGCTATTCATGAAAACTGCATCTTAAGATTATAGTCTTAAAGTACAGCAACCAAAAGCCAAGCTGAGATAAGTCTTGAAGGAGATTACAATAACCAGTTAAGACTCTTTAGAAACACAATGATGGAATATAGCAGAGAGCTAGCTAGGTAAGGAAGACTAGCTGTTGCTAACCTTGTCTGTTTTACTGGCAAAAGCAAAATGGCCAATAAAATCAAGCACATAGAAGCTGGAAGGTAGCACAACCAAGATGAAAACGGGTCTCAGTACATAAAGTTAGAAATGGTTGGAAAAGCAGTTACTTAAATATTACAGAATTTAGTCAGAGACAGACAAACGTAATACTTGGAGAAAACTGTTGCACTGGAAAGAGGTTACCAGTGGAGTCTCTACCAGATAAAACCTTGGGATCAAGAATCATTAGTAACCATGGCATAGAACATAGTAACAAAACCTGCTGATAGACTACTGCTAGGACACTATGAAAACAGAAGAGGTTTATATCATCAAAGGAAGAACAGCACGGCCTTGCAGACTGGCAGAGAAAGAACAGAAAGAAACCCAAAAATATTTTAAAAGATCATGTACTTACAGACTAAGCATTTGTCTAAGAGTTGATTGCTTGAAAATGACTGAAGAGGAAGCCCCTAAACATGCCAGCTGTCTCCAAAATGATAAGGAGACACCATGGTCCCATCATCAGCTGAGTAAGGTCTAAGGAAAGTCCACCTGATGTTCTGTGTACGATTCTGGTTATGCACATCCAGCAAGGAGTACTTCAAGGCCAGTCAAGTCACTCCAGATACAAAGGAACAACTGCTGACACTGAACAGTAGCGCTAATCAAAAGAAGACAAGGCATAATTTCTGAAGAGTTATATGGCTAGCTGGCAAAAAAAAGCTGAGTCTCTAGATATATAGTGGGGGTAAACATGAAGAAAAGCCAAGAAGTACTTTGAATCAAAAAAAAAGTTGATGTGAGAGTTAACAGATATAAAATGGCCGTGATTAAATTTAGGCTGGAAGTTAATAAGGATCCAAACAGCAGCCAGCCTGGCTGGCTCTTTCAAAAGTGGGAGAGAAAACCTGAAACACTTTCAAAACTGACTAAAATAAAATGCGTGGAGAGGACTAAATCACCAGGTGCCCAGGAAAGCAAGGAAGTAGGATCCATGAGACTCCCTCCAGTTGCATGTTGTAAAATTTAAAGAACAGGTATTTTTTAAATGAAACTTTTTTTTAAAATAGATAAGATAATCGCATGCATGTATAAAAAGAAAAGCCTAGAAACATCAGAAGAAAGAATGGATTTTGAGGACACATGCAAGATTATCTCAGAGCAGTCAGGCATCTTTAACACTAGGCTGAATGCTGCACTTTGGAAGAACGGCTCAGTGACCAGGACAGCGACTGGCTCCTTACCTGACTGCAAATACTTTGCCTGAAGGGCACCTGCAAGGTCCCCGGCCCTAAGTTCAGCCCCTTCCAAAGCAGCTCCCCTACTCGGGGAGGGGAAAAAAGGCTAGTAACAAGCCAACCCTTTCCACCTGAACCTGCTCACTCACCCGTGCTCGGCCACATCGGGCAGGTAAGCTGCGTTTTCTTGCGAGGGGTGTGCCATAAAAACCACATCCAGGCCGTCAAACGCTCCAGCGTTTATCAGGTCTATTTTGCCTCCTCCTTGTTCTTCCGCAGGCGTCCCCAGCACCGTGATCTGCAGCACAGACGCAGAGGGTCAGGGGCCGGCCGGCCGACTGGCCCGCAGGGGCCGGGGCCGCAGCCTCCGCCCTCGGGAGGGCCCTCACCTGGACGGCGACGGGCGCCGGCCGCGGCAGGCTCTCCAGGGCGGCCTTCAGACCCAGCGCGGCGGCGGCTCCCACCTCGGCGATGAGGTTGTGCCCGCAGGCGTGGCCGATGCCGGGCAAAGCGTCGTACTCGCAGAGGAAGGCGACGCGGAGCGGGCGCGGGCCCTGGGGGGCGGCCGTGCCCCACTCGGCGCGGAAGGCCGTGCCCAGCTTGTAGCGCGGCTGCACGGCCCAGGCGGCGCCCGGCAGCTCCCCGCTGGAGAAGAACCGGGTCATGGTGTCGTGCGCCTGGTGCTCCTCGTAGGCCAGCTCGGGCCGGCTCCAGATGTCGCGGCTCAGCGCGCCCAGCCGCGCCGCATTCAGCTCCACGCTCTCGCACGCCCGCTGCTTCAGCGTCTCCAGCGCCGGCAGCGCGGCGGCCGCGGGTCCGCCCTGCGGCGGGTCCTGCGGCCCCATGAGGGAGCGGCGGGGCGGCCCAAGAAGCACCTGCCGCCGCACCGACCTTCCCCAACGGCCCACCCTCCTCTCCGCGCTTGTCCACCGGCCTGTGAGCCTGCTGCCGCCGCCCCCTTTTATCGCCTCCTCGGCGCCACGGGGCACGCTGGGAAGCGTAGTTCGCCATCCCGGCACGGCCTGCAGGCGGCGCCCGGCCAGAACTACCCGTCCCAGCGCGCCCGGGGGGGCGTCCCTCGCCTCGCCTTGCCGGTGCCGCCAGGAGGAGTCCCGCCGTGTCCGGCGTGCGGCCTCTCGTACCCGGCGCTGGGCGTGTGGGCGTCCTTGCCGCTGCCACCTCATACTCGTAACCGCTGTCTTTTGCTGCTGACTTAACGCACGCCTTGCTCGCAGGTGTATTTACCATCAAAACAATTTCAGTCTTCAGCTGCTCTCTGTGTGCCGTTTCCCAGAGATTACATTCCAGTGCAAGATCTGCCATAGCTCCGCAGGGCTTGGAAATGAACACCCTATTTTCTCCAACATCTCCTTTATTTTTTCAACTAGAAGTCCTGTCTGCCTGGATTTTGTTTTCTCCTCTATGCTTCCTTGGCATTTCTGAACCCCAGACCTGTGAGAGCCGCTGTGCAGAGTAGCTGGTTGGGCGGCCGTAGCTCCAGACGCTCCCCGCCGCAGTTACGCCACCTTCACCGCCTGCGGCCTGTCCTCTTCCCGCGCCTGTGGGGCACGTGCAATGCCCAGTCACTCACCGGAACCCGCAGCAACAGGCAGCACGGGTGCTTTGTTTACACACGGTAAAGCTGATGCCATCCACAGCACTGCACGCAAAGCACGTGGGCTAAGCCTCTGCACAGTCCAAGCGCAGAAAGTTCAACGCTCTCGGGAAGCCTTGGACTTGCCGCCTGTATGCCACGTGGCATGTGGGCACATAGTGCTGTCCACAAAAGCCCAAGCAGTAATCATCTGTGGCCTTGCTGACTGTCATAATGAAATCCTGATGATCAGATGCGTGGGGTTTGGGTTTTTTTTCTGAAGTTTGTTGTGCAACACGGCATTTGTTTAAAATCCCGTGTGCACGTATCACTAATGATGGTTCATCAGTAGCTGGAATGGGCGTGAAGTGCTCATTGGGAGTTAATATTAGATACAAGCCAGATAGCAGGGACTGTGGCCAGATAGCAGGGACCTTGCCTATCTAACCAACCTATACTTGACAAAAGCTGAAGTCAACAGAAACAAAATGACAAATTCAGGTGTTTTTCCTGTATTCATTGAATGACCAGAAATTCACTTTTCGTTCATTTTAATCATGGTTTATCAACCATGCCCTTTCTCCACAACTTTTCTGTCACCTGGAGAGGTGCTTTGGTGTAGTGAACTGCAGGTTTCCCTTCTCCACAGAAGATGAAGAGGTCCTTTCCCTAGTGACAGCCAAACCCTACATGCCTCTTGGTCACTCCAGGCAGAGTTCAGGCTCCCATGCCTTATATTTGTCACGAGCTATTTTTACTCTTGTAATCCACTCTGGCAAGTACCGTGGTTGTGGTCGGTTCTTTCCCTCCACCCCCAAATCCTTCCAAGCCGAATAAAGCCCTCCACCCAAAAATATGCGCTGAACTTCCAACTACCCTATGGATACATGCAGTTAGTATTTGTCAGCAGCTGAGGGGGCACACACTCAGCAAAGGGGTCATGTAATTCAGGTCTGTTTGCCAAGGGATTTCTAGGACTGGAAGCCTTTTGGAGCAGTCAGGGTGTTCCTGAGGATAGTGCCAGCGTGCTTTAGGAACAACCACTGTAGGCATCCATCAAACTCAACCACTTTTGCACTCGTGGAAAGAGCTGACTCCCACTTTAAGTTTTAGTGAGGGGGGGAAAAAAAACCCACATGTTTTTTCTTCCTACGTACCTGGTTCCTGTTCACTATATAGTTTCATATTTCTTCAACAAAAACATGGGGTCCTGCTCCACCTGCTGCGCCTTCAGCACAGATTCATCCCGTACATTCTGTAGCTTTATATGCCTGATCGGTAGTTTTGCACCCAAAGGTGGGTGCTTGCAGTAGTTTTAAAATCTGTAAACTGGAAAAATAAACGTTCGATGATGTGACATTTAAGTGGCTTGCACATGATTCTTCAGGAGGATTAAATCTACTGTGTAGACCTCGTCCATTTGCTCTAACAAACCAAGATCAACATCGCAGGTCATGGTTTTCTGAGGAGTACCACCACGGGGGTAGCTGTGCCTTAGGTTTCATAGGTATTTGCTGACAGTGGGGAAAAGGTGAGAGTCAGATGGGGACTCTTGGGCTCCATTCCTGTGCAGAAGAGGAGTATCCTCCACGGAGCACAAATTCTTTCTCCCCTCCTTCCCCAGCCATCGCCTCCTTCCACTAACGCGCCTCCAGTCTGTCTTTGCCCCATTTCTGGGTGCTTGTTACAGCCCCACTTATCACATCCAGCCAGTTCTAGTCTTCACTCCTCAGCATCACCCAAAAAGTACTACTTTGCCCCTCCAGGCTCCAAGTCAGTGTTTGCAGTCCCATTCTCCTCACCTAATGGATCCTAATTCTGCTGTCCTGCTCCCTCCTCGTAGCTGTATTCCCTACCCCCACCAGGCACCAGTCTCTCCCTCCCAGCTCTTTCAGTCTCTGCTGAAGACAATCCCAGTGTGTTGCCCAGCCAGCCCAGGTCACCTCTCCACTTCTTCCCTGTCCCAGTCTCCCTAAACCCTACTTTCTTTACAGCTTTCAAAGTCTGCTCTTCTACTTTTCCTCCTTGCTCCTACCTCTCCTGTACTTTTTGTGCAGTCTCTACTCCATCTGCATCTGATGCAGAAAACTCTCCGTGTGATGCAGCCTGTGATTTGAGAATTGAAAACGAGGAGCTTTTTGGCTGAGTTAGTTTTCTGCCAGACTGCTGAAATGGCTCTGCATGGGGTCCGCGCAGCATGCTGCAGAGGACATGCCAACGCATGGCCAGGGTGACTGTGACACGACCGGCAAAGCCAAAGTGGCCAGTGCACTGACTGGTTCTAGTTTAGGACTGGCTTAGGCTGCTTTGGCTTTACAGCTGAGGATGTCGAGTCTCAGAGCCTCAGCTGAGCCTGAGCTAACAGGCACAGGAATGGCGAGACTTGGCCACAGAGCAAATTGCACTGTGGCAGCTGCCTCTGAACAAAACGGCTGCTTGTTCGGAGGGCTGCAGAAGGAGCAGGGAGTGCACAGGAATGCAGGGATTTGAAAGTGAGACAAACTTAGCTCTGGCTCATCCAGGGAAAATTTACCACTCATGGGGAGCGGCTAAATCACTTTTAGGGATTATGTTATCTGCTCACAGCTTGCTCCCCCACCCTCCCCGAACTGAAACATCTCAGGTAATCACAGAGTTGACTGACTTATGTGACCACAGTCTTAATCATTTGAAATTAACCTTTAGGATATGCTTAAAATCCTCTTTGTCTGCCGTGAGGACTTGTGAAGCACGCATCAGTAAGATATCCAATAATTTTAAAAAATTAAGCATTACAGGGTTTATGCCAGCTTGACAGTTCCAACTTGCATGTTTGAAAACTGATAATATGTATCATAATTAGTGCTAATATCAGTTAACATGATAAAAGGTATGTTATTTTGGTATCTTCCACTTCACAATCCCAGATAATTTGCACACTCCATGTACAACATAATTTTCTGTCATTAGTATTGTGTGTCTATTTGTGCTAGGTCCCAATTTTCCATCTGTATGTAATTGAACTTTCTGCACTACAATATTTTACAGTGTATAAATGTGTTAGACTTTAACGGATGCTGACTCTATAAAATACAACACATTCAGCAGTTGTCCATGTTGGGAATGCTAATATTTCACAATGACTCTTTGAGATGTGGAATCTCTCTTTCCTCTTGCAAAAATGTGATATGTTCATTATAGGGTAGAGCGGGCAAAAGGAGGAATGTGCTTCAATTTATCTCATGTAGATGAGGAAAAATCACTATGTAATCTTTACTTACTCCTTTTCCTTCTTTTACAAAGAAAATGCATGGCCTTTTGCGGATTTCCTCATCATCAGCATTTCCTAGATAATAAGCCATGGACTATGTCCTAGCAGCATGGGGAGTCTCAATGGCCTTCGTGTATGCCGCAAACTTTCACAGGGTGATCTACAAATCACATCTACAGGTGATTTACAGATGACAGAATCACAGAGTCACAGAAGGTTGAGGTTGGGAGGCACCTCTAGACATCATCTAGTCCATCGCTGCAGCGTCAGCTGGAGCAGGCTGCCCAGCTGGGTTCTGAATATCTCCAAGGATGGAGACTCCACAACCTCTCTGAGCAACCTGTGCCAGTGTTTGGCCAGCCTCACAGTAAAAAAGTGTTTTCCTGTGTTCAGATTGAATTTCATGCTTTTTAATTTGTGCCCATTGCCTCTTGTCCTGTCACTGGACACCACTGAGAAAAGTTTGTCTCTTCAGGTGTTTAAGCACATTGCCAAAAGCCTCCTGAGCCTTCTCTTCTCCAGGCTGAACAGTCCTAGCTCTCTCAGCCTCTCCTCATATGACAGATGCTCCAGTCCCTCAGTTGTTTTCGTGGCCCTGCACTGGACTCATTCCAGTAGCTCCATATTTCCCCTGTAATGGGGAGCCCAGACCTGGCCCCAGCACTCCAGCTGTGGCCTCACCAGCGCTGAGTAGAGAGGAAGGGTAACCTCCCTCAACCCGCTGGCAACGCTCTTCCTAGCGCAGCCCAGGTGGCTGTTGGCTTTCTTTGCCGCAAGAGCACATTGCTGCCTCATGCTCAGCTTGGTGTCTGCCATGACCCCCAGGTCCTTCTTGGCAAAGCAAGGCCACAAGAACTTTTTTTCTGTTGCAGAAAAACAGTGTTACGCTCCTGAAATCAGATCAATTTAGGAAAGACAAAGGAAAAGGTGTAAAGTATTTTTATTCATAAGCAATGGATACATGCTAAATGAAGTCTCTATTTCTTTTATACAAAGCCCTTGCCGTCCTAGTCTTGTTCCTATTCTATCTCCTCCTCAGCATGTGGTAATTGTTTGTGTGGCAGAACTATTGGATATTTACAGCAGAGATGTGATGGTAACTATGAAAACAAGCAACAAGTTTTTTGCTCCTTATATTAGAAAGCTTCGGTTCACAGTTGTTACACTATCACATTTTGTCTCCTGTTTTAGGAGAAGGCACCAGTCCTTCAATGTCCTATGCACATCTGAAAATTCATTGAATGACCCAGTAGGAAGAAAACATTTATATTTACTTGTTTCACTTTCTGTAAGTTGTGCCTTAGGTTATGATTATGACAATGTTGTATTATAGTCAATCTACATTATAAATTTACAAAATGCAAAACATATATCCAAAACATGTTGTTGTGGTCTACTAGACGTAAGAAAAAAAAAATTAATGCATTTTTTAAAAACAAGGTCAAAAATACTATGCTTATTTTTCAACTGTGATAAACAAATAATGCAGTATTAGACAGTTAAAAATACTAACAGAGGAAATACAGTCCAGATATCATCATGGTTCTTTGGGAAAAGCAAGAATTGTGCATATATTTATTTGTAAGTAAACAAGAACAAACTTTGCAGCTGCTAATTCAATTCATATTCCTGGAATCAAGCTGTAAACAAATGCTTGTATTTTTCTTTTAGAGGGTGGATGAGGTTCAGTAGCTTTCCATTGGTCTAAAAGAAGGAACATCTGTTGTGGCCATAAAAAACTTGATGATCAAGTTAACCACGTCCCACATTAGCAACATTAGGCATTTAGGTTGAAATCCAGATCAGACTGAACTCAGTGAAAGTTTCGCTGTTAAATTCAGGGTGGCCTGGATTTCAAGCCAAAATCCAAAGCTTTAAAAACAATAGCACAGTAAGTATTAAAAACAAAAGTAGGCTGATGCTGTGTGTAGGAGCTGTACACTGACTTGCCTAAAATAACATTCCAGTCTGGTTTACAAATAGCTTTATATTAGGAAGTACATATCAAGACATTCAATGCTATGAAAGTGGATTGTACGTTTAAAAAGAAAGCGTGATAAGAGTTTCTTTGGTCAGATCACAGTATCAATATCACCATAGAGCAGAAGAATTTTAAAGATCTCAAAAAGAGAAGTGGCCAAAGTCACTGGAGCATATTGTCTTCTTTAGCTGTTAATGGATCAAGGATGCCACTACGTCTTATGCATTGCTTATCAAGGGAAAAGAAATGCCGGACAGGTGGATTCAGAAGAGCAAAGCCTTCTCCCTATAGACACATCGTTTCCACCACTTACGGGTCAATCATAGTGGGGTCAAAATCTCATTGTCCAGAGCAGACTGAGTCAGAAAACATGAATTTAACGTTCCCCTCGGATTTGGTCGCATCATGTACAAAACTTGGAATTAAATCTGAAATTCCTCACACAGCATGTTTATTCCTCAGGACCTTTTTCATCTTCCTTTCCCAGTCACCTGTGTATTAGCTATTTGACTTAGTGGTTAAGACCTCACCATTTGTCCAAATGCTGTGAACCTGTACCCAAAAGGGCAAGGTAAAAGCCATGCTTAGAGCTCACATACATGCACTGAGAAGGCAGCTGTGGCTATTTGAGATGCCACTGCCCCCAGCTCTTTGTACCTGCCAGCGATGCCTGCCCCAGCTCTGGTGGCAGAATGAGACACAAGCGTCTCCAAGCTCCTTCAGCGCAAAGTCCAAGAGCTTAACTCAAGCTGCCCCCAACCCCCTTGGCATTTTATGCTTTAAACACTGGCCTTTATCCTGAAGCAGCTTAGAATTATCTGTGTTTTCAGTCTGCTGACTCCGCTCTGTGGGTGGTATTCTCTGGGAGAGAGGCAGTAATGTTTTAAACCGACACAGTTATTTTCAAAACAATCACTTTCATGCACCATTAGCCACAGAGGCTGGTACAAGCTTTGCTGGCTTTAGACTGGTTTAACAGAACAGTGCTCTTGTATCTTCTGCAGATTTTCATTTGCACTCCGCAAGCTGCAAGAATGCAGCGAGGGCTTAGTTGTATTCTGTATTTTTGCTGGTTTTCTTTTTCCATCTGGCGTGTGATTTTTTAACAAGAAACATTAGTTAACTTCGAGAAAAGTTCAAAAATTGCCTGAATTAAGTATTGCCAATTAGGGCAGGTAGCTGTTTAAAGGACAGAGCTAGATAAACTTGCATTTCTTTCTTTGGTTTGGCGCTCTGAAGAGTTACATAAAACTTATCAGCTATTATGGGGATCCTTGAGGTTGCAGAGCAGCATGTAAACAGAGAGTTAAATCTCTGGTGTTACTGATATCCAATACTCTTAACACACAACACTCACTGACTGCTTGCTCTCTCTTCTATATTCAAACTTCTTTAGTTCTGTAACAGCAAGGAAAGTGTCAAATATGAGAGATCTTACCTTGGAGAAAAATGTCTTGAACCCCTCCCACTCCTCCAATAAAAAAATCTTGTCTCAACTATGCCCTTTTATTTCTTACACCATTAAATTTACATATCTATTCTAACCTATAATATGGTCGTGTATTTCACATTATACTATAGGTCAAATGTTACGTTTGTATCCTTTCTGTAGTAGCAGCATCATTACCGTCATAATGCTATCCCAGCTTGAAAAGATTTGTGATGAAAATGGCCTGGTCACATAGATGTCCCATCAAGACACTTGATGCTAAAACAGCTCCATTACTGACACTATGAGCTTTTATTTGTTATATTAGGGGCTTTGTTATTTGGTTGTGTCTTAGACGTCTAGCTCCTTTCTCCCTCTAAAAGGCAGATTTTGCATATTTAAAGTCGGGTAAATTCAGTGATTCGTTTCATAGCATGACTTACTAACTGGTCTATAAACACAAACAGCGGGGAAGGAAAAAGTGACCATAAGATGCAAATCGTAAGTCTCTATTGCTGCCAAATCCTACAGCCTGAGCAACAAGCTGGCTCACCCCGGGGAAGGACAGGAGGATGCACATCAGCAGCTACTGCTGGCTTTCCCCCTGTACGTTCATTCGCTGGCTGGCTCACAGACCGCTTCTGTGGTGGACAGCACAGTAAACAACCACACGGAAAACAGGCAGGCGTATAACGGGCAAAAATTGCAGGCACTTTGCACATCATCGTTAACTTCCCCCCACTACCTGTAAAAGAGACAATTAATCCATCTCTGTATTCATGAGACCAAGTGTTTTCCCTGTTAAATCTCTATACAGCTAAAGAGAAAGTAAAAAACTGTTACACAAACCTCCACACATTTAATTGCTGCTCTCCTGTCAATTTTAAAAATGGTTGATAGTATTTTTCATATTTATGACAATGCAAATGTAAGTGAAAAATGAAATCTAGCCTGTGGTAAACTTTTCAAAGTAATGAAAAAAAGTCTGATCTTTCCTGATGTTGAAATGCCCCTTTACTAACGTATATGCCACCAGTTATTTACAGAGACATCCTAGGTTGTTAGAAATAAAGTTTAATTCTGCTATTAACTCAAACAGAACCACAGTCAGGCCCCAGCTCTTTTAGTCCCTTGGAGGAAAAAGTATTTTGCAGCTCTTACAGATCTTTATTTTTAATCCGTTGACTCTTTGAGGCATTACAGCTGTTTGTTCATAGACAGTATCTGTTTGTGGGTTAAACAGACAGAAGATGACCACTCAACTCAAACAATATTCAATTTTCTATTTTTTTAATTTCAATTTAAATATAGATGGAGATTTTTATCTCATAAAAATTATGGGAAAGCCTCTAGTTTGTTTCATATGAGTATACTATTTTGCAGATAGACAGCAAAATTATTATATATTTACAATCTACAGGAATCTTAAGTGGATTACTTCTGTTAGGCATCACAAATTACTATTAAGTACTTTGTTGTGGATTTAGTGGTACTGAGGAGCTATTGACACAGCAAACCAGCAGCTTACTGTGTCTAATTGCAAATCTTTTTACCCCCAAAGCTTTTTTGTTATTAATTTTTTTAAATCTGAAGTATGATACATTGCATAATCATAAATACACTTTTATTAAGTGTTGACATTTTCCATAACACCTTGGGAAATTACATTAAAAAATTATTTTTGCTCCTATTACTGAACAGATTTGTACCAATCATGCAAATAGGAACACAAGCCTTATGGGTGTTCATTAATAACAATTATTTGCTTAAGATATTAATTTCAAAATAAATATTTGCAAAACCATACTTTATGTATTCACAGTGGGAATATACAAAGCAATAACATGCTGGCAATAGCCATTATAACACACAATGATTTTTTTAGTCTTTATTTAATTTATGTGATATCACAAACTTAAATAAACACTTACAGAGTATGTTTGCACTCACCACATACACTCCTGGGTTTACTGCTGACAAGAAGAGGTTTACGGGTATAGTGAATTTGCAGATTTGTTCAAGTTTATATCAGTTTTCTGGAAAAAATAAGCAGATAAGTGAAAAAGGAAAAAATATATTTGCCTGCAGGGCTATTAAAAAGAATCATATTTCTAATTTACGTTATTATGAACTTTGCTGACCTTGTATATATGAATAACTCACGAGAGTGCAGTTGGATTTTTTCAGGTCAATGTAACACATGTGCAGAACTTTGCCAGAGTTTTCAGGTGTTTTGAACTTGTGCAGTCATCACTGTGAAATGAAACAAGTATGTTTTTATCTTTTTAAAATCCAAGGAAGCTAGGACATCCAGTATATCCAGCGACCTGTGAACAGGTACTGAAAATTGCAAACAGTTGTGGTCAAACTGTATTACTGAAGAAGCTAGTCCAATCCATTTTGGTTTCAACTAATGGTTAAAATGATTTCGAGGTGAAGTCATGCATTGCCCAATGACACAACTTAGGTAATGTGTTCTAGTTGTTTCTAGTCCAAGAGAGCTTGATCTTTAGTTACCCCAGCCTGTTTGTCATTGCCTAGAGTTAAGCTATCTTGTTTTCAAGCCCGTCACAGAGACCCTGAGTTGCAGTTTGTTCAGGTACTTCATAACCTTATTACCTTTTCATAGTTTATTATAAATCTCAGATCTGGTCTGTGCATTTACACTTTATAGAGATCTGACTCTCCTTCTACTGTCCCAAATCTTTTAATGAAACAGGAGACAGAGGTGGCTCAACGTTAGCAGGTGGAAGATGGGTATACCTCAAACAGCATCCAGTTAGTAGCAAGGTGGCCAGGGCCAGTTCCTATAATTAAAAAGTTCATCTCCTAGATTCTCATGCGCAATCTTCATGCACCAACAGATATTTGTGTGTTCTGTAGTATGTTTTATGTATATTTTGTATCACACGCATGTGACCTCCCCTCTCCTTATCAATGCTGCTTACTGTATCACATACCAAAGGCACTTGTTAGGACTTGTGTGCGATGCCAGTGATGCATCCCCTATTCACCCATGCGGAGATGCGCCTTTCCAGAAATCTGCCTGTGGATAACCTGAACGTCATCACTTCAAATCAAGAGCACTATTTTTAAAAAAAAATCATCCTTGCAGTGTGTGGGTAATCCATACTGAACAGGCACTTGGGAGAGAGCTGAGCGTGCAGTGCAAGGAAGTTAGACAACTGTGGACATGAAATGCTCCTTATTTGACATGCTCACCATTAGAGAACAAGAGAGGCAAATTTAACTGGAGCCTGACAAGGCCCACTATATACCTATCTGGGACTGACTGCTTCCCTAAGCTTTCATCAAGGCTGCTGGAGAAGCAGAAGGCAGACGGGCATGAGCACCTCTTTGCTGAAAGCAGTGTTGCCCAGGATTCACCATCAGCAAAAAAATCAGGCCCTTCTTGTTGCATTCCCTCCCCACTCAGTTATACTCACCTCTAGTATATTACTGCAAGACCTGCACTCAGTTGCTAAAAACGTTACCTGATTGAATGAGCTCTTGTGATTAGCAGTCTCACTACATACAACATCTAGGTAGAGCAAAAAGGTATTACAAATATCTGTTGAACTGCAGGATACCACAGGGAATCTGGAAACTTCTGTGGCTTTTAAGTGTCAACAGATGGCACAGAGTGACCTACTTTGGAATAAATAAATAAAAAAAGAGAGGCTGAAGTTGCTCTGGCAAGGAGTGCCTGGGCTGGTACTGGGAAGCTGCGGCGACTGCGAAGCGCAGGGGACTGACAATGGGGGTCTCGACGCTGCCAGCTGACTTCGCAGCCCAGGCATCATTAGTATGTGTTGGCTGTTCTGTAGCCTACTCAATATGTGCCAGTAATATTAATCTGGGTTCTCTAGCAGCAGGTGCCTCTATCATAAGACGCTCTAGCATGATTACTTTGCAGATTGGCAGAAAGTCCAAGGTTTGAGTGACTCGAAAGAGCAAAATTAAATTTCCAACCCTAGCAATGTCTTTTCTGGAGTCAGGCTGGGTATTGATTCTACAGTATTACTTTTTACTTTTACAGATACTTAAGAAAAAATGACTTCATTCTCCAAAGAAAAAAATATAGTCTAGTACTTTCAATCAGCACCACAGACATAAAAGTAATTGTCAGATTTTTCCACTTTCCTCTTCTAGTTGCTTCAAGGTATACAGCATCTATTAGTACTACTGCTAATTTCAATGGGAAAATCTCTAAACTGTGTTATTCCTATAACATCAAGTGTCCTCACTCTCCTCACCAGCTGTTTTGTAAATTCCACCTATTTTCACTATCGTATCTGGCCTCTTCCAGAACTTTCCTTAAACAAAGAGCACATAAATCCTTCCAAAAGCATAAAGGAAAATTAAACTTGGATAAAATGTTATACTGTGAGACACAAYGTACAGACAGCTCAGGTAGTTTACTGAGCTCTGCTTGTTCAGTAACATGGTTGTGAAACTCACGGTACCAGCATGTATTCACTTGATTTTATGGACAGCTAATGCAAAACTGCTATTTGCCACCTGGCAAGCAGAGCGAGTTATCTTAAGCCTGCTGAACACCCTGTTTGTAGAACAATATAACAAATTAATTATCCAGTATGGATCATTTCGTTTTTCTCATCTGTTCAGGTTTTTACAATTTAAACCCGTATAAACATTCAGTTCAGTTATGAGTACAGTGTATGTGCTTAGCTGCCTGTGTGTAACATAAGGATATGCTTTCCCACCAATATCTGGGACAAATCCTCTCAAGGGACACTGGGCTAAATATCCATTTGTTTTTAGATGACAATTGCAGAATTGAAGCACTTCACACAAGAACCATTGTGATTTTTTAAGCCCTCCTGCTCATTCTTAAACATTTTATACCTTTCAGACCTTTTAACTCGACATGCAGTAAACAGGGACAGATTGATGTCAAAGCTTTCCCGAACCATTAGCATTATGGAGCTATATTTAAACCCTCTGACAGGGAGAATCCTGTATGACAGGAAGAGGTTGAAGGCACTCAGTCATCCAACCCTCTGCCAGGCTGCATTTCAGATGATCAGAATTGGCCCTGAGTAACCTGGTCTGACCCTGTAGCTGACCCTGCTGTGAGCAGGAGGATGGACCGGAGGACTCCTGAGGTCCCTTCCAGCCTGAATTACCTTATGGTCAGGTATTGGGAACTACTGTTTGCATTAGACTTTAATATGGCGAGCCTTAGCAAAGTCATTTTTCTGGAGTGCCAAAGGCACTTTCCAAACCTCCAAACGTTGCATAAACAGTGCAGATGGAGATCAGCAGACAGACCTGCAGCTCTCCCCATGGCGTTGGTATTCAGCTTACATGAGAAACGTCTCAGATATCCCACCTTGGAACACACACCTGCCTCGAAGGAGAAGGAGGAATTATATCCTCAAGTAACTCATAGATATCCTCAAAATATATGTCTCATTTCCTGCAACAGCTGTGATAGCTCTTTCTGCTCCTTCACTTACTACAAATCATCAGCTATGGCCGCTGGTGTCCCCAGGGAGCCACACTGGCACTGCAGCCATGTCATGCTATGCACAGACTTCCCCATCAAGCAGACACAAATCCTGCTGCCCACCCACGGTAGCAGCACTGACGTCACCTCCTTGGCTGGGGAGGGTTAGAGACCGTGAAGAGTTCACAAATAGATGATGGCCTGCAGCACACAACATGTTTCTTCCTGCCTTGAAAGACTGCACAAACAGTCCTTTGCATGAGTGTGTACCATGTTGAGGTGATGGTGGAGGAACAACACACCCTTCTCACAGGGCAAGTCTTGCCCTAGTCCATGGGGTGACCACCATCTGTCACATGGGTCTCCTTAGTGCCCCTTGTGGGATGCAAGCTATAGATGGGGGGAATGAAAATGATGAAGGTGTATATAAAGTTTATGGAGAAATTATTAGTAACTTCATGGTTAACGTGCAAACATGGATCTTTGGTAAGGCCCTCAGCATGAAGACAGGTTCAGAATGTGCTTAATTTTGTTACGAATTGTCACATCAGTAAGTCCACTCACTAATAGAAAAAATAAGCATGTGTGAAAGTGTCCATACAGTCAGGCCTTACATTTTACGGTGACATTTTCTGAGATTGATTGCATATGGTGTGCATTTTTTGCACTTGCTTTCTCTCGGAAATGCCTCTCCCAGCACTTCGAATGCCCTCTCCTGGGCACTGCAGAAGCCCTGCTCTCTGGACAGGAGACCCACGCTCAGTTAAGTGGCCAGGGCAGGAGACCCGTCTGGACATGTGGTAGAGGTCCCAGGGTGAGGGGCACTTTATCTCATTCAGTATTATAAAGGATTAAATAATTAATGAAGCTTTATTTAGCTTCCTGGCTAAGATGGCCCTAAATTTTCATTTGTTACATATCTCCTTTGCTTTTATCTCCTGTAGATTCTGTGCTCATACAGGAATATTCAGTTCGCATGCAGGATGTAAAAAAGGTCTTATGAAATTACTTTGAACAAAGGCCTAGATTCACAAAAATATGTCAGTACCTAATTTATTCTGAGGAGATGGTAGGGGTAATACAGTCTCTTAAATGTTTTCTTATATTTATTCCGCTGATGGTATCACTCCTCCAAACCTGTAAAAATAGTTGCCAGAAATGGACGTGCCCCTTTCTGTTTGCTGACTGTTAAGTTGAGGCTGAGGTTAGACATAGGTGTCTAACTTCTAGGTCCTCGATTTATGGCATATGCTACACTGTGTATCCTATGATAAAAACACAGGGTAGAGAGCAACAACATACAGTTTTACTCCTAGTTATTGCAATTTCCTTCAAAGTTCATAAGTTCACAGTAGGAAATATGTTCTTCTATATTTTTAAAACCCCAGGGACACAGTAATTAATATGTCATAAGTTTGTGTTTTACAAAATACACTATCTGCCAAAAGTGCACTGGATGTTTTCTTTTAGAAATGGAGGTTTCCTGCCTAATCCATTTTGCTTTAATCTTCCAGCTGCTTTTTTTGGTAAAACACAAGCTGAAGAAAAACAAAAACATTAACTTCTTTAGTTTTCTTCTATTCTTTCTTGTTTGCTATCTTTTCAGTGTTCTAACACAACAGTACAACAATAATTCAACAATATTTTGATCTAATAAATTACTGCCTGATGTTTACTTAAAATAACTGAATTACACTGAGCCACAAATACAGATTCAGCTGCTGCTGGCTGTGTTTTCCATCTGTGGAGCTCTTCCCCAAAACGGCCTGACGACATCCCATAGATTATTCTGACTCACTGGGGTCCCACAAAACCTCTGCCTAACGCAGGTGTTAGCAACAGCAGGTATTAGCAGTGGACATCAACTCAATGAAGCAGCGGAGTAAAGCAGATGATAGGGAATTTTTAAGGGTGGTTGCATCTGCAGGTGAACTAATGAAAAATAAATACAGGGAAGGATTGATTTAATCTGTTTACATAACTCACTTAAAATGAACTTGCAGTTAGGCCCTCACTAGGAGTTACTCAGTGATCATACCCTCCAGCTACCTAATAGAAGCATGGGTTCTGGGCAAGGCTGTAATGAGGAGTGATGGGCTCCTGCTCCCAAAACGGGTCCTTTCGGGGTCCCCCTGCGAAATGCCAACGCAAGCCACTAGAGGGAACTCAGCCTATTCCCTACGAGGCCTCGGCACTGGGCTGTCCCTCCTACTCACTTACTTGGACCTTTACTTTAAGCTATATGCATATGCGTACTTAAAGCTATATGCATATGCTTTAAAGACACCTGCCACAGTAACTCCATCTGTTAAAGCAAAAGTACCAGTGGTCTTCTGTATCGCACATGCACACRACACGATTCATCTTTTATATTAGTAGTAATGCAGTTTTTTAGCTTTGTCTCTCTTAATTCTTTTCTTTCCTCATCATTGCTTTGTCTACGTGGTGTCAACGCTCTCTGGAAGTTACTGAATGTGCTCCTGGTTACTAGTGGGTGTGTAAAACACGTTCCTTGCATTTCTGGCAAGAAAGGGACTTGGGAGTAGGAAATTAAGGAAGGGTGGAGACTTGCTAGAGGTCCTTAGAAGGTGAGGTCGGGGGCTGGCTGTGACTGGGGAAGACAATATGGAGAAAGGTTTCTAAGTGAACAAGGAGCTCCTTGCTTTGGTCATCACATTTCGGCTTCCTGCTCTTTCACCTTCTTCCGTATCTTACGTCTGCCCAGAGGGAAAGCACCGTCCTTCGGGCTCAGCCCACGTAACCATCTCAGCAATGTTAAAGCAAAGCCCTTCCTAAGAAAATTGTGACTAAGCTGGCATTCTGATCAAGACTGCAAGACTGGATCAAGATTACTTTTACCCTTCCCCCCACATCTTCACATTGTGTCCCCACAGTATTTGAAAAGTAGGGCATGTTTGTGTTAAAAATGATATAAAAACGCAACAGTTTGGAAGAGTGCAAGTAATCATTTATAATAGCAATACAGGTTAACTCTTCAGTGTTGCCACAGGGGGAAGGAATAAAACCAGGCTGTCTTGCCTATACAGGAGTTTCTGTTTCATCACAGGGATATTTAGGTGTGGAGGTTGCCCTCTCACTGGGTGCTACTTCTGGGGCAGTGAAGGGAAAACACATTTTTGTTGGAAGGCTGCCTTCTCTGAATGCTCTGAAATACGCTGACGTTGCCATGAAATCTGGCACGTTTCACACGATTACAGAGGATGGTGACTACGTGATCCAGATGGGGGGTCACCAGAACTGGGGGTTCTCGACTGACCCCTCCCTTCACCCCAACACTTCCTAAAGGCAGAAATTGCAGTGAATATGTTACTTGTTCATTCTTGTGTACCCAGCTATGGCTTTCCAGAGCTTCA
This sequence comes from Phoebastria nigripes, assembly GCA_035582835.1. Classification (NCBI taxonomy): domain Eukaryota; kingdom Metazoa; phylum Chordata; class Aves; order Procellariiformes; family Diomedeidae; genus Phoebastria; species Phoebastria nigripes. Next base: position 26,507 of record JAYKAV010002780.1, read on the forward strand.
ACATTTATCCCAAACAGCATGGTAGACAGAAAAATAAAGAAAAATAAAAGAAATAAAAATTCATTAGTGAAAAATAAAGAGTGAAATTGAAAAGTCTTGAAAATAGGAGTTTAATTCTGCACAGGCATAGTTAGTTGATCACAGTTACCTGTGTGGACAAACTAATGGCACCTGTGTTGCCATTTTCTTTTTATGGAAGTTAACTTACATGCAGCAAGAAGTCGTATGGCTGCTGTTGAATTTGATCTCTGTTATTATAAATTTGAAATTCTACCCTTCGCCAAAATGGGAGAAAACTCTGCAGGTTCCACGTTAAAGCCTTTGGGATATTTGTTTTCATTTATGTGGAGAAAATGTAATATCAGCACAAGAGCTCAAAGGACGTTGGAAATAATTTTGAAATTAATCAAATGCATGTAGATAGACGTGTGGTAGAAGAGCAGCAGAATAATAAGGCATTACGAGAAGATGATTTCCTTCAGTGAGGGAAGACGGGCTATAATTTGACATAAATGAGGACTATGGATGGGGACTATGGGGGAAGGCCAAAGAAACAGGTGGCACAGGTCAGGAGGAATATAACAAAGGGATGGGGCACTGGAAGCAGCAATTTTAGGGCCTGGGGTATGGAGAGTAAATGGGCTGACACTTTTCTCTCACCTGTGTCTGGCTTTTAGATGCATCCATCTCCCCTGCCTTGCGTATATATTGGGGTCTCTCTTGAAAGGGTCTGAACCTTTCCCCTTGGAAGTCAGTTATGATAGCTGTCTTGGGGACTAAAAGATTATTTTACCAACATATGACAGAAGATATAGATACATATTAAAGCAAACAGAATCTTATCTGTGATCTACTTTATGGGGAGGTGGATGGGTAATTAACTAAACTGCCATATGGGTAAGTAAATTTAGGGAACCTTTCTCCGAAAAGGGAAGTCCCTTATCATTAAATTGGTGAAGGAGACTGAGAAATGAAGAAAGGAAAATGATACAAATGGTACAGAGCATCACCCTGCAGATGTGAACAGACCTTGCAGGCTTTGGGATCTGTAGGTGCTGAAAAGCATAAACAGTGTATATGGCCCGTATAATACTTTTTTCTTTTTGTCCTAAAATATATGACTCAGTGCTTTGGGGAAGGCACTTACTAACTCTGCCATGGTACCTGAGGGAAAGCAGGCCTTGTAGGTACTGAACCAATCTGGTACCTGGTAATGAATTAAAAAAGGAACATAAACCATAAGACCCTCTCAAAGGAGTGGTGTAAACTCCTACCTTAAATTGCCTAGGACACAACCAGGTCAGAAACATATAGCTAACCACTGAACTATCACTGAACACACAGAAAGGCACCATCCTACAAGGAGGAGGCTGAGAAGAGGACTTTTGGACACATCCAGCAAGCAGGCTGTACTTGTGACAGGCTCTCAAGCAGTAGACCCAGCCTGGCAAATTAGATAAAAAGCCTCGGGTTCATGAGTCTCAGAGCTGCAGACTGCATTTTTGTCTTCCTGGCACGTCCTCCTGCCAGCAACCAGCCCAAGTCAGACCTCTCAGACTTCCTGATTGCTGAGGAAACAGTCCTTAAACTCTAATTGTTTGGGGTTCTTGAGTTGTGTTTGGCAGATGAATTCTGTGGTATCTGAGCTCATCAGAGTTGTTTCTAGTCCTCCAGGATATCAAGTGGGGTATGTTATGGTTACTGAGGCTGTGCTACACGCTTGCCAGGTCAATTCATACCACGTTGACGGGAGAAATCTCAAGAGAATTATTGCATCTTGTAAAAATCTAACTGTCCTTTAGAAAAAAATACATTCTCTCTTGGAGGAAATGTACCCGGAACACAGCAGCTAAGTGTGGCATACTCAAATTGATTTTTCAGGTGAAAAAAATTACATGTATGAACATTTGCGGGGAAGTGAGGGAAACTGAGAATGATGAAATGTGTTTAGGGGGAAATACAAGAAAAGAGAAACTCGCAGCTGCAGTGAAGAGTAAAGAAAACAGATAGTTGGGGAAGGTGATGGGAAGGCTCGAGGTCTTAAGAAGGACTGGCTGGTGGTAGAGAGAGACTGGGTCACTCATAAACTTCACCTTCTGTCCTCCTGTAGGAAGATCCTCTCTCTTGGGAAAGACTGGGCCTCTTTCTGTCTTCTAGGATCTAATGAGAGCCTATAGATAAAGCAAATGTAAACTCAGGAAACTATGAGGATACTGTGCACGCCCGTGGCCTCCTCAGCCAGCTGCTGGCTGCAGCATGTTTGCACAGCAGTGGAGAGCAGCAGCCAACAAGCAGAAACTTTTGGCTTATCATCAGCCTTCCCAGTGCTAGCTGTGGGGAGAGGACTGAGAGGATGAGCTGAAAATGGCAGCGGTGTGTATAGATTATATATTGTATCACAGGGTCAAAAGCAGGGGTGGAGAAAAGTATAATAGTCATCTTTCATGTGCAAATTACTAAAGCTATCATGTAATAAAACTGTACACAACACAAAACCTAAACGCAGCCTGATTGATCTCACCAGCCCTATTAATGACTACAAATGCCAAACATCTCAAAGCAGAACATTATATTCATTGCATTTTAACATACTAGACAGTGGGATGAGGAAGACTCACAGATCACACAGCAACCGCGTGTACTAGCAAAGGAGAAACCTGGCTGGAGCTCCAGAAACTGTGGTTCTGTTCCTGGCTTAGTGAACAGCCTGCAGAGTGATCTTAAGCAAGCCAGTTCACTTCTGTACGCCTGTTTTTCCAGCTGTAAAACGTGAAGGCTGCTATCACGCACATGCATACTTTATCTGACCACTTCTAAAAACCTGTGGAAACCTGAGAGCAGTAAGCACTTGTACAGCATTTTGTGATATGTAAAGCAGTGCTAGCCCTCAAGAATGCTGTGCCAAGGTGTAATTTCTAGTAATGAGTAATAGGTACTGATCAGAGAAAAAGTCAGTTACAAGACTTGCCAGCACATACTGTCTTTCCCCAGATGGTCCCAGTCAAGAATTGGTAGCAAATTCCATTTCATGTAGTCATTAAAATTCCCTAAATTTGCAGTAACATCAGATACTTCAGGAGATAATTTTTTGCAGTATCTTTTCTTCCCACATAATTCAATGGAGAGATCTACGCTGCTTCTCTCTTATCTCTTAGTTGACCTTGTTTTTCAGTTTTTCTTCCTACCTGTCTTCGTCAATTATTTTTTCCTTATCACTCCTAGCACAGGGCACAAAAATGTATCAGCATTTTTTTAGTGCTTGCATACAAAGAATGTCTAAAATTTGGACAAGGTCTATCAATTTACTGCTCCATTAATTCCTGCAATGACCTATTGATACTCTAAATATGACAACATGCAATTTCTGAATATTCTGATGCTAGGAAAGCAACTTACAAAAGCTTCATGCTATATATATATAAGCAAATTATAGATCTCAAGCTATATATTATTTTAAGTGAGGGCGCACCTTAATCTTTCTCTTGCACCTATGTCACCAGGCAGTAAAGAACACAAGATTCAGGTGATGAGAGAAAACAAGAGAAAGGCCTGACTCTGTATACTAAGCTCTTTATTGAATGTAGCTCTAGGTCTTGTTTCAGGGAATAAAAACCAAAGTAAATTGTATTTTGATGGCCATTGCCATCACCACTTACAAGGACATTTGCAAATTAAGGTTCATAGACCTACCTGATGAAAGCACACTGCTTCATTAAAGGAGCAAATGACATCTTTCGTAGAAATAGCATCTCCTCAAAACTTTATGCTTCATGACCTTAAGAATGGCAAAATGGCAATGATGATTACACCACTTCTTGAAATACATGCAGCCATATACTGAACTACAACCAAAGACTTTGCAAAGTCCTACAAATACAAGAAAAGTCCTTGATCCCCAAATACTCCCTCTTTCAGGTGTAAACTACAGAAAACACCAGTTTGCTCACCAGTGGCAACCTACAGCATAAGTACATATAACCAGTGTAATTCTCAAACTGAAGACAAGGGTTTATGAACTCGGACTAAATGACCGCATCGGCCCCACACAAGCCTGAATATGTGTAACTTGTAGTAATGTCACTAGACTAACGTTACACAAAAGTACCAGTGCAGCACTTCCAACGGAGTCGGGGCTTTGTAAAATCTCAAGGCCTGTTTTCTGGGAGTTGAATAAATGAGATTTTATCACCTCATGGGAAAAAAAGTTAGAGAGGAATGCTGACTTCAACACAGGGGAAGAAGTACCTCTGCTAGGACGTGTTAGCTGTGCAAATTAATTCCTGAGGATTTTTTTTCAAATTCAGCTGAATTCTTGACCTTCCTGTCTGATAACATTCTTCTACACTTTCAACACAAAACAAGAAGTTCACAGCCTCTACATTGCTGATAACACTGTTACTCAAGTTCAGCAGTTAGGTCCTTTTATTGGATAATATATTTCTCCTTAATTGATGGATGTTCCCTTCATTAATCTTTTCTATTGAATCAGCAACTAAACATTTCCTGCTATCAAAAATATTTAACACTGTGGTTCCTGTTCAACAAGGTAACATCAATTTTTCACAGTAAATGTTAACATTTTACAACCTTTACCTCTTTCTTGCTTACCTCCTAGCCTCTTCAGGGTAAGGACCAGCCTATTCATAACATAAAACCTTCTTAGAAATTACAAGAAAAAATAATTCCCCTTAAATAGTTCAGTCAGTCAGGCATATATTATGGGAAAAAAAAAATTAAAGAACATATTGTGAAATCAAAATTCAGAGTACAGGGGGTTGTAGAAGAAAATAAGGAATGTTTTTAACTGCATGATGGAAGCATCAAGACTTTCTATGCAGAAATAAAATCAAACTTATTTCCAAAATTACAATGAAAACCGATCTATAATCTTCAGGCTTCATATAATCTATAGGCTTCATATTTGATCTCAAAACTGGGTAAAGCAGAAAAAAAATCCTGAAGTGTGGCCGGTATCAAATGCTTTATAATGCCAAAGCTTAAAAAATACCCTCTGAAAATAATTACAAGAACTGCTTAAAATGACACTACTTGGATAAAATATTAATCAGCTGAAATAAAATTCAGTTTATGGAAAAAGTTACAGCCTCATATACGGACTACTCAAGAATTTAGCAGCATCGCTGAAGACATACTGGTGTAACAGAGTTCAAATGCACACAGGATTTCTAGCTCCTGTTGCATTAGGAGACAGCAGCATTTCAGCTTTAGTAGAGCACCAAGCCAGCCGTTATTAATGAAGCTGTCTAATGGGCTGAAACTTAGCCACGCATGAAAACCCAACAACAGATACTTCTGCGCTCCATGAAAGCTAATTTTTCAGGACCATCACCACATGACATTTAACTGTTTAAAAGTAAGCTGGTAGTTAACTCGCACAGTTGATTCCCGTGCAGTTCTGCACAGCATTGCACTAAAGAAGATTTTAAACAGAAAAGATTTTCATTGCCTAACCAAAATGCAGTACATTCATTTTCCTTACTCTGACTGAACTCGGAAGACTTAATAAGCAATTTATTTAATTCCTGTACAGCAGACACATGACCAGCTGATGATAACACATCCACCAAGTTTGTTCATTTTCTTCCTTAATGGCTGTTCACTTCAAAAGTCTTTATACTATATTGCAAAGAAGTCCTCCAAACATGACACTAATCTTTTTCTTTCATTTACTGGCTGTAAACTCAAACAATAGTATGTTCATGTAACACAATGCCTCGCCTTCAGGGAACTGGGTTGAGAAATCTGTCAAAGTGAAGGAAACCTTGAAAGTGAAAATCCCTGTAAGAAAATACTGTAGAAAGATAAAGGAAAAAACGTGGGAAAGTGACAAATTAAGTGCAGAATACGGTCCTAAGCGATGACGATGTCCTGATTTTTCAGGTGATCTTGTTGAAGCRTATATTGCATGTAGGCCTAGTTTTATAATCCAGTCCGTTGGCCAGGAAGGTACTCAACCCAAAGATCTTAAGAAGATAGAAACGTGAAGTGCCCTGACACTTCTACCAGATCACAACAGGGCCAGCAATACTGACACAGAAGTAAGCTAAATAAGCTTTTTTTTTTTTGCGCTGTTTGGAAAGACTGGATGAAACATTGTTATCTTACCCTGAAAACCTTTACAGTCCAACAAGGTATGGAAAGTTTTAAATTTTCAAGACTTCAGAAGTCTCATCCAACAGCTTTAAACGAATTGACTGAGGAGCCGAGAACTATCGGCATTTACATTCAATGAATTTTGTAATCCCCAGGGATGTGTCGGCAAATCAGGGTAGAAACAAAGAGGTTATGTTACATTGGTAAATTTTACATAGGATCAGAGTTAGCATTCAAACTATGTAATTTGATGTCAGCTCCAAGGGACAGGGAGGAAAAGAGGCTGATGGTAAGAGATGATAGGGAAAAAAAGGGTACCTCCTTTTAAATAATACCAACCTACATAGCTGATGGAAACTAGCTCTTGTCAAGCTAGTTATCAAGATTCATAGATGATCACAAGTTCAGCTGACAAAATTAACCATTGCCTAAAGCTATGGGGAATTGCTAAAGGCATTTTCCCTTGCACTTGATGACATTCAGGCAAAGGAAAAAAGAAAAAAAAAAAAAAGGCACAACAGCAGATCAATACAGCATATACCAAATATAGTAAACTGGGACTTATGGTCTACTTGAGTCATCCTTAGTGAGATTCTACTAGAGTTTGTCTTTGCCCTAATACTGTTTATTAAAAAGTTAAAAAAGGAGGACTTTTTGTTCATTTTTAGAAGACAAGCTAGGACACACTAAATTACGGAGTATTTACATTAGGCAGCAAACCGGGCTGTTGAAGCCATACATTTACCTCAAGCACGTACCATCATTAACCAAGCAATACAGGTCTATTTTGCAAGACAGTGAACCTGGAAGTCTTTGTAGCAGACCAAAAATTTTCTATGAACTCTTAGTTTAGAACATATATAGTTAAATAGCCTAAGAGCATTATAATGAAAAATTTTGCAACTATGTAATTAATTCCTTTAAACAAAGCAACGAAATTCTCCCTTGGTTTTTGACCAATCTCATTTCAGGGCTACGTTAATGAATACTGCCAATTCACACACACGGAACGAAGTGATGCTATACATCAGAAGCAGTAGTGCACATGGCATGAATGTCGCTAACAGTGCCACTCTAAATCCCCAAAAACACCATGCTGCTAGCGCTTCCTTCCTACAAATCCCTCCTAGTACATTAGTGCCCAGGGAATACTTTTTTTCAATGCATCTGAAAACTTAAAAAATGCTTTTCTGTAAGTTTCACATATTTCCTGCTTTATTAATCTTATTTAAATACTAGATTAGTAAAATAACTGCAAATCTAGGTTACCTCAACATGCCTGTCAGACTAATCTACAGTCCAATTCCTTAAGAATTTTAGATCAGAAGAATGTAATTTCCAGCACAGCTATCATCAAGAGACAAATCTAGTAAAACATATGAAGTTTAACTTGCCCCATCCATACCTTTCTGTCATTGCTACTTTTCAGTATCAACTAGTTTAATAATCACTTACTATGGAAATACTTAAGGAGCATTGCAGCATCAATTCGTGTAATTGCCCAACTTTCTTGAAATCCAAATTTTCAAGAAACAAAAGGCTAAGGAACCTAAAATGACATATCACAAAGGAAACATTTTTTTAAAACACCAGGAATTCTTAACGAGCTATCGAATTTCTTAATTATTTGGATAGTTAAAAGGCTGAGGACAAAATATTCCTACTGATGCAGTAGAAGGCAATCAAGTAATTTAAGTTCACATACTTGAATTCACAGACACACACACACACACAAGAAAAACAGAGACATGCTTAAGGGGAGGCCAAATTGTTTTATTTAATTTTTTAGTGACCAATTGGATTTTTGGCAGAAAGCTCTGCTCTTTTTTTTTTTTTTCTTTAAAGAAATCAGCAGTGCTCAAATTGATGGGTTGGAATTTTACTCAAATTCCAGTTAATTTTAAAAACAAACAGATGAACAGGAATTCCAGATACTGTTTCCAGAGCAGAGAGCAAAACTTCACATTTGGATGAAAATTCCATGTTTATACTCGATTGGGACACAGAATGTAAAACTATTGTCAGTAGTGCATGAATAAAACATTCACATTTCATCTGGAACCTTAAAATCAGAAAGCTGTACTCTCCTTCCAAAATTTTCATTACCTTGTGCAAATCAAGTCAAGTCTTCATGTGTCAAGCACACACTTAAAATTGTCCATATTTTATATACAAGACATCTACCATTCAGGCAGTGCAAAATACATCCTTTCATAACAAAACTAAAATGTACCTCTCAAAGTATGAACAAGAATATACACATAATACATGATGTACACTATTTACACAACCATAAAAAATATAATACAAGGATTTTTTAATGTGATTATAAGACTTGACAGTCTTTTGCAATTTTTGTTGCAACAAGGCATGTTTAAGTTTCCTGGATGGAGTTTTCTTTGCCAATTACTCAAGAGATCTTGGAAACTATGCTTGAACTTTTAGGAGAGTTTTCAAATGGACTGCCATCAACTCCCTGTTTTGGTCAGACGGTTCAGCTGTGCCACCCACCCAGTGGCTGGGAGGCTTTGGGAGGACACTAGGAGATGGTGGGTCACTAAATTTTGCCCCAGCGTAATTTTCTTTTTGGCTCGCTTCAGTTAGGGTGATAGGTTTCTTGGACTTGGCATTTCTGAAGTTCTCTGTGTTTTTAAGTGGCTTTTTCTCCTGCTTCTGAATTATTTCTGGCGATACAGAATCTTGCCAAAAGTTCTCTATCTTTTTTGCCGAGGAGATCTTTGTCAGTGGCATGTTACATTTACTCTTCTGTCTGTTAATCTTTGGTTGTTCACACAGATGTAAACTGTGAACAGGCTGGCTGTAGGGGATGGCAGCTTTCTCCGTCTTTCCCACCTTGTTCTTTAAGAACTGCAGAGACAAAGAATTCACGTCAACACACGACCCCTCTCCTCAAGAGGTGCCTCCGGCAGCGCGCAGGCACAGTACCGCCACCGGGGCATCTGCTAGCCAGACTCGAAGACGTGTTCCCGCACCGCCCCTACGCCGGACTCCCGAAGCACTGCACCGGAGACGCGAAGCGAGGCGCCGGGGACCACCTCCACCCCAACGGCTCGCCCGGCCGCCTCACCCGGGGTCCCGGGGGGGGTATAACGGCCGGGCGGGTAACGAGCAGCCGGCCGCCCCCCTCCTAGCTACCTCACGTCTTCTACAATTCCTCCGTTAGCGTTACGCGCTTGCTGGCAGCGCCCACCAGTCGCAGGGCGGGCAGCAGAGCCCTCTCCGCCGGCGGGGGCTCATCGCCTCCCCAGCCGCCCTCCCGCGGCCGCCATGGGGCGCTGCGCCCCGCGCACGTCCCGCCTGCGCGCGCAGGGGCAGCTGGCGCCCGGCCCGCAGGCTAAATCCGGCTGTTGCTGGGCTCAGCGGCGGGCGGCGATTGGTGGCGCCGAGCAGCCAATCGCCGCCCGCGATTTCCTTCCCCACCCCCCGCCCCGTCCGAACGGGCGTAACGGAAACTCTTCCCCTCCGGCGGGGAGGCAAGCGGGCTCCCGGAGTCCAGGAAAAGGCGAGGGGCTGAAGTGAGCAGAAGTAGCGGAGCCCCGTCTTTACCTCCTTCCTGAGGGGTTTGCTGGGAGCGGGTCTCGAAGGGGCGGGCGCGGGGGGCTCCTCCGGGGGGGCCGTTACCATGCCGGGGGCGGCTGAGACCGTTGGTGCAGGGTGAGCGCGAAGTTCGCCCGGGCCGTGCGTTCCCAGCGGGGTCCTTCTCCCCAGGCCGGCGCGATGCTGTTGGTACTGTTGGTAGCGGCTGGGCAGGAGCCCCGCGGGGCTGGGCCGGATCTTTCCCTTCCTCCGCCGGACTCTCTTCAACGCGGGCCGCGCGCTGCCCCCCGGGCCCGCCAGGCAGCAGCTGGGCTGGTTCTCACAGTTGCTGTCGCCTCGCCTGAGGCGCTGGAGAAGAGTAGAGGGCAGCCGCCTGGGGTCTTCGGTGCCTGCCGAGATCCGAGCCAGGAAGGGCGGCGGCGCCGTGGTGGTGACCATGGTGGGACGTGGGTACCCAGAGCTGTTCCGGGAAGAGGGGTCGAGCCCCGGCGGGGATGAGCGGGTCGGGTCGCTGGGGAGTGTCTGCCCGGGCTTTGTGGGCTGAGATGGTGGCGCAATCGGATCCGCTGCTAGGAGAACATGGCGGGGGAGTGAAAGAAGCAGCCACCAGCGCCCCGGTGTTGTTACCCGAGCGAGGCACACCCCCTTCCGTTCCCGCGCCAATCGCCGTGCGCGGATGGCGCGAGCGGCACGCCTCTCCACCGGGCGCCGCCAATCTCGACGAAACGGCGGCTACTCTCGCCCCTCCTCAGCCAATCAGAAGCGACACAAACACTTGGGGCCACGCCCGCTTCCGCAGGCCGCCCAATCCGGGCAGACACAAACAGCGGGCACGCCCCAGTCTCCGAGTCACGGGCCCGCAGTGCGAAGCGAACGGACGGGACGGGCGGTTCTCTTTGCGAGAGCCGCCGGCCAATCGGACGGCACGCAAACAGCCTCGGCCACGCCCCCGCGCGTCCCGCAGCCAATTGAGGGGGACGTAAACAGGCGGCGGCGCGYCCCCCCGGTGGGCGGTGGCGCGCCGGCGGGCAGGCACGCGTCGCCCGCTATGGAGGTGCCGGCGCTGCGGCCCGCGGCGGCCGCCGGGCTCCCGGCCACGGCGGCGGAGGAGGGACCCGGCCGTGAGTCGGAGGGGCGGAGGCAGGACGAGCGGAGCCTGGAGGCGCTGAGCCTGGCCGCCGGCGGCGGGGCGGCGGCGGGGCGGCAGCTGCCGGAGGGGCGGCGGGCAACGCTGGCGAGCGCCCTGGAGCTGGAGGGGACGGTGCTGCGGGAGGGGCGCCTCACCCAGTTCGTGGCCAACAACCTGGAGCGGCGGATCCGGCTGAGCGGCGCCCCGCGGGGCGAGCCGGCGGCGGCGGCGGGGGGCGGTGGCTCTATCCCCGCCATCGACCCCGGGGCGCTGCAGGACGTGGTGGCCCTGGCCGGGCAGGTGGCGGCGCAGGTAGACGAGCTGCTGCGCAACGTGCACTGCGGCCTGCAGGCCCTGACGGCCCTCAGCGTCGGCTGCATCCAGACCTACCGCGACGGGGTGGAGAGCCTGGGCGAGGCGGCCGACCTCAGCATCCGCGCCATGTACGCGCTGGTGGCGCGCTGCGAGGAGCTGGACCGCGCCATGCAGCCCGTGCCCGCCCTGGCCAAGCGCATCCGCGACATGAAGGGCACCCTGGAGCGGCTGGAGGGGCTCTGCAAGTAGCGCCGCCCCGGCGGGGGTCGCCGCCCCGCCGCTGTTCCCGCTGACACCGGGACGCCGAGCGAGGAGCCGCCGGGGCTGGGAAACCGGGGCCCCGCCGCCGCCCTTGCTATGCCAGCAGCGCGCCCGCTGGGCCTTCTCCGGGCGCTGGAGCGGGGCTTGGCCGCTCCGACAGGCCCCGGCCCGGCGGCTGCCCGCCCTGCCAGGCTTCCCGCCGGGGCGCCGATGCCCCCGGCGGCCCTCAGGCTGCTGCTCTCCCTCTCCGGTAGCCCCACCACCGGGCCCGCACACGGCGTCTTCGGCTCTGCACCTACACATCCTTCCTCTCCCTCTGTGCTCCTGTACGTGACCAGCCGACATCTGTGGCCAGTCCGCTGGTGTTAGTCTGGAGGAAGTGAAATTTTTGCAACCGATGAAAGAAAAGGTCCCAGTTGAAATCGCGGGGTAGATGGCAGACGGTGCTTTTTAGCTTCAGCTCCATTAAAGAATTTGGATTCCACATGCCTTACGCTTTCTATTTGTTGAGGGCTAGGAAAAACTAACCAATCTTAATTAAAAAAAGCAGCTGTTAATACTTTTTTTTAACCAAATTTGAAATTGTTGTGAATACTTGCTTGATGCTTGCAGGCATACATGCTTATTTGTAGTTGACTTAATGCCTGACGAGTAATTCTCACTTCTGCCGTTACAGCAAAACAAACAGGCAGAACACTGCTGTCTCTTACAGGACACAGTTGTAAGAGAAGATAAGAGGAAATTTAATATATATAGCAAAGACACTTGCTTTCTGAGAAGAATATAAAATCYGTGGAATATAATTGAGATTCACCTAAGATCAAATCTATATGCAAAGTTCTAAATAAAAGCCTTCAGATAAAATATGTTTTGCCTCTATTAGTCTCTCCAGTTTTCACAGTGTACAAGTTTAAATGGCATCACTGTGAAATGATCCTGTGATTTTGGGGGTTGTTTTCAATTTGGAAAATACCTATTTAAGTAGATGAGGAACATGAATATGTGATGACACTACATGGGTGTATGACTGACAGAAAATGGGTACTTTGGGATAATTTATTTGTATAACTTGAAGCTTTTGTATGTGCATCACTGTATGCAGAAGTGATTTTGCTGTATCAGTAAGTATTTCCTCTGAGGCCTGAGAGTAGCCGGATTCTCTGCTCGCTATGGTTCCTATGCAACTTTTAGATGATGCTCTTAGCAATCCATTTAGGTCACAAACGTCCTGGTAACAAGATTTCAGCAGAGAAATGATCACTGTGATGTTATGTATGTGTAATGGTGCTTTCGGTGACCAGCGGCTCCTAAAAACCTYGGAGCAAAGGTAGCCAGAAATACTACGCAAGTCCGGTGTAACTTTTGGTTGAAGAGCAGATAGGTTTATGATGGGTGCAGCTGCTACCGCACCATAATCTTATTAAAAACACTGAGTGAGGGGCGGACGCTGTGATTCTGTGCTTCTACATGTACACAATACTGAATTGTAACAAAATAATATGGTTTTATGCCACCCTGGTTTGCATAATACCGGTCTCTGGCCTGTTTTGGGCTTTTCAACATGGCCATGTCTTTCCCTCAGCACAGGGATGTATTTCATGTGTGGCCTTCCAGCCCGAGCAATGGGAGAAGGCTGGAAACGGGCTGTGCCAAGGTCGCGCTCTTTGTGGTCGCAGCTCTCGTGGTACTGTCTTCTGGGGAATAGCTGTGGCTCCAGAAAGGGACCAGAGGTCTAATAGAGGTTAGCGGAGAGAAAAAGGAGAACTTAACTGCCCCTGCCCTGGACCTAGAAGACACTAAAGATTTCATAATGCCACAGCAACAGCTGTACTCTTAATAGTTTTGGAGTGTTATTCTCGGGAAAGTTTGAACTTGTCTATCACGGAGATGCAGTAGTTTTGCTAAGTATGTTTTGTATATATCAAGAGTGAAAACCAAAGTTTGATCTTGCTTACGTTGTGAGTATTGTTGAAATGTACAGGAAAGACCTGCAAGCTTATTTGTATAGCTGCATACGTACAGCTATGCTTTATTCATACAGGTTAAGGTGAAGCCTTTAAAGCATATACATTTCAGTACGCTATTGGTTTTCGATAGCATTTCATTTGCAGTTACCTACGTTCAATGCTAATTCCCTGCTAAAATTGTCAAGTCTGTAGAATAAAATCATGACTTTTATGTTTTTAATTGTTAGTGATTAGTTGTTGAAGTGTTTCACTTCTTAATTATTGCTTTTCTTATTTGGCAAAATAATTTGAAAGCTAATTTAGGCTCTGCTCCTGCATCTGCACAGAGACCCATTAATGTGATTGCAGAGCCGGTTTCAGTCTAGGTCCTCAGGCAACAATTTCTGACAGTGATGTCATTCACATGATGAAAAAGGGATGAGTAGTGAATTACAAGCATGAAGGAAATGGTAATTACACTGTTTGGCTTTGTTTCTTAATGTCTGTCTGAAAGCTTCAGCTTGTTTGAAGGGCAGACTTAGCCAAGCTAGGTGAAGTGGCTCCTGTTCCCAGGTGTCTGCCTTGTAGCTTTGCCGTCCCTGGGGCAGGCATGGCCGAAACGATGCGAGCCTGTTCTGTGCCACCACAGTCGATATTGATATGTTACCACATAGCTGCTATAGTTTACAGCCCCCCCATCCACACTGGCCTCCATTGCTGGAGGAATGGTGACACTTGCCAGCCTCTGTGCTAGTGCAGCTCTGGTGCCAGCCCTGCCCTTGAAGTCCCATTTGAACTGCTTGTGAGCTACGTGCAGCTCAGTAGCCTCTGGTGAACCTGGTCCTTCTGCAGCCAGAGACTTTTGTACTGCCTTTTTGATCCTATTCCAGGCTTTCTTGTGYATATTCTGTGTTAATACTAGCACTTTCCAACTTCTGGATGTCGACCGTGAAAGCTTTCAGGTTCTTTTAGCCTTTTTTGCTTAACCTGTCAGTGAGCAGAGTAAAACCATGTTTGGGTTTTCCAAGACCTTCAAATGGGTTTGCGTATATTTTCTTGCTTAGTCACTCAGCTTTACAATTGGTCTTGTTTTCCTTTCCTCATCAGCTGCCAAGTGAACTTTCATTGTAACAAGACGGGCAAGGTCAAAGAAGAAAACTAACAAAATGAAATGATGTGCAGAGCACTAAGCAAAGCCAGATGCAGAATTAGCTGTGCACCAGGAATGACTTCCCTGCTCTGATAACTGCCAGTGACTCTGTTAAGAATTAGGTTAGTTTGATAATTTTTTTTTCTTCAGGACAAGTGTCAGATCTGACTATGGAAATCCTTTTTCTGATGAAGGTGTGGTTGGTTCTGCTTCATTCAGAGCTTTTTCTTCCTTCCCTCCTTCATGAGGTTTTATATTCCCTGACTCTGAACTGATTCCATATCCATGCTATTTAGGGAGCTTTACCAGATAAAACCTTATTACAGCTGAAAAAAAAAAACAAACCAGTCACCCAAAGCAGGAATGAACATCACTGACAATTCACCTTTAAGGCTTTTTTTCAGTGTTACTTAATTGCATCAGGTATTCAATAAGTAAATACATCAACTTTTTGTGTGTCTTGCTGCCAGTGAGACACTAAAATACATAAGTCTTTTGGCTGGAACATCCAGATTTATGGTGGTACTTACTCCCGTGAGTAAGGTCTTGACTGAGTTACCGGCATGAGAAACAGCATGTGAATTAAATCCAAGAGCATACCTCCTTAGCATTAAAGATGCAACTATTTTGAAATGGTTTCAAATAGCATGGCTGTACTACCAGAAGACAAAAAACTTAATTTTAAAGCTTCAAAATTATCAGCAGCTTTCCAGAGGAGTTAGTAGATCAGCTCTCGTAGCAAACTATCAGAAATAGTGTGGCCAGCAGGAGTAGGGAAGTGATCATGCCCCTGTACTCGGCACTGGTGAGGCCCCACCTTGAATACTGTGTTCAGTTTTGGGCCCCTCACTACAAGAAGGACATTGAGGTGCTGGAGCGTGTCCAGAGAAGGGCAACGAAGCTGGTGAAGGGTCTGGAGAGCAAGTCTTATGAGGAGCAGCTGAGGGAACTGGGACTGTTTAGTCTGGAGAAGAGGAGGCTCAGGGGAGACCTTATCGCTCTCTACAACTACCTGAAAGGAGGTTGCAGCGAGGTGGGTGTTGGTCTCTTCTCCCAAGCAACTAGCAATAGGACAAGAGGAAATGGCCTCAAGTTGCGCCAGGGGAGGTTTAGACTGGACATTAGGAAAAATTTCTTTACTGAAAGAGTGGTTAAACGTTGGAACAGGCTGCCCAGGGAAGTGGTGGAGTCACCATCCCTGAAAGTATTTAAAAGACGTGTAGATGTGGTGCTTAGGGACATGGTTTAGTGGGCATGGTGGTGTTGGGTTGACGGTTGGACTTGATGATCTTAGAGGTCTTTTCCAACCTTAATGATTCTATGATTCTATTCTATGAAACTGTGTTAGCTGAAACTGAAAAGTCTTTAAGATCGAGGCCTCTTGGAATAGGTGTCATCCAACATAAGACAGGTTTTTGCTGTCAGATGCCATGCTACCTCGTCCTGATTAACACTGGTGTGTATACCTGGAAGAAAAACCTTTAAAAGATCAGCAGATTGTGTTTATGTTGCTGTCACAACCTGCTTTTATTGCTAGGAAATTGCTTTGAGAAAAGGACATTCCTATAAAAATCATAAAGGATCCAATTAGTACATTTTTTTGTGAATATTGTCTCCGCTTCTGTCCCCACCCTGGCACCATACAGGAAACATATCCTGGATCCTCCTGCCATGCATGTAAGAGCACACACAGAAGAGAGAGAGTCATGACATTTCTCCTTCAGAAAGCTTAATGCAGTTGTTGCATCAGATGCAGGAACTGAAACTCAGCTGGGTTTCCCATTTGCTGCTCCAGCTTGGTGCTTGGGGAAAGCTTTTTTCATCATCATTCTCTGCTGTTCAAAGCTCCAGAAATAGAGATGTGATCAATGGACTTGGGCCCTGAGCTTCCACCTTAGAAGTCAAGATCCTCCTGCCCCCTGTTACGACAATAGTAGTGTTACGCCCTTATCTAATAACAGGAAAGAATCAAAATTTCAAAAAAGATAAAGAATCAAAATTTCAAACCTTCCGGCAGTTTTGGTTCCCTTCTACTATTTATACACATTAAAAGCAATGCAAAAACCAAACCAAAATAAAAAACCATAACCCTCCCCCTCCAAAGACTTCTAATTGATCCTCTTCCCAAATCTGAGAGGATGTGAATAGGTTGGCAGTTTCATAAATAGTAATAGTTATTGGCTGTCAAGGATAATGTGCTTGAGATGGCTCTCGCAGTAGTGTTGAATCCTGATGAGACTTAAGAGAACTTGAGTTTAAAGAAAATAAAATACTACATTTTAATTATAATATTGATAGGGTTGGAGATGGGGCAGTCTACAGAACACTTGCAAAACTGGCATCTGTTGTTTGCTAGCAGGGTTGGACTGCCGTGTACATTGGTCAGGATGCAGCTACATTCATTAAATGGGAGAGTAGAAAAGCTGAGTTAAAACTATCTTGATTATTTTCCTAGATTACAGCTAGAAAGCGCTGTCACTGTAATTGGTTCCAGAATTTGAGTTAATGTTGCTGTGATTAATTACTGTGAAGTACCTTTGTTGAAAGTTAGAATCATAGAATCATTAAGGTTGGAAAGGACCTCTAAGATCAAAAGTTGATGTATTTCAGAGAAGGGTAATAATTTATGTCAATATTTTTATTTTCATGAATGCTACTTAAGGAAGAATCCTAGAATTTTGTCCAACACTGTATTTCTTGTCTCAGTGTGACCAACCGTGGTTCTTCCTTGTTTTCTTTATGGACAGTGCTGGAAAAATTCCCAGCATTGAACTTGCTTGTAAGACAAAGAGCCACCATGCCCAGTGGGTTGTTAGGAAGCGCTTTGTTAAGGACAGCTTCCTTGTCTGGAAGTAAATGTAAATGAAGGGGAAAAAAGTTCCACAAACTTGCCAGACAATCATTTCTAATTTTACAGTGATGTAATAATTCCGGGTATCTGGTTTGTCACTGGGATCATTTGACTACACTCAGTAGCAGAAAATCCAAAAAAATCCCAAGCTCAAATCTTAGCTTTTTAATAAATGAGCTTTCTTTCTATGGCCTAGTATCAGCAGTGATGTTTACCAGCCATTTTCACTCTAATGAGATTTTTCTTGTCTGAACTTGAACTGTTGCCATTCAAGGAAATGCTAACCTGAAAATAAACTCCTTTAAAGTCAAAGTATCATTTGACTTTGTTCCTCTTTCTGTTTTAACTGCCTACACAATTTGTTTGCTCGGTGGATTTTTTTTTTCCAGGCTGGGACTTTCCAGTGACGTGTCCTCAGCTGGAAGGAGAGGGGAGTTTCTCACCGCTGAGCAACATTGGGATTTTCCATTTTCCAAAACTCCTCCCGCGTGCCATTTATAGTTGATGATACTGATCTAGTTTGGTTTTGTTTCCCTCTTTAAAGAAAGAGATGTGCAACTACAAGCCTTTCATCTCTCCTGCTCCGATGTCATCAGTTTTCTTTTGTCTGCTGAGAGCAACTGGAAAGTTGTAACAGTGTCCCCCCCATTCACCATTTTCCACAGCCACCGGCTGTACCGCCTTTCCCCTGGCAAAACCTTGTTCTGGACCTCATCAGTTCTCAGTGTTATTATTTGATCCCCCTTATCTTCTGTCTTCAGTTGCGTGACTTACTACATAGGTGTTGTTATCATACTGCTAACGCACCAACCTTCTTTTTAAGCTCAGTTATGTCCCTTTCAGCCCTCCTTGTTGTTTTTCATTCCTATTCTGCCTCAAATTCAAAATGGTCATCTGCAAGTCCTGGCCGAGGCTAGCTTCTGCTGCCTACCTGACCTGTTCTCTTTTGATGTTACCCATTCCTTTATCCATTAAAATGTCTCAGTAAATTACCTTACGCTTTCTTTTGCTATGACTTCCTTGCTGCTGTCTTCTGCAATGCCCCTTGTATCCAGAATACCCACCACCAATTGTCTTGTTTCTAAATCAAACCTCGGGAGTAGGCAAGTCAGAAACTACATAGATAGTAGATTTCTACTCATTATACTAAACAGAAGGCATTACAGAAAAATTAAACATCTGTAACAGAAGAGAGCTAGGTCTTATTATTTGGTTCTGATCTATTTTAATAATATGCCAACAAATGCAAATAAAACTGAACAAACTACTTGCAAAATAATACTAGTATAACTGTGTACTGTGATATATCTGGTAAGAGATGGGAAAATCAATCAGCTGCTGCTTACATAGGCTCTTGAGGATGGGGTTATAGAATACCAAATACCATGTGACATGGTGAGGTGATGCAATATTTATAAAATACGTGCAAGTCCCCAAAGCAAACTATATTGTTTTTCCTTTTAATCATAGAAAGATTAAGTAAATACTGGAGTAAGGCTACTGCTAAATGGAATTCTGGTCTCCCTGCCTTCCTTTTGGCATATAGACACACAGGGCTCTCGCTGACTTTACAAAGAGCTGTATATATTTATGTGGAAGTTACAAAACTTAATAGGATGTGTTATATTTATTACTTGCAACAAACCTTGGAAAGGAACAGTGGTAAAGAAGGATGGGCTTGAATATTAGGAGTACAGGATATGCCAAACCAGTTCCTCCCATTTGTTCACCAAGATTCACAGGTATGGACTTTAGTATGGCAAATAAATTCCTTTTTAACAAGATTATTCTTCCCTTACTGTCAGTGATGCACAGTCAATGGACAAATGCAAGTCGTGACCAAAGGACTAATTCTACATAAGTGTTAAAATGTCTGTTTTAAAACAAAAATGAATGTTGGGCTGTACTGAGTTGAATAGCTGTAAAAAGTCAAGCTTAGAAGTTGTTAAAATTCAAGTTTTAATAATGGTCAACTAGGCAGTTCTTAGTAAGTATGTACAATCCTTTTATTAAAATACCTATCAGCAACGCAAAGACTTCAGTCCAACCAAATGCCAGGGTCTGTTTCTTACACTTTAACTGAACTGTAAGTAAGTGACGTAACTGATTTGGACATTCAGTAGAGTCGAGTCATGGAACATGTTTCCCCTATGTGTTAATATAAACCAGAAAAATTGTGCAACTTATTGATGACTACTAGAATTTACGTAGCACTGTAGAAATTTTTGTTTGCAGCATTCATTCATCAGCATTTATGGTTGTGAAATCACATGCACATAGTCTTTGTCCTTGATTATTTATGAGCTTTGCTTTGAGATAGGGATGAATACTTTGTCTCAGAAATAGTTAGGTTTCACTARCAGAAAAAACAAAGACTGGGACAAAACTTCATTTGTTTCTCTACAAATCTGTAAGTGAGACTTTGATTTAAATACCTTGCTGATAGACGTTTGCATAATACTCTGGAAACAAAAGTTTCCTGGGCTGAACGTAGGCAATCAACTTCTCGTTACACCATGTACCTTCAGCGGCATGACTTGTCACTGCTGCCTGCTAGATAGTGTATCTTTAACATTGTGTATTGCTTCGGTAAAAAGGCCGCTGGATGATGCAAACACAGGGGAGTCATATCAAAAGGTCTCTCTATTACACCATTTTATTTATTAGGATTTCTTCTTCTGATTCCTTTTCATTTCTTATTATTTTCCTTGGGGAATGCCACAGCGGAGCCCTTTTTTCCATTCCCAGCAGTCCTTGGTTAGTAGATTGTTTTTCTTGGTAGCACTGCTGTTTTAAACTACCTCTAACAATGTAAATCAACAAATATACTTCGTGCATACATCATGTTGGCACAGCCAGTGGGCTAGTAGGCTGAAATACTTGTATTTTGGAAACCTACTCAGTACCAGGCGTCGTTGAAAGTGAATTCTCACTGCAGAGGAAGAGCGTTTTTGTGAGTCACTGCAGAAGTGGCATGCCCCTAGGGCAGAAAAGGATCAGAGATCCCGCAGGGAGATCTGCAACCGTGGCTCCAGGTTGCTTCTCTAGAAATAGGAAGAAAGGATAAATAGGTCAGGTGTTAGATTGCCTGTATTGCCATAGACCTGCCAGGGTGGGTCTGCGGGGCTGGCAAGTACGTACTGCAGCCACTATCTCCTTCAATGACAGAAATTACTTTATCTCTGAGGTGATTAATACTGTCGAAACTGCATACACATTTATTTATCATGCTTTTGGATGCCATGGTTCATGTAGAAGGAAATAGTATTTAACATTAAACAGACGATGAATGTAATTGAACCATCCTCTGTAGCCCACACCCCATAAAAAAGAGAAAGCCATTGCCAGTTTTTGTACGTGTGGTTTTGCCACCCAAAGGTAAAAAAACTTCTTTATGGTGTCAGTGGGTGTCAGTAACAGATGGAAAAGAACATAGCTACATCAGGAACAATGGTGGATATAACCATAGTTTGCTGACTATGGTTATCCGAGAGCTGTCCTGAGTTTAACTTTGCCTTGGTCTTTTCTACACTGGAAATCTTAAAAGATACAGCAATAGGATTCCCACACAGTTTTTCTATTAAAATATGAGTGAAATGTTTGTTTCAAGATCTGGATTAATAATGTCAGTTGTGTACTTTTATTAGTTCAGCTTCACACATTGAGCTGACCCAAATTTCTTTCAGATCCTTGGTAGATCAGAAATCTAGGAGAAACTGAGACCCTGTTTTGATATTTGGCGGCAATGCCAGGCATGTGTTAAGGCAGCCTGAGCAGCTCCTCTCCTGCCCCGGCCCTGCCCGCTTGTTCCTGACCATCCACTGTGTTTCCCTCTGAGTTTATCCATGCTGCTTATGCAGCCACACAATGAACCAGAGCAGGAACTCGGCCCAGCTGAGCCCAGCAAAGAGGGAGGGGGAGGTTGGTTTGCTTTTCAGCAGCAGATTCCCTCCCTTGTTTCACTGCATGAGAGCGCAGACCGTTGCTCAGCACAAGGAAGGAATTGACAAGGAGAAGAAAGGGTGTGTGAGCCTGATGCTCACAGCTGAGATAAGGAAAGTGCTCAGGGAGGGCTTGCAGCTGTTCCCACTGAAATCATGCTGACCTACAGCCTACAAAAGTGCGTTGCTTGTGCCTGGGTTACTCCCAGGAAAGAGGCCCATAGCTAGAAGCAGGGTTGCACTACAAGCAGTCATTAAACAGTGCCTTAGATTTTGATTTTATGCAGTTAGATATATAAAACCTCTTTTCTGCGTGGCTGAAACTTCAGCTATCGAGTGGGTAAAAAAGATTACCTAGCAACAGCTCTACCCATTTTGAAGCTGGTACAAACGGCAGTGTAGAGAGGAATAGAAAATAATTAAGTGGTTTGTGTTTCAGGACAAAATGCCTTGTCTTTTCATTCTACCTGTTTCCTCTGTGGTAATCAAACAGCATCTAAGATACAAACAATCAAAACAGCCTTCCTATTTTAAGCCAGCATACCCTTGTGTATAACCAAGGATTGTGTCCATGCTGTTTATACTCATTTGAGACTTTCTATCTCTGTGTCATCATTCAATAATTTACATTTAATAAATCACTTTAGTTCTATTCATGACTCTCTGCTGTTGTGTACCAACGTTTCCTGGCATGTTTTTCTAATTCTCCATGGTAGAGAACATGTGTAGGTGGGGCCTGAGTCACAGGCCACTGAAATTGATAAAAGTCTTTCACTGAAGTTTAGAAAGCTTGGAATGTGTCACATAGCCAATCTCTGACAAAATATCCAATTACAGTAAAAAATACAATACTAAACTCATTTTAGTAGATCTAACTCCCAGTACGTGGAAGGATATGTGGAGATTTTTCTCCCCAAAGGGATTTTTGAAAAGTAGTTTCTGTAGAGCAGAGGTAGATACGAGAATTCACAAAGTGACTTTTCTGAAGAAGCTTTAACATTTTCCAGTAACAGCCTGCACCCTTTCAGTGCATAAAGATTGTTAGCCAACCCCCAAAACTTCAAACCACTGGAACATAGTGTGAACCTCAGAGATCCAGGAAATTCATTTCAGGCAAGTACAGAGTCATCGTCATACCTCCTTCCCTTTCTCAAGGACCTTAATCTCTCTGAGTAACTCCCTAAAAGTCCATCTGGACAAGGACAGTTTCATACTCATACTGAGCGAAGGTTTGAGTACAAGGATAATAGCTTTATTTGTGTTAATCTTAACCTAGTTAGAGCAGGTAAAACCCGCAGGTGGAAAGAAGTGGCATGGACTTCAACTGTAGCTGTATGAACAGGAATGGACCACGAGCACTACGTTCTCATAGGCAAATTCCATTCCATAATGTCCATCATAAGTTGTCACTGTGCTATGAAGCCTGAAATGGTAAGAATGTGAAAAAGAGTATTTCTAGGGAATGACAAACACATTTCAAATGAAAAAAAAAAAAAAAAAAAAAAAAAAAAAAAAAAAATTCCTTTCTCGAAGGAATGCTTGGAAGAGATGAATTTACAACCTATAAAACATCATTATCTAAAATGACATTTCCCAACTTATTCTTAAGGTTCCCTAGATCGGTGATGCTGCAGATGTATATGCTAGGATATTCCTCTTGCTCTCCACTTCCTTTTGAGTGAAGCTTTTTTGGGAAAGTAGCATATGTTCTTGTAAAGCTTGTTCCACAATGCATACCGACAGCAGAACTAACCTCACAAGGGCAACGTTTGAGCATCTGATTTTACATATATCTATGCATACATATATTTTACCATAATTTAATTTGTATGCAATATAAATATATATTCGGATTTGATTTTAAAAAAGCCTGTATGGCTGCCAGGCTGATCACTTTGCTTTACTCCATATTCCTTTGCCTTTGGCCAGTCTCTTGGGGTATTTTCAGGACTGCAAACACCTCGAGAGAGAGACTGTGGTCTTCATTTATATTTGTACAGTATGTTACGCATCTTTTGTAAAATATAGCCATATAAATAAAAACAGGTCTGTATGTATTTTCTCAGGTACTATATTATAGGTCATACATATATTATTCTTCACAGGCTTTATATTCACGTGTAACATAGTATACATATCTATAGGCACAAACTTACGATGCAGAAGGTCTGAGAGAGTGCCTATGGGTAATAATCTTTTCTTTGTGAGACCGATCACGAGAAGATTTCTGCCAGTATAGCAACGCCGAACTTGATCATCACGTACGCAGGTTTGTAGGCTGAAACACTGAAACACTCTTGGCTATTTCAGGCTGTAGAGGAGTGATAACCCTCTAGCAGCTACTGACTGCCCTAGCCTGCCTCCCGCACTAACCAGGACCTCAGTTACTCCATTAGTTTTAACCACAGCCTCTGTTCAGGGCAAGATTTTTACTAAGGTGTCCATATTCAGGCAGTAGAGAAACTAGAAAGTGTAGAACAGAATGCTGCTTTACTTTGTGGAATCCAGTCACTCCCCAGCCCAGCTCCAAAGACTGAGTCACGCTTTCCGCTTACGTAAATTAGATGAGTTTCTCCTATATTATGTCATACTTTTCCCTACTGCTAGTCATCTTCCATCATGAAATTTTAGTTGGTTGATTACTTTATCCATACTCAAAGCACACTACTACCATATGATTTCATTTTATGCAGTAGACCATATATTCTCAAATGTTACAGCTGGGTATTTTTTACAGTGTAGCTTTCCACTGAAAAATCATCCTTCACAGCTGATGCGAATAAGGCCTCAGGAGTCTAGGTCAAACCATAAGAACTCTAGGGAGACCAGTGTTAGTCCTCCAGGAATGACAGGCACCTTGCTTATAAGCCTGTTGTCCAGCTGCTTATCTCTGTTACATCCAAGCACACCATCATTTCAGCTGCAGAGGAACAACAGCAAGGCATCTTGTTTTCCAGGCCTGCAAGTCAGTGCTTGAAGTCACAGCTGTCATCCCTCTTCAAGAACAGCAACCCTCTGGACGGACAGACAGACACCTTCTTCCCTCTGTGCAGACACACTCTTTCCAATTCCTTTCCAGATAGATCTCCTAAGTAAATCACCTGCTAAGTGAATCATCTGCCATGTCTGCACGTCAGAGCCAAGACTGTTAATGTCCCCTGTAGTGGTGTGAGATTTACACGTCATGATTACAGCACATGCATGTTTGGTGGTGTAGTCTGATAGCTTATGGTGACCACCCCAGGCATGATACCCAATTCAGGGACCTGGATTTAAAGCAGCTTCATCCCAAGCTTGCTGTGTGCTCCCTGCCTACACGGAGATTTACTCTACAGGTTGATCTAACACTGTAATACCTTAGAGGCTTGAGCTGAAAATGTCATATTGCCAGAATGAAACCCTGAAGGAAAATGTAAGATTTAAATAAAGACTTGAAAGCAAGCTGCTTATACTGCATCCATTAGTCTGTTAGTTTTATTACTCTTACAGAAAAGAGGGTGTAGTCTATATTCTACTAAATGTCTTGGTTGTCTTCTGTTGGAAATCTTATGAAGAACTATATCATACTCTTGCACTAGGGAACGACTCCAGAAGTTGATTTTGCTATTTTATGCTGTTTCCTGTTTACTTTGGACAGGAAAAGTAACTGGACTTTAACTTACATCACTTTAAGTCTGTGTGGTCGTGGTGCCCCCTAATGTCTTGAAGACTAAAGACTGGTAATTTTGTTGCTGAGTTCCTCTCAATGCTCTCTATAGGAAGAACACTGTAAATGACATTTTATTTTCTCAAATATATTGGAGCACTCAAAACTTTGTTTCAACATTCCTTTTTGGTATTGTATACACACAAGGAATAAGATAACTTCCTTTTTAAGTCTTATTTTCATTTTCAAACCTGGAAAAATAATTTATTTGTCTCAGAAGTTAGGTTCTTAATTATTTGTTGACACCAAACAAGCAGGCATGAATTAAAAAATCTTGAGCTCCTAGCATCTTCTTTTAATTTTTAAAAGTCAGTGCATACTCAGCATTTTTAAATATAGAAGCCTACATTTAAAGAAACCTAGCCATAAGCAACCGTAATAAACTTTCACTTAAATCTAAAACTATGTTTTCATTGCACTGTTTTTTTTTTCTTCTGATGCAATTAGAATCTAACTGCTATTGGCATAAAATACGACTACACTAACAAAGAACTTAAAATATTTATTCAGATTTAAACAGTACTCACCCTGCCCCGCAAAAGCTTCATGCATGCTGAAAGTAAATCAGTCATAAAGGAACACTGTACTAGTGTCGTGGTTTAACCCCAGCCAGCAACTAAGCCCCACACAGCCGCTCGCTCACTCCCCCCACAGTGGGATGGGGATGAGAATCGGAAGGGTAAAATTGTGAAAACTCATGGGTTGAGATAAAGACAGTTTAATAGGGAAAGCAAAAGCCGTGCACGCAAGCAAAGCAAAACAAGGAATTCATTCACTGCTTCCCATCGGCAGGCAGGTGTTCAGCCATCTCCAGGAAAGCAGGGCTCCATCACACGTGACAGTTACTTGGGAAGACAAACGCCATCACTCCAAACGTCCCCCCCTTCCTTCTTCTTCCCCCAGCTTTATATACTGAGCATGATGTCACATGGTATGGAATACCCCGTTGGCCAGTTGGACTAGCTGTCCTGGCTGTGCTCCCTCCCAGCTTCTGGTGCACCTGGCAGAGCATGGGAAGCTGAAAAGTCCTTGACTAGTAGACTACTTAGCAACAACTAAAAACATCAGTGTGTTATCAACATTCTTCTCATACTAA
>JAYKAV010002780.1:58152-213215 GCA_035582835.1 Phoebastria nigripes
TTTTTTTTGTCTTTTTCTTTTTCTTGAAGGCTCTGATGTTTATCAGTGTTGATCTGTTACTGGGCCGACTGACAGTGACCTGTCAGTCACTGGTGTGTTCCTAAGCTGTTTAGCTGGAGGATGACTTTAAGTGCTGCACTCCAGAGTTTTGTGTGTGTTTCAGGCTGTGTCAGTAATTGCTGTCATCTTGGATGTTCTTACCTGTAACACACTGTCTGTCTCGATTGTTGCTTGGTATCTAGTCTTGCTGGCATCTGGTGGCAGTGAATTAGGTATCATGTAAACGCACATTTTTTTGATTGTGAGTTAACTACCATACTGACTTCAGATGAATGTTTCCCCTGCTGCCTGTTATGAGATAGAGTAAGCAAACTTTGCTCTTTTTAGTTTTCTCAAGTTCTTCTTTGCTTTATAAGGTAAGCAATTCCAAACCCCAGTGTTTTTTCCACAATGTTTTCTAGTTTTCACTCCTTTCATCTTCCTATCTGTGATAATTTAAAGGTATTTTTCCAAAACACAGCATTTGC
The DNA here is from genome assembly GCA_035582835.1 of Phoebastria nigripes. NCBI lineage: Eukaryota > Metazoa > Chordata > Aves > Procellariiformes > Diomedeidae > Phoebastria > Phoebastria nigripes. The sequence goes on from JAYKAV010002780.1 coordinate 58,680, forward strand.
TACTCAGCATGCTATTCTAGATGGCACTGTGCCATGATTTGCTTAATAGTTACAATTCCTGCATTTTCTATCCCACATTTCTGCATCATCTTCTTACATTTTTTTGATGGCAGTTGGTTGAAGGAACTGAAGACACCGATGACTGTTTACAGTTTTATTTAGAACCTGGCAAGACATCTAAGTAGGCTTAATCTTCCTATCAATGTGCATTATTTGGCATTTATCAGTATTTAATTTCAGTTGTTCTTTTTGTGGGTTACTGGTTTCCCTCAAGTTCCTTATATTTCTCTGAGCTTGACTCAAGTAAATAACAGCCTTGTCATATTGCTCATCTCCATTATCTCTTTTTCCTGATCGCTGGCAAATGCATTGCTTTGTATCTAATAAGAGATTTGATAGCCTAGGTTGTTAGCCTTTGACCACCACAAAAATAGACTAATCACTCTTTATTCTTTGTTTTTCTTCTCAGCAAGTTCTTGATCCCTGAAAGTTGTTGGTTTTGCTTGTTTGTCTTTTGAGCCATGGCTTCTCAAAAATAGTAACACAGAGTAAGCAAGAATGCAGTTCATCAGCATGTCGTCTGCTGTGCCATCACTGCTTGTGTGTTTGTTTATTCAGTAACTGCAAGGTAATTGTTTTCCATTCGGTGCGATCATGCACAAGAAGTTACTGCACAAAAAAAAGGAAAGTGCTTGGTTCATTTCTTTGGCTGCTTTATTGTAATGTATTCTTATATTAGTTCACTTGAATTTTAGTTTTTTGTGGATATAACTTACAGAAAGTTATAGTAAACCGTCAGTCTTCCCTCCTTTTTTGCTATTTTACATTCAAAGACATCTAACGGTTTTATTGAGACATAATTTTTAGAGTTTATTTTTGTTGGTACTGTCTCCCAGATGTGTTATATTCTAGTTTTAATTAGCATTTCAATCAAATTTCTAAGCTTCTGTGCATGACTTAATTCCCATCTGGTAGTGTAATAGTAATGATGTTGGTGAGCAAGGTTTGTCTGGCTTCTGTGGACTAATATTCATCAAGTGTTTGGTCATGACCCTCTTGTCTTATGGTTGCGGCATCTAGAATTTCTAGGTGACCTCAAATACAAGTACTAATGAGGCCTGGAGCTCTTCTGTTTGTGAGATTGTGTTCATTCAGGTTAACAGGACCCTTCGTTCTGAATGAGGAGAATTGATTTATGTTTCCCATTATTTTCCAGTTTACTACTTTAAATATTGGTGTTTTGCTGCCACTTTCTGGTTTTATGGTACAGCAGTTCTTCAGAATGGAACATTTTCACATTCATTGCATCGCGGTAGCACCTCACGTACTTGATGAAAAGAGCTTTCTCTGAACTTAGATCTGAAGTGATTGGGTTGCTTCAGCCTTACTGCCTTGGCATCGCCATCTCTGCAGGTACCTACTTTTTATAACCACTGAAAACCCCAGTCCGTTTTGGTTTTGCCATGGAGAGTGCTGGCAAGATATTGAAGAAAAGACATGAGAAGTGTCTCAGCAGTGTCTTTCTGTCTCCTTCTACTGATTCATGTTAGTTAATTCTGTTCTAGGCATACATGCGGCATGCAGAACGGTGAGATCTTATTAAAAACATCCATATAGCATATGGCTATAGAGATAGCACCTTAAATAGAAGAGTAACACCTCTGGTTCAGAAAGTTGCTGAGCTATAGCTTGTTGTAGTTGGGGAGAATAATCTGATGATGGATTGTCATTGTCATCACCTTACAGTCTTTCCTAGGCATCTGTTATTGACCTGTTTTGGTGATGAGATACGAGGTGAAATGGTTGCTTTCACCCAGCATAGTTGTTCTTGAAACAGAAGACTGTTACTTTTTAGGGTGTTGGGTTTTTTTTAATTGTGAATTTTACTATTTCATCTTATTAAAATTTCCATTTCTTAACCTTGGTCACTGTACACAGTCTAGCCTTCCTCATCAATGCTCAATTTAAACATACTGTGGTCATAAATAATTAGTGGCTACTGTCACATATTGAGTTGATAGCTTAATGTCACAGAAAATTAGACTAAATTAAGGGTAGCTTTTTCACTGGTATGCTGTAGAATTAAAGTTTTAAGAAAAGATAAAAAATGTGCCAAAATTTGAGCATGTATATGTAGGAAATTTGAAGTCTTACATTGTTCACTTTGATTTCTCTCAGATTTTTCCACTTGATATGTATGCTCTGACATACTGGACTCTTATTTTTAGAATTTTTACCTATTTTTCAACCTAAAGAAATACCATCTGTTATACAGGTAACTAATTTGGAAAACAGTTTTTAATATCAACTTTCCGAAACTATTTGACAAATTTGAACTTAATTGTGGAAGTAGGTAATCATCAAGTGTCAAGGTTCCAGTAACATTTTGAAGTTAATTTGAAAATTTGATTGAGGAGTTACAATTATTATCATAATTTAATTTAGGTACACTAATGACTTGGGATGCTTTGATATCCCTGTAAAATATCACCTTGTTACTGTCAGATCGTCTAGTTCAACATACAGAATTGGTTATTTAATATTCAAATGCTTATGCATGGAGGCTTAAGTTGAGTTGCAATCAGTTTTTACTACAACACTTCTTTAGTGTAAGATGTAGGGCAGAACTGTAGCAAAGATTGTAGCTACTGCCTCATTTATACTTGCCCATATTACTCAGAAAGGTTAGAAATCTTTCTTAGAATTAAAGCTTAGATTTTCTGTAGCTTAATGACACTTGCCTGGAAGGGGCTTATATGCACACTGGGAAGGAGGATTTTCAAGCTTCTGTACAAAGATCAAATAGCAAATTTGTCAGGTAGGGAAATTTTGTTTTCTGTTATAAGAGGAACACAATGTGAGATCGTATTCACTATCTTTAATACATGTGTAGCAGTCACAATTTAGAAAAACACAAGAATGTAAATTAGATAGTGCTTACTGCAGAGGAATAATGTGAGATCATATTGCAGAGAAATGTAATTTATTAAAAAAAAAAACAACCACCAAAAAAACCCCAAAGGAATAAAAAAAAACCAAAAACAAACCAAAAAGACCCCAGAGCCATTGTTTTCATAATCTGATTACAAAATTTCCCTAAATTGGAACCAAATGACATGCATTCACTGCTCTTCTGACCTTGGCAGGCAGCTTGTTTGCTGCCATGTAAGATGTGTTTCTCAATGATACCACCAAAGTGCCATTTGTAGAAGTTGGGCACCTAAATAATTCCAAAGATCTGGGTTTTAGTACTTTACCAAGTGATAGTAAATGGTCTCTATTAAAATACTCATCGCTTCCAGAGCCGTGTAAAGGCGTTCAAATGCTGCAGGGAATGCTGACTAGACTACTTTGCCTGTCTTTTCCTGGTGATGAACAGGAAGGTATTGTGGTTGCTCAGAAGGAAATCGGAGTGAAAATCAGACTCCAAATCAAGGTCCRCTACTAAGGAGAGAATGAATATGTTCATTCTCTGTTCTAGAAGATGGAGAGCAGGAGAGTCTTCAGTGCAATTGTACAGTCTCTAATCAGATGCTACAGGAGCTGTAGCAGGTGCTACAGGCACTGTTTTCCAACTCTATTCTCTTTTCCCACTGTCTTGTAAAGGATGGTAGTTTTCCAATGTATCCATCGACTCTTGTCAGTGCAGCTCCTTTTCTTAATTGAATGCCTTGGCTAAAAAAAGTTTAGGTACGTTCTTCAGGTTCTGTAATGGGTGAGTGGATGTATTAGGATGGGAATGACAAGTGGCAAAGTTAATTAAAACACTTTAAAGCATGCTTGGTGTTTTGCAAAACTTATGGCAATGATAGATGTTTGCATTAAGATCATCCAAAATCAGGATTTGCATAATCAGTCTGTACAGAGGAAGATTACAAGTTAATGTGGAGGGGTTAATAGTGAGTGAGAGAGGCTGAATGATAGTGTTGAAGGTGACAGGGACACAAAGAAGCAAGAAAATTAAAGTAGATAGATCAAGAAATGAGAAAATGGAGGGGAGGCAGCCATGACCAGGGAGGAGGATGTATAACTGGTGGAATGAAAAGGCAGAGGGAAGTAGAGTGAAGTTAGGAGTTTTTCTAACAGTCAAATAAGTTGAAGTTAAAGTGACTATAAATTTAATGTGTATGTTGAATGTGTGACTGAATAACTTTCCTTTTAGCTGTAAAGGTTGGAACGGTCTCAGACAAGTGTAACAGTGAGGGTGTTTCTCATCTTGCTGATTAACATCAAACCTGAGCTAACAAGTTGCATAAAGCTTCTCGGTTTCCATAACTGTCTGTCTTCTGTGGTTTATAATGTCTCTTTCCTGAAAGTTAAATGCTTGTTTGAGACTATATAAGATGTTTTGATAGAATTTAAGGCTACAGAGAACTCTATGAACTTTAATTTATTGCATAGAGAAACCTTTTAGCAGCATTCATTTAGTGAAAATGGTATGCATTTTTCTATTTTTACAAAGAGCTTCTTTGAGCCTTCTCTCTCAAAACTTGATTTCTAGCTGAATACAATGGGCGTTTTAGTGTCTTTTTGTTCCATGTGGTTTTGTTTTGCTGAAAATTAGAGGATTTTGTTTCTTTTCTTATGAGGAAATGTTCTGTCTTGATGAGAAAGCAGTATTTTCATGAGTAATTTAGAAGAATTTTTTAGGATTAGTGCTGGGTGTGCTGATTCACTTGAGGATCTGAAACTGAACATTTAAATACTGCATAAAGACTAGTGGATGGTGGCTGTTACACAGCTGAACAGATGCATCAGATGGTTTAAGGAATAGTATAGAAAGGTGTTACGTTTTTCCTTAGTTCAAAATATTGTGCGGGTATTTGTGTTTCTAAATAGGAAAAGCTTTTTAAAAGTTACTGAAGTTAAAAAAAAAAAAAAGTAATCATATATAGAATGACCTGTCTTTTTTTTTCCCTCTAGGAAATAGGTAGGTTAACTGCTATTAGAAGCATTTTAGAAATATAATTCAACAACATCAGGATCTAGCAGCACTTTTTTTCCTGGAAGATTTATGTCTGGTGCTCCAATTTGGAGTTCTTCCTGCATTAAAAAAAAWATTTCTGCTGCTCTTCTGTGCCATACAATTATATGGTTGCATTTCCTTTGGTTTTAGAAGGGCTGTCTTTTTAACAGCATGGAAACAGTTTTATTGAAAAAAAAAAAAAAAAGGAGGAGGAAAGTTCTGGGGCAATAATTTTTTTGTTTTCTTGCGGGAGGGTTTATTGGGTCAGTCTTGGGATATAATTCATTTAAATATTTTCATAGCTATTTAGAAATGCTGAGGTTCTCCCAGTTTTACGCCCTGCCTATACCATTAACCTTGATGTGGCTGGGCAGATATGCCATGTATCTTTCTTACTACCAATTTGCATTCATTTTCCACAGCTAACTGCAGTGCAGGGTCCCACGTGCGCGTGGGAGGAGGTGTGCCGCTTGCCGGGCAGATGTGGTGGCAGTGACCTGGGCTCTAAGTTCTTGTCTGTTTGGAAGCGCGGGAAGAGCTGTTGGGTCAGTACATGCTGCTCAAATACCTGTTCCTGCTGCAGTTGGAGGAAAAGGCATGCCTGTAGCTTGCTGGGGTTCAGAAAGAAGGAGCTAGAGATCTCTCATGAGGTTATTTCAGATATTCTGTGGTGGATGTGATGGATGAAAAATAAAATCAATATTAAAAAAAATTTTGGGTTTCTAGGGAGTGATGGATGTAGTCCAGGAAGCACTAATCCTGGTCAAGTTTTTGTGGCAGTTTTGTAACTTTCCCGATGTCTGAACCACATGTAGGTGTTGTGTTTCGGAGGGAAGGTTGAACACTGCCACAGAACTCTTCCAACAAGCCTTATGGAGCATGTTAGAAAGATCTGTAGCGCATAGATGTTCTGGATCGAATGCTTTTTTTTTTTTTTTTTCAGCGATCTTTACCATGTTTTATGTTTGCAGGTAATCAAAGCTGATGTTTATGTGGTTGGGTAACAAACTGTCATTTAAAATGCTATTTTCATGTTTTTAACTGTACCAAGTTTAAATTTTCTCTATTCTGTTGTGTGCTGTAGCTCCGCAGCTAAAAGCTAGCTAAAAATGTTAAATTACTTTGTTTTAGATGAGCTGACCTGTATTTCCTTTAAACGTCTAAACTTATTTGTGAATTCTGAGAACTCATAACTAAAAAATATTCCAATTCAACTGTTACTGATACTTTTCCTGTGATTATTTTTCATTGAAGGTGAACCTCTAAATATGCTTAGTATGTTGCTTTGAAATTGCCAAGTTGTAAGTGTATATATACATGAGTATTCATAAAATACTGCAAAATTTGATTATCTTTCATAGGGAAGTTTTTACCTTTGAAGACAATGTTAGGACCAAGATATGATGAACAGGTTGCTGAAGAAAATCGTTTTCACCCGAATATGTTATCCAACTACTTAAAGAGTCTGAAGGTAAAGTTAAATTTTCTAGTAATTGAAACATTACTTTCATTATTAATGTTTATTCAAATGTTGCTTTTCAGATTTAAGAAAAAGTTGTTGATGGCTTTCTTTGGGACATCTGTACAGAAAATTTTTTTTTTTGTTTACATTTTCAGGTTTTCTCTAAATTTCCAGAAGTGCTTTCTTATAGACAAGAATTGTGCAAAATCCTCCAGCTCGTTCACTGTATTAGCAGCAAGAATCTCAACTCTTCTCTGTTATTACTGTTGCATCTTGGAGAGATATCGTTGTCAAAATTCAGATAGTCTGAGTTCGTAGTTTTACACATGACTCTTGCGTATGGATATGTTAAGTTGCAATTTTGCTTGTAGGAGTGAAAGCATTTAAAAGTGAAAGGAGAATTTCATAGAACTCTTCTGTAGTTTCAATGCATAATTTTCTTCTTTTGATGCATAGAATGCTTTATGGTATCTAACCAGTCATACCCAAGTATGGAAGAAAACAATTTATGGATTTTATCCAGTAACTTCTTAGTGAAAAAAATGCATAAATAGAAAAAAAAAATTAGGAGCATGGATTGGGACCCAGGAAGGTGGGTGGATGCCTTTATCATTGGGTTACAGAGTTGTGCTTCTGGTTTATTTCTTCATTCTCTGTTTTGCCAATTTCTGTCTGTCTACATCAACTTGCATGTTGTTCTGCACCGTAGCACAACTTTGACAGTAAAGGTGGGGAACAGGACCTTTCCAGCCTTTCATGTAGGTCTATGAAGTGTTGTGCCCAGTCCAGTGCATCTGGATATGTGGGAAATGGGATTTTGAACCTCCCAGGCAAAGAAAGGCCTACAACCTAATTCTTTTAATCTGTTTATTAAACTGTTATATAGAAGGTTAGCACCATTTTTTTTTCACTGTGTGTTTTATAAAACTAATCACGCTAGTGACATTTTTTCTGTGTTATTTTTTGTTTTCTTTTTTTGCTGTTGATCCAAGTTAAATTAATTCTGAACTTGCTTAACAATATCAGAGCTTAAACATCAGATGAATCAGGTGACTAAAATATGGGAATCTTCATTTTATGAATCTTATTTAGGCTTAAGTATGAAGTAGATGGTGAGCTACTCAGTGTAGAATCATAGAATCATTAAGGTTGGAAAAGACCTCTAAGATCATCAAGTCCAACCGTCAACCCAACACCACCATGCCCACTAAACCATGTCCCTCAGCACCTCATCTACATGTCTTTTAAATACTTCCAGGGATGGTGACTCCACCACTTCCCTGGGCAGCCTGTTCCAATGTTTAACCACTCTTTCAGTAAAGAAATTTTTCCTAATGTCCAATCTAAACCTCCCCTGGTGCAACTTGAGGCCATTTCCTCTTGTCCTATCACTAGTTACTTGGGAGAAGAGACCAACACCCACCTCGCTACAACCTCCTTTCAGGCAGTTGTAGAGGGCGATAAGGTCTCCCCTCAGCCTCCTCTTCTCCAGACTAAACAGTCCCAGTTCCCTCAGCTGCTCCTCATAAGACTTGTTCTCCAGACCCTTCACCAGCTTCGTTGCCCTCCTCTGGACACAGTCCAGCACCTCAATGTCCTTCTTGTAGTGAGGGGCCCAAAACTGAACACAGTATTYGAGGTGGGGCCTCACCAGTGCCAAGTACAGGGGCACGATCACTTCCCTAGTCCTGCTGGCCATGCTATTTCTAATACAGGATGCTGTTGGCCTTCTTGGCCACCTGGGCACACTGCCAGCTCRTATTCAGCCGGCTGTCAACCAGCACCCCCAGGTCCTTTTCTGACAGGCAAGCAGCAATAGAAGTACCTGTGTAGTACCAGTAGCCTAGGCTAATGTGATAAGAAAGTACTACCAGTGAAGCATATGTGCCTGTTCTCTGGTGCTTGAACTGGTAAGATTTTTCTTGTTTGAGTTCTTGGATCTATGCATCTAAATTCTACTTGAGTTCCTCTTTTATGCATTATGTTGTTTTTGACTCTGACTGGCTTTAATGGGCATACCTTGAAATTTTCCAAAACCAATCTTATTCATGGTTTAAAGTAATTTAAAATTCTGCATATATTTTGAAGTTTTATAGAACTTCAGAGACTTACTCAGAATTTCTGACTATTTGCTTCTTAGTGATTTGTCACCAAAAAAGAAATAATGGTGAGCCTTCATAGCCTTTCCACTAGGCACATCAATCAGTTCTACTGCAATACTACAAATTTGTAATGTCTTGAGTGACATCAGATGATTAGACTCTGATAGTACAATTACTGGCATGGGGATCCCCACTTATATTTTGGTAATTTTGGTTAACAAGCAGAACATATAATTTCTCTCAAACTCGCCGTGCTCATCAAGTCTATTATATTGTCTTGAACCCTGGTATTGTTGCTAAATGTTTGCTATTTGAAAACATATGATTTTTTTATTTGCCGAGATATGCAGTGGCTTACTGGAGTGCTATATTTGTAGAACAGCAGTTTACCAACAATCTGGCAATGAGATGAATGTGCAATTGAGGAGACCTTGAAAAGTGGATTTTCCCAAGGCAAAAGTAGCTCACTGTGCATGGTTCTCATCATTTTACTGCAGTGTGTTTTACTGCTAATACTTTGCAGAATGAATCACTTCTGAAACCTGGTTGTTACTTAAGTCCATATAATTTATCTCCCAAATAAGAGACTTCAGCAGAAACTTTTACATCTGGATTTTGGTAATAGTGAGATATTGCTGCTACCACAGATTTTTGAAGGTACCGGTTCAGCATTTAAGACAACATCTGTCTGGGAGGAACTTTCTCTAACAAGCTTTCTGTGTGATTCCTTTTTCTCATGGAGCTGGTTGCTGAAAATCTGAATGTTAGAAACTGATTTGGTAAGGGATAGCAACCCTGTTTTTCTTCTGATTGCCGATATTGACATAGTGTCTTAATGGTCTCATAAAAAAAATTTTCAGGAGCAACTGGTGACAGTGTGAATAATTTTATTTTTTTTATTTCTTTCTTGAGTAGGTAGGTTAGTACTGTTTATGCTTTAAAAAAGGTAGTTTTATTTCTGTTATGAAGAGCTAGGACATTTGTTAACTCAAAAGAATGTTTGGGCAATTGGTATGCTCAAGTTACAATATTCCTATTAGGAAAACTAGTTATCAGTTTCCAGCCACATTATTGTTTTCACATTTAAATTGAATCACTGATTTAAACTATTTTCCTCAAATAAGAAATGCAAGAAAAAAATCGTGGGACTGGAGASAATTCAGTGTATTGTAGTATGCTCTCTCCCTCCTGGGGAGGATGTTTTCAAGTTCCAACGTCTAATGAGAAACTTCTGGGGTCGTGCAAGGGGAACCTAGCTAAGCGCATTTAATTGCACAGCAGCAGAAGAGCACATGCATAAGGCATTAATAGCTGGAGATAGCTGGAATGTGAGAAAGTGAGGAGGAAGGCTTTTATAACTGTAGGAGGACATGGAGAGCCTGGCCAAAATAAGTATGAGCAGGATGGAGGTGGTATGAAGCTCTTGGTATTATTGTACGTAGATGATGAGAATTTCAAGCTATCGATGAGCTTTTTTTCCCTCTATCCAGTCATCTTTTACAATTAGAAGCAAGAAAAATAACTAGTTTCAATTGTGTTTCAATGTGGTGTCTAAGATTGTAGTGTTGCAACAGTCCTTGTAAGAAATAAATGTATGTTTTAGTGAGAAGTTGCTCAACAATTTGAAATTATTCTTTCTTCCAAAGCTATGTCATTCAATGGGCGTGGTAGACTGAAAGATGTGATTCATGCAAAACATTGGCAGGAAAAACAGTTTTTTTCCAGTGGGTGACTATCTATTTTAGCTTAGATAGTCTTTAAAAAATCAGCTCCTATTAAGAACTTTCTAGGAGCAAACTTATGAGAGCATGACTGAGAGGATGCCTGTGATGACTGGTATGATGTCAGGGTTTCAGAGCAGAGCAAAGCACCTGCGTGATGAACGTACGTGTACCAGAATCTATTCTATGGGTGAGAATTGTGGTCAGTCAGGACAAGCATAGTATAACCCCGGTTCAGTGACTGAAATGTTTCGATTCCTGTGGTACCAATGTTTTTTTGCATGGATTTTTGGAACATCATAATTGTATACTTTGATATGTTACATGATCCCCCCCACTTTTTTAGAATATCTTTATCCTTTTCTTTTGCCTTGCACTCTCTAAATTGTAGTGTCTTATGTGCAGCTAATCCCATGAACTGAGAGAGCAAATGTTTATGCTTTCTGTAAAGCAGGGGAACTGCTTTCAGGTCTTATATGCTTCATATGCCATACACGCTTTTATAGCTTTGGCTAAATTATATCGGATGCCTATTTGGTTTACTGCTCCATGAAATGTGTGAGGAACACACATCTTCACTTGTATATGATTGAAATGGTTCATAATAATTACAGAGGAATACCAGGCCAGAAGTCCTAGAGTCCTGTAGTTAGAATTTCCTTTCTAGCAGACACTTTGCTATATTTCATTCTCCTATTCAAATTAAATGCAACATCCCAAATGCTTGGTGACGCGTTGGGTCTGAAGTACGTTGTAGTGTTCTGGGTTCTACATGTCAGTCAGGAAACTGAAATCCGTAAGTGAGTACGTTCAAAAGAGTAATTTCTAAAAGTTGAGGGAAAAGCATGCGAGTATTCTTTGAGCTTACAAGCTTTGACATAAAATTAATTTTTGTGCTTTCACGCATCTTCTCAGTGATAATTCTTCATTGTAGCAGGAGTTTGGGGAAGTTTGGAGGCTTCATTGGTGGGAATGTTTGAAGCTGCTGGTATTTCAGAACAGTGGGGTTGGGAATTGGCTTTTAGTTTTCAACACTGAAAAGGAATTGTATCTCTTCTACTTTTGGATGGGAGGATGTGAAAGTGTTCCGCAAATCACTTGCGTTTCTTCTTGTAGCTGTCCTTTAACAATTTGATATATTAAACAGTGTTACCTTTTAATCTGTCTTCATGCTTTTATTACAGGTTGTTTTCCTCACGATTCTGTTTCCCTTTCTCCAGACTGTCAGATGATACAGCATTTTTCTCAAGAGTAATTCACATTTTGGAATGTCTTCTTTCTTATTAGACTGGAACTGAATGCAAAAACCTTTACTTTAAAATGATGTTTTCATTAAATCTTAATCTTACTTTGAAAATAACATTTTTCCCCTTAGCTGAGGACATCTTGGAAGCGTTTTTGGGGCATGGCATGTTACTGGAAGATACTCTGTGGATTCCCTCCATGGAGCCATTACTTGTGTAGAACGGTAGAAAAATATCTAAATAGTTTTCATAGAACTAGCTCATTTTAGATGCACTTTTCTATCTTAGCATGTTGTCCTGTAAAATCACCTAGAAGTACTGGTGTGGGAATATGTTATTCTCCTCTGAACAGTTATTTTGAACTGGTTTATGTCAGTGTTGTGGTGTTATGGACCTACAGTCTGTAGCCCCTGGAAATTTTGTGTGGTCTTACTTGTGAATTAAGTAGTCTCTGAGATATTTGCTAAATGCTGTTGAGAATGGAGGGAAAGGAAAGTAATCATTGAATTAATTGCCTTTTGTATACTTCCTACAAAATTAATCACTGGCTAGTATGCTGTCAGTCTGTATGTTTAGCAGCTCAGTTGACACTAAATATTTGAAGTTTCAGGTGATGTAACATTGTTTTCAGGTGGTCCCCTACTGAAGTAGCTTGTATTTCTGCAAAACACAGTAATAAAAGTAAATAAAGTGTTCTGAATACAATATACAAAGTTGAAGTAAACAAGGAGAGATTCAAAACTGATTTTGATATTACACTACAAATGCTTAATGCTGCTGACATAACATTATGATGCTTTTTAATATCTGAGAAATAAAAGTATTATGAAAATGTAAAAGTGTTATGAAAGTATATCATCAGAACTTTGAATACCATGGATAACTACCTCTGTAGATAATTGGAAATTTGTCTTTGGGGTCTACTGAACAACATATCCATGTTGAGCAGCTGTTTCTGAACTTTATTCCAGTTATAACTGGAATTTATCTTTTCTGAATTGTCTGGAAGCAGTGTTTTAATTTGTAATTCTTCCAACTGCACTGCTAAATTATTGCCAGTCTGTTGACCTTAAGGTAAATAAAACCTGATCAAAATCCTGTTTATGAGTATGTGCTGGAGTTTTAAATATATTGAAGATGCAGTGTTCTTCTATGTTTTTGCATGCGTAACATGCTTCAGTGTTAATGTATTTTTAAGTGCACTATTGATGTATCTTTAAAAAAGACAAAGCTACGGAACAAGGATTTTGCTAAACTGCCACTCTTAAAATGCTTTTTAAAAAGACGTTTGGTTTCATGATGAGGATCCTACTTGAAAGCATGACATTCAGCATTTTGACCAGAAGCAATTACTTGCACTTATAACACAGGAAACCAGGAATACTTTCAGTACACAGGTGTGTTAGTGAGCTGTTTTTGCACAGTAATACTGGGAGGTTTATGGTTGGTGGAAATATTGTTTGGACCAAGGATCAGTAGGATGCACTTTGCTGATGTTCTCTGTGTGTTGGATGCCACCCAGTGGAATTTCTGCTTTCCATCTTACTTTTTAAAAACATGGTAACTTCCACAAGGCTGCTTTAAAAGACCTATTTTACAGCTATGAAAACCAAACACTAAAAAAGTAAGTTCATGCACAAGGGGACACATTAGGGTAGAGTGGGCAAGGCAGCCTGAATTCAGGTACGTCCTAACATCTGAGTGGTTGACACTGCCACCTTAGTTACTGACAGCATCTTTGAAGATTTCAAGTTGTTTCCCATTTTAGCTTTGAATAAACTGTTTCTGAGAATTTAAGGGAATTTTTGTTTTAAACTTGAAAATGTGTTCATTTGTTTTGTACTCTAATGCATGGGTAAATTAAGATGAGTTATTTTTTCTGAGAGTATACTTATATATGTCTCAGTAGTTAATTTTTCTTATAGTACTTCCACTGTGCAAGTGTTTAATATTGTTCTACTTAAAGCGTAAGAGCACCTGATTCCACCTTATTTGTCTTTTAACATGTTAAAATAATTCTTTATCAGATTCTTTCCTGCTGTTAGCAGATCTTTCTTATTTAGAAATGTTGGTGGGAACAAACTGAAGTTTTTGAATTGATGTGCCAATTCATACACCAGCTTTCACAAAGAAACACAGATGACTGTGATGGTGGTAAAATACAGATTTTATGAACAAATGCAATATTTAAGAATTTTTAAACTTGCAACTGTAGCCTCCTATTGCTGTTAATTTGGATGTTATTAACCATTTAGTATTTATGCACTGATATATGAACCACACATATAAGTTTACTTTTTATTTTTTGGTTTATTTTTAGGTTAAAATGGGTTTACTGGTAGACTTGACCAACACTACTAGATTCTATGATAGGAATGATATAGAGAAAGAGGGGATTAAATATATAAAGCTCCAGTGTAAAGGGTAAGTTGTCTGCACTTTTTTAATATTTAGCTTTTAATTTGAAAGATCACACTGAAGTAATTAAGCCTTTTTTTTTTTTCTCTTCCTTTTCCCCCAGCTGTCTCTTAATCTGTGTGTTCCTGTGTTTTTTCAGGCATGGTGAGTGCCCTACACCTGAGAATACAGAAACTTTTATCCGTGTATGTGAACACTTCAGTGATAAGAATCCCTCAGAGCTTATAGGTATGTCTTCTTATATCCATTATATCCATCTTATATCCATCATTAGTTTTTACTGTTAATTTATTTCATATTTACTCATAACTGCAGTCTCTTATTCTTAGAAGTCTAAGCAAAGGAGTTTCCTCAGTACAGTGTTTATGCATATATAGATTTGATTGCTTTTACTCCAGAAACTAGTATGTTTCTGTTTTTTACAGAAACTAGTATGTTTCTGCAGCCATCAATATGATTACAGCTATCAACTTAATGCAGAAAAATATAAAGGCTTAAGAACTGTCTACAAATACATGATACTTGCATTGTGTTTTTGTAACTTCTGCTGATACAAATGCAGGTTATGTATTGCTTAAGTATTGTTTTGGCATTTGATGGTCTGGCTTACTTGAAGTCATATTTGATAACTGAATGATCAGAGATTCTTTAGCAAATCTCACAAAGCAGCTGATTAATTGCTGGAAACTGGTAGTAGATATCAGGCTAAGTTTTTCTTCTGTGTGTACTGTCTCACAGTGAACATTTGAATGTTCTTAAGGATAATTTTTTTTTTTTTACCCAGAGCAAAATAAGTTCTCAGTTTAATTTGGGTGGCTTCTAGTAGTTTTAGTTAAAAACATTTTATTCTGATTCCTGTTAAGCATATTAATGTTCAACTCTATTTGCAAACTGTCGGAGACAAGAAATTACTTTGCAGCTAAGTTTCCAGAGTCAGAATGGGTATTGTCCTCAAGCCTCTTTGATGATAATTCTGCAACCTTCCTGAATCTGAGTGTTTGTGCGATTTAGGAGTGCATGCAACAGTTGTTTGTGTAGGTGTCATTGATAAGAGCTTGGTAAACTAAGCTGGTATGTTCATACAGTTTAGGATTCATACAGAATCATAGAATTGTACAATAATTGAGGTTGTTGGAAGGGACCTGTGGAAATCAGCTAGTCAGTTGCCCTTCCTTAGAGCAGGGCCAGCTAAAGCAGCTTGGTCAGGGCTGTGCCTATTTGGGTTTTGACCATCTCCAAGCTTGGAGACTCCACAACATCTTCTGGCAACCTCTTGAAGTGTTTGCTCACCCTTACAATATACAGGGTTTTTCTTCTTACATTTAAACAGAATTTATTGTATTTCAATTTGTACCTATTGCTTCTTGTCCTGTCACAGGATACCACTGAGAATCTTTTTTTTTTTTCAGTGCTTGAGAGATTTAATTTGGGCACACACTTTTTCACATAATTTTCTTTTAGGTACTTTCTTATTTCTTTATTTTACACAGAATGCAATTTTAATTTGAGACCTATGTTTTCTTCTCTAGACTGTAACACAAGTATGTGATAGGAAAAATAGGGAACTGCTAAATGAGAGTGAGCGGGATCAGTCATCAGCAATATTTCAAGTTCTGGTGCAAGTTCTGAAATATTGCTGATGACTGATCCCGCTCACTCTCATCTAGCAGTTCCTCATTTTTCATTCTCCTTTCGCAGTTCCTCCACTTGGTCCTCCAACAATATTTCAGAACTTGAAATATTGTAATGGTCAGCAATTTATATGGAGCATGATAGCATGGTGATATCCTATAAATAGCAGACCCATTTAACTGGTATTTCAACTTTTAAAATGCCATTTTTAGTGTTGAGTCACTAATTTTTGACTTCTATGAATTTTGGAATGTTCTTCCATTATTTAGATTGTTTCACCTCTCTGGAAAAAAAAAGTCAATTAGAAAGAGTCAAGAAGAAAATAATGTGTTGACTATGCTTTTAAATAACCTGTGGTTTAGGCTTTCGTAGTAAAAAAGAAATGTTGGGATTTTCCATTTCCCTTCCATGAATTACTGAAAAGTTGTTTCTGGTTCTGGATGCTTGTTTCCTCTGACAGAGCATCAGAGGGACTGGTGTGGAGGATGTTTTTTATCAAAAGTGAAAGCAGTCTGCAGCAGTGATAGTACTGCATGCTGTGTGATCTTTCCCTTCCAAGCCGTTGGTCTCATTGCTGAGATGCTTCTTATCTTTGTCATGTGTATAAAATTATTGACTTAACCTTCTTGGTAGCAGTAACAGCTGCAGGACTTATTGATAGCAATTGTGTGCAATTTCATTTCCAGTGTCAAGATTAGATATGAAAAGAGACTGAAATGTGAATGATAAGTGAACAAAATTTTCTATTCAGCTAGAACAATATAGGATGGAAACTTTATTGTTGCAGCTTGAAGGACTGGAGTATGCCTGCCAACCTTAAGGAAACAAAATGCAAAAATTTTGCTTAAGCAGAAAACAAAGGAGAAATGATTGCTGGGAACAAATTCTATAAGAAAGCTAAAATTAATTTCATTTGATGCAAGTTACACAGTTTTTAATATTATTAAATGGTTAGAATGGATGAATCCAAGAAATTCGTAGTAGTTTTTGCCTTGCTTAATTACAAAGGGAAGCTTGGTGGGCGGGCACAAAACCTGATCCTGATACAGTTGATATATATTTCTGTTTACCCGTATAAAGTTTCTGGTTTTTATCAGTCTACTCTTTATAGGCATTTTTTGGATGTCCAGTAAAAAAAAGTAATACTTGCAGTGTAGGGGAGTGTATAGTAAAAAAGATAGTTATTCACATTTTGTCTGAATAAGCATCAAGTGAATTGTTGCTGAACTTACTTTTCTAACTGGTAGAGAAAGAAGGAAATCAATAAAAGCTTAAGTGACTTGCTTCATGGTCACAGCTAAAAAATATGTTAATATTAAGAATAATTGCGTTTGGTGTTAATGGAAACTTTAATACTCTGATATTTATAATTTAAAATGCAGTATGAGGAAGAGGCATCATCTTGCCTGAATCCTTCACAACATTTTTAATAGCACAAATTTTCAGATTGGTTTGTTTATCACTAGATGGTGCTGTTGCCTTGAGAGGAAAAAAAAAGTTCCAATGCATTTGACTCTTCCCCTCCTTTCACTGGGGGATGAATTCAGTAAAATAGAAGCTGAAGACTTAATTCTTTTAATTCTTTTTTTCTTACATTGAAAAGATAAGTAATTCAAGGTGATTATACTGTTGTATAGTTTTCTTTTTGTAGTTTTTTTTTCTGAATTAATAAATATGGTCTTAGCGTGGTAATAGCAAATTTGAAATAGAATTGTGGTCTATTGACACTGCTTCCAAGTTTGAGGTAGGGTAATCTGGATATTATTTTTATGCCTGGTGGTGTGAAACGAATATAATGCTTGTTGAATCCACTAAAAGCACAATTATTGAATTTGATTGTATTGTCTTCTGATAAGCATTTGAGCAGTCATAAAAAAATACTTTGAATCTTATCTGTATTAGCCATATTTCTGTTGCATTAAGTTAGTGCTCTTGAGTTGGGATAAACTGAAGTATCCTATACTCTTGTTGGTAATAATTTGCGGAAAGAATGTAATAAATTGCTTTTTAGGCTTATGTGCCTTACATGGTCTGGGCTGCTGTGATGGGAAGGAAGAGAACTCTTTAATGTTGCTGATGAAGGTAGAAGGATCCAAAAACACACTTGTGAAACTAAAGCATGTTTGTTAAAACTACTTGCAAATGATAAGCCCTTTTCTTGTCTTGTCTAGGTGTCCATTGCACACATGGTTTCAATAGAACTGGATTTCTGATCTGTGCCTTTTTGGTCGAGAAGTTGGACTGGAGGTAACTTTGATTGTTAATTCCTAGGGTCTTGTGACCAAAGGCATCTTCAGTATGTTTCACTCATTGTCCTGACAGCTATCCTAATGTATTCACAGTTTGTTATTTTAAAACTTCCTACTAACCTTGAGCAAACAACCTATATTAACATTATTCATATCATCCCTTGGTATCTTAGCCTGTTTCAGTCAAGCTTCACAGGTCTGGTAGGTCAAAAGTCAGCTATACCTGCTGTGTGTGGGCTTTTAGGAGTGTATATATTGTATTGTGTCTCTTCCCCGTGACACGTCCCACATTTTGAGTAAGAATGTAGAGTTCAGAGATGCCTGAAAGATTATTTCTCTTACTTTTTCATCTTTTTCATGTAGGTTTGCATGTAGGCACTTTTTTGGGTTTTTGGGTTCTGAAGAGAAGAGATTAGCTAGAGCAACAGCAGAGCGACATACTTGCTTCTGAAGGGTTGGGGGGGAGACAAAGTCCTTGTTTCCAGCTTGTTGTTTGACTAAAGTCTACAGCATGCTTCTATACAGACTCACCTGGGTTTTTTGTGATTTAAAAATGTTGGTGCCTTCATAAAGAGTAGTGATCTCTTTCAAATAACATTAGTGTAAAAAAAAAAAAATTGCCTGTACCATGCTGGTGGGCATGACTTTTGCATGTTTGGTAGTATTCCCAAAACACTATTTCCTTGCTGACGGGGTCTCGTGCAAGGCATGTTTCTTAGCAAGCCCCTTAAGCATTCTGGTGATATTTCTTGTATGGTCCTTTAAGTGAAGAAAACTCTAATCCTGTTGGAGCATTTTCTTATGACTGGACATACAGTTATTTGGTGCTTAGTGTGTATGTGCAAGCTGTTTGCAAAGAACTAGGTCATTGTTGTCTGTTAGTAAACCTGGAATAAAGACACAGGAGTAATGGAGACAGAACACCATTAGTAGTGGGTGGCTGAGTCTTGGCAGAATCTTAGCTAAGTATAGGAAGTAGACACAGATACAAATATCTTTATAGTATGATTCTAGTTGTTCCTATGAACTGGCAAATTTGTATGCTTTTAATCTAACAATTTAAAAGCAGCATGCAATAATTAGACTCAGAATTGGTCCTTTGTTCTGAAGAGGAAATGCACTTGAATCTATTTGAATCTGCTTTTATGCAGCCTCTCTTTACTTTCAAACCTCTGTGGGAAAAGCCTTAAAACTTAAGGCTTTTTTTTTTTTTTTTTTTTTTTTTTTTTTTTTTTTTTTTTTTTTTTTTTTTTTTTTTTTTTTTTTTCATTCAGGTAATTAATTGTATCAAGTTTGTTCATCTCTGTCAGATTTTTTTAACAGAACACCCAGATATCACCTGGTAGGGAAAAATGTCCACAGCAAAAGAATGAATTTCGGCAAGGTGGTAGTTAATGCTAAGCATTGTATCAAGATAAATCCAGTTTGCTGTATCATTCTTTAAAATAAGACACTGTTATTTGCTGATGAGGAAATAAGATTTTCCTGATGGAAAAATCCATCCATATTCATTCCTTCAGCATATAATATAGGAGTGCTGCTGTTGTATTGTGAATACTGAAATGTATTTTACAGTTAGTTTAAAGAAAGGTCATCCAGACTGACAGCTCTCCAGCTAGTGATCAGAAACCTTACTTGATTCTCTTTTTCACAACTCATTTTTCCGAAAGACTGCTGTGTTTCTAGAACTTGCAAAATATGTTTCTTTCAGCTAGGTTTCTGTGCTTGAAATCTGTGCTGCCTCTTTTGGCTTTCACTGCCATCTATTCCAGAATAGTATAGAGTTCTTCTAATACAATCAGAGACAAATTTGAGCGTCTTTCAGGCAGCATCCCTTTTGGTTTGTTTTGTCCTTTCAATGGCATTGATTACAGAAGATGTGAAACAATTTAAGAAAGATACCAAAATAAAAAATGTCTTATGAGGAAGAAATTAGGAGTCTTAGAAAACAGAATGGGGAAGAAGGCTCCTTCTAAATAACTCAGATTCTTAAACTGTCATTTCTGAGATCTGATGACTGACCATCTGATAGTCTCACTCTGGAAAATGTTTTGTTTTCTACTYTTACCAAAGATCAGAAGAGAGAACCAAACTTACTGGTTCTTAGGAAGTGTTTCTGTCTATTCTGGGAAATTTGCCTCATAAAGTTCTCAGGCTCCTTCCCATACTGTAGAGATCAGACAAAAAAATGCGTTTTGTATTTAAATTCTTTTTTCCATTTTAGCTATATGTTTTCCTTGTTCCAGTGGTAGGCTATTTTCTTATCTGAAAAAAATTCTTTTCACAGCATGTAATATGTGCTTTTGTTCCAGCTTTAAGATATGTGCTTGTCAAGAAGCCTAACAGGGGCACGTACCTTTTGTGATTTCTCCTCTCTTTAATTTAGCAAGATTTCTAAATGTTGATCCATGGAGCATTACTGCTCCACGCAGCCATGATAAATTGAAGACAGAATTATGTCCAGTGTTTTCTGTTAAACATTTTCATAGGATCTATGAAAATAGCAACAATAAAACCCTTGTGCTGTGCTCGCTGTTATATTTTGGAGTGCTTTCCAGTTGGCTAGTAAAGGTGCATGACTGTTAGTTTTGGTTTCTAATTTTTTTGTGATCCAGTCTCCAGTTTATTAAAGCACTTAAGATTAAGTGTTAGCTGCATAGTGAAAGGCTTCTGAATTACAGGTTTTTATGAGAAACTTCTGGAAAGAGAAGTAATTTCAAAAGATTAGGATGCTTTTTCCCAGTGTGATGGCAAAACCTCTAATGAAAGGAAAGGTAATTCTTAGGGGGAAAAAATGTAGCCATATTTGAATTTCAACACTTGCATTTTTCTTCATTAAGTTTGTTCATCTTTTTCTTTGGTCTTTTTTGTCTTCATTCAGTCCTTAAGTACTTAGCTACATGTCACCCATTCCTTTTTTGTAGCAATAATAAAAGTTTTACCTAGGTGACCGGTAGACCACTATTGGCTACAATAAGGCGACGAAGCAGAGCAAGCTGCCGTTACTTCTGAGAACATATGCAGTGCCTACATAATTATGCAGAATCTTGTGCAAGAGCAACTGTTGCCAGGCTGATCTAAGCATGATGTTTCAAATATAATGAATGTTTTTGCAATTACCAGTTTGGAATTTATTTTAATTCTCAGTCCCAGTAAATCTTACGTTTGGTAAGGGATAACATGACGAAAACATGTAAATTAAGCACCCAGAGTAATTTTCAATTTTTATTTGACAGTATTGAGGCTGCTGTGGCTACTTTTGCTCAGGCTAGACCACCAGGTATTTATAAAGGTGACTATTTGAAGGAATTATTTCGTCGTTATGGAGATGAAGATGATGCACCGTCACCACCTGAGCTGCCAGAATGGTGCTTTGAGGAAGATGAAGAGGACGATGATGATAATGGTAAAACAGGAGGCCAAGAATCAGAACCTGGATCATCAAGCTCTTCCTTTGGCAAGAGGAGAAAAGAACGCCTAAAACTGGTATTTTTTGATTAAGAGCTTAATATTCTAATTGCTGAACTTAATTTCATAAACTTGTAGTCATCAGTTACTACTTAATATATGCTATACAAGTGTCAGTGCTCTTGCAAATGAGGACTGATAGTATTGTCTCTAACCAGGAAAAACTGGTAGATTCATTGCAACCTTTCTTATGTTTCCTATATGAACCTTGAACTTTCAGCACCTCAACTATTCCAGTTGTAAAAATGACTTAAAATTTTTCTAATATAACAATTTTTTTTTTAAAGTTTGAGTTAAGATAGTAAAGCACTTTTTAATTATTCACTCTGTCTTTAGAGATGAAGTGTTATGGGGGGTGTGTAAACAGTTTTTACTTTTTTTTTTTTTGTAGTCATGTGGATGAAATTCAGAATTTTTTAAATTCAGTGCTCATTGTGGTAAATATTCTTACTTTTGGAAATTTGGGAGGATTGAGAATTGGATTAGCAAAAAGCAATATGAGCTTAAAAACCCCAAGGCAGCTTTGAAATTATATTTTGCTCAAAGCTGTTTTAACTGTATAATGATAAGAAATATGGCTGATCACTTATTGTGATTATTTTGACATACATCTGCATAATTCTGATGAAATAAGTTGCTGTAGTTACCATAGTACGGAACTAATACTCAGGTATTAGTACAAAGAATATACTTGTATCATCTGAAGACTACTGGCTCAGTTCTCTCTAAATTCCTGACTCTTTTTTTTTTATTTGCAGATAAAGTAGGGGAGAATGTTGCTGAGTGCAAAAATAGATTCAGTTCTTTTAGCGTAATACTGAATTATTTTACTTGTGTGCTGAGGTGTGTTTGTTTGCAAACACTTGGAAATCCTCATATGAAATATGCTGCAAAAATGCATTTTGTTGTTACTGCAGCTGGTCAACATGGTTTACAGATGGAGTATGGAAGAAATTAGCTGGAAAGGAATACAAAATCTAGTCCAAAGAAGCAAAATGAACTTTGAAAACTTTCAAATAGTCCATCAGCTGGAATAAAAAATTGCCCACACTGTAAAAATCCATAGTAAAAATCTATTCAGGGATATAGCCACTACCTCCATTAGCCTTGCAGTGAAACATTGATATATAAAAGAATTTATTAGGGCTTGAACCTCAGAACTGTTTTTTTGACTTGCCTTTTGATGCATTAGCAAATGAGGTGTGATGGTGAGGTCCAATGACAGCATCTTTTCAGCAAGTATAAAACTGAACTGATCTGTTTAACAGGAGTCATGATACTGGCTTCCCAGGCTTTTTCTTATCACCATAGTTTTTTTGAAAGCTGGAAGCTAAATTATACGAATAAGCATATTAAGAACTAAAAGTTAATTATGAGTTATAAAATTTATGAAAGAAAGAATCATCTAGTTAATATGCATATTCGTATAATTCAGTTTTGCAGCTCTGGAGGAACATTCTTTGACATGAAGAGGAGGAACGGGGAGAATTCTTTACCATGGTTCTTGACTGGCAGATTGGACTGCTTCTTAACTCAGTAGAGATGGATACAATCTATTTGTGATTCCTTGTAAATATGCGATCTACAGGGGGAATGATTATCAGGTAAATACCTCTTGCTCAGATTTTCTTATATTACTGTCTAAAGGGCTAAATTTTCAGCATTACGTTGATTTCTTGCAGGAGATGTTTTCAGCCTTCTAATTTGACTCTTTCTCTAAACACCTAGGGGTAGACAGTGTCAAACTAGAGGTGGCTGTGGTGATAGTGGTGTTCTAAAATGTTTTCATTTTGACCCAAATCTTTGTGGGGACAGAAGAAAAGTTTAGGGGTAGATGAGGAGACACCTCCCAGGCATCTTGCTGGGATAATGAATAGTTAGAAGCGACTGCCCAGCTAGCCTGCAAAGTGAAGTTAGCATGCTGTCCACTTCAGAAATGCCATCTTGGATGTGAGAAACTTTACTGCAACATCTTTCACTAAAAATTCCATATTTTGATGTCAAAAAGTCTTGACAGCCTTTCTTTTTTACACTACAGAAACTGTGGGAACCATTAGAACATAATGCCATTACAGTTTCCTTTGTCATCACCTGAATGTAGTTGACAGGCAACAGCAAATCTGTTTGCTGTAGTCTCAGATGCTACACAGGACATCGAAACACATTTTGACTTTGTCAATGCATGCCATAATGATTGTAGCATCGAAGCAACATTATTAACTGACACTTAGAATCTCACTTCACAAAAAAAAAAAATAGGAAGAAAATACTTGATTTTGCAAATAGGACAAAAAGTTATAATTCTGAGCCAGAACCTTCAAACTTTTCATGGGTCAACTGGATCTTTTGTTGTTTATTAAGGAATGCCATCTGTTCTAGTCCCATGTAAGCTGCGTTATTTCAGAGGCATTACAGGGTGTAATATGTAGTGCTTCTAAAATGGATGGTTACGTTTCAAACAGTCTGGAAGAGATAGTAGCTGTTAATGATTTTCTTCATGATTTTGAGTGCAGGTGTCTTGTGGTCATTTGTGAGACAGAGAGAAACCATTAAACCTCATGGTTGACATAGTTAGTGAGGGTAATATTTATTATTTAACTATAAAAGTATGTTGATTCTAAATACTAGTGACTTTGGTTTTTTTCTGCCTAACCTACTTTTTTTTGCCAAAGTTTAACCCCTGTACTTATTGTTCTGCCCACGGGCGTCTTGATGGATATGGGGAAAAAGATTATTTTCTGATTTTGCAGCAGCATTTTATGTACTTGAATACGGGTGTCATTTCCTTTTAGCCTTCTGTTTCTCCACATAAAATGCCAATTTGTTCACTTTTTCCCTGTAGTCCATATTTTTTATACTTCTGACCATTCTTGTCATTCTTTGTATTCTGTCATGTTGACTCATGGTTTTCTGAGACTGTGGTGCCTATAATTGAACACAAGCCTCTAGTTGAGGTCATCCTAGTGCTTAATAGGGACGAATTAATTTCACATGTCTTAAGGCTAATACTTCTGTTTATATATCTCAATATAATTGCCTTTTACAAGACAGAATAATACTAGTTCAGCTTTTGATCTCTTGCTGCCTCTGTATCTTTTTCTCAAATTATCTACCAGTGTGTGTTTGTATAATTGCTTATTTCTTATTAAGTATAGAACTTTGTTTATACTGAATTGCACAGTGTTTTTTCCAGCCCATTCTTAAAATTAAGGATAACACTGAATTCTTAAGCTACCATCACAGTCTGTATCCCTGTTACTAAATTCAGAGATGTCACAAAAATAAGAATATGCTAATAGGAAATTTAGGGAAAATAATTTAATTCTCTTATACCTAAACCAGACCCCACAGATCCTCCTCAATATATTCTTCCATTTTGTTAGTGAAACACTAACTCCTCTGAACCTGGTTTTGAAACAGGTTGCTCTTCTGTTTTATAGAAGTTATATCTACCCCATATTGTCTGAGTTCCTCTATGAGAACAAGACAAGCAAACAAAAGACAAGCCAAGACAAAAGCCAGCATCAAAAGATGTGGTATTTCCTGCTTCTCCCAATTCTGTGAAGCCTGTTTCATCACCAAAACCAAATGATTAGTTGAACACCATTGTTAGTGAGTGACAGTCAGTATGACTTTGTTGTATCTTTTTCGCTTTTACATGCCTAGAGGTGGTTCTTGTGATTTGGTCCTGTATTTCTAGGTATTAAATCTAAGCTGATCAGTGTAACTCCATGGCTCTCCTTTCCTCTCTTTTAGAAGATGCAGACTCTCTCTCTTCCTGACATGTTTTGGAATGTTTCTTGTCCTCTGGAAGGCAGTCTCTGAGCATATTGGCACTCGGTCAAGTCTGAGTAGCTGAAGATGGCTATCACCCAGGCCTAGCGATAGCCACTAGGGTCAGGGAGGTATGTGTTTGGGGCTGTTCCTATTCACCCACTCTTCCAGATGGTGTTTAGGATCTGAACCAACACAAGATGATGCACATTGCCACTTCTCCTTCAGCTGAAGTGATGGGTGGAGGGATACGGTGGCAAGTGGAGAGAGCTTGATTAGTACCGATGGTGTGAAGGTTGTGCAGAGTGTAGATACTAAGTACATGTAGTTACCTTGGATCCATTAGGGCTTATAACTCTTGGCTTAGTAGCAGTGCTGAGGACCTGAGGTGCTCCTGCTGAGCTGAGTGCTCTGGCGTCTTTGCACCATGTTCTCCAGTGTCCTGTTTCCACGGGGGCTTGTTAGCTCAGCAGTGGTGCAGAAAGTGCATGGATCTGGCTTAGTTTTGGCACCTTCAAGGAAATGTCCTCATGAAACCTGGAGCACTGAGTTAGCCAAGCACGGAGGCCCAAGTGACTCACCTTGTTTTCGTAGTGCTGTGCCTTAGCTAGTTGAGTATACTTGAGGCAGATAATCTGCAGGAGACACTTACAAATGGCAGGCACGAATTTCATGTTTAGGACTTTTTCTTTTCCAGAAAATCTTTCCTGTTGCCTGCCTTTTGCTTTAATCTTAGCAGTCGTACTGCTGTCGCACTCTGCCATTATTCTGAGAAGCAAGGCACAACCATCTTCCTTTATTTCATGGTGCTTTTAACCACTTACTCAGAATTCAGACAGCATGCTGGCCAGGCATGTGTAGCTGTCTGCCTCCCTCGCCCAGTCACCTGTGTGCTGTTGCACCTGCTGGTGCCCACATAAATAATACGGGATAAGTGATGTGCTAAAAGTCTGTGGAGCTTAAGGTAATTAAGGTTATGAACTAGCGTATTTCTTTAGGATGTACTGTTCTCAGAGTACGATTTGGTGATGCAACTGAGCCAATATTAACTAAATGCAGGCTGTACTGAAAACTGTGGTCCTGCTTTCCCTGCACTCCTTGTGTTCCTTCTGCTTCCCTTGTGCTGGCACTAGTGCTGGCTCATCCTGTGGTGAGCTAGTTTAGGATACTAATTTGGTGGAAAATTACTAATTTATGATGTTATTTTTGCCAGCTTAGTTCCTATACYTGCTCAAGAGTAGAACAGATGAGTGCCATGGTGTGTGGAAAGGGAAGGGAGCAAAAAGGCTCCTTTCATCAGTAGTACGCAGCTAGATTTGTTAAGACAAGTTTCAAGCATTTTAGAGAACAGATATGAAATACTTGTATCCTCATTTGCAGGATAGCTCAACATGTGAAACTTCATGCTTTGATCTTCTTAGTCTGCACTGAGAATTTATTTGAGATGCTGTTGAAATAAGTCTGGTCGATTTGGGATCTCTATAGAAATCTTTAATTATGTAGCTTTGTAGACCTGATGGCTTTAATGTGTTCTGTTGTGCAGAATTTGTTTTTATTCCACTCAGCATCAAACTTTTTCTGGAATATACAAGTTATTTGAGTTTTATTTTCGGTATTCTTTTATTGATCTCTACTTAGGCTTTTCTGTGGCATTCAGGATAGCACCTCCACTTTAGTACCTGGTTTAGATTGAGAATAAAATTATGCAAGTATATTTTTACACAAATATTTTGTTACAAACCAGCTCTTTATGTTTTCTCTTTTGTTAAGAAGTTTGTCCTAGATCAACTGAGAACCCTTTAAGTTTGCTGCTGCATAAGTACATTCATTCTTTCAATTGTTTTCCCTACAGTGTAAGTTTAAGTTTTGAGACATATAACGTGGTAGATCACCCAGGTGGAGGCGAAATCCATGTAATTGAACTTCTTGTACTGGAATTACCATCTAGGTCTGATAAAATTAACATATTTAATTCAAAACATGCATCTCAAAGATTTGGAGGGAGAAAAGTAGGACTTAATGTCTTCATCTGCTGAGATTTTTGTTTAAAAAAAACCAAAACACCAAACCCCTCGTGTCTAAAGATGTTTCCCAGTGACTTTAGTTCACTAATTACCAAGCTACTTAAGTTTATCTCACATGTTAGATCTCTACTGTTAGTGAGCAGCTCTTACTTTCCATGAATCAAGGAAAGTACGGAATTGTTGGTCTAGAAATACTATTTATGTATTAAAAAAATTAATTTAACATTTCATAGGTCAATTTTGTTCTTAGTTTCCAGTTTATTTATTTTGAGGCCATACTTTTTGGCACACTTAAAAGTGGTGTCACAAAGGCTTCTGCCAGAAGGAGTTTTGTGACCTTTAATGTGCAGTGATTTGCTCCAGGCTTACAATACTGTTTAGGTTCAGATTCTCATCCACAAATAGATGTCTTACACTACCTTATTATTATATAATATTTTGTGTACTGAGGTTGATTAATTTGATCCCTGCAAATTCCATATGTGACCAATTTACTATTAAATACTTGATACTAGTGTACTTTCTTTTTAAATAAAAACATTTTAGTTACAAAGGAAAAATAATGAGTCAGACTGATGCTGTAGCTTGACGTGGGAACTTTCTTGAGAGTACTAGCTAAACAGTGCCTATCCCTTACCATTTACATCCTTTTAAATTTTTTTAAAAAATTATTATTTTATTTTTTCCCCCACAAATAACTCATTTCAGTTCCTGGGTTCATAATGTGRCTCACCAGTGAGTTTACTGGCAAAGCTCAGCTGATGTATCTTGGTATTTGGGGGTAAATCTTTAAGGAATATTTAAGCTGGTATTGCTCGTGAGGGTCAACTTGTAAAAACAGACTTAATCTTGTATTGACATGTTCTGATCTGCTTTTATGAAGGCTTAAATACTAAATTTTTTTTTTTTTTTTTTTTAATTTATTTAGGGTGCAATATTCTTGGAAGGAATAACAGTTAAATGTGTGACCCAGGTGACAACACAACCAAAGTTAGGAGGAATACAGCAAAAATGTCAGCAGTTCTGTGGATGGGAAGGGTATGAGAACATTTAGAACTTGTTTATTTTTACTGTCTAGAAATAAGTGTTATGTTTCTAGTTTTGCAGAAGGAAACAGCTCATTGTAAAAATGAAAAAAGGTGACTATTTCTTGATGGATTGTTTAAAAAAAAAAAAAAAAGCCTTAAAACCACTCAACATTGAAACAGATGAGGATCTTGCATTGTACTATGAAACGGAATGATTAGCTGTTGATATTAAGAAACAAGATTCTAGAACTGCTTTTCCATTGAGATAACAAAATGTTTTCAGATGAATCGTTGCTGTACAAATTCCAGATGTAGTCTAGTCCATGTATTTGTGTAAAATTTAGTGCTTGCTCAAGCGGTAGGCTTATTTATACAACTGCTATTACACTTCAGTATTGAGGTATAATACTGGTTTTTATAGCCAACTTGGATTTGTGTCCAATGTTAATGAGAATGTTGATTTTAATGTCTCAGATTCTGAACTCCTCCTTTCCAAAGCTGATGATCCAGGGACTTGCTTGCAGTGCTTCCTAACTTGCTGATGCTTATAGTTCTTCTAGTGCTTGTAATTTTGAATTCCAGTATCTCTTCCTCCAGAGTTAAAACTTCTAAGTTCCATGTAATTGAGTGTTTTGTCATAAACAAATACCCTTGTTCTTATCAGATAGGCATTGGATTCCTCTTGCAAAATACGTTATTGGAGAAAATGTTCTAACTCAAAGTTAACCTTGCAGCCAGTCTGGTACAAGGTGTCTAAGTCTAATGTAAAAAATGCATTGCCTTGTGTGTCTGTTTATTGCAGAACATTAATAAACATGGTTCTTTATTTTTAGGTCTGGATTCCCTGGAGCACAGCCTGTTTCCATGGACAAGCAAAATATTAAATTTCTGGAGCAGAAGCCATACAAAGTTAGCTGGAAAGCAGACGGCACTCGGTAAGTTCATTTTAAATGAAAAAGAACCACCCAGTAAATTGGGTAGACAGTTTGTATTTTCTCAGGAAAGTGAATTTGCTTGTCCAAAGGACAAAGCATATTCTAACAACAAAACTGACTCCAGAGATTAATTTTTTTGCTGTCTTGGTACCCAACATTTGCTGAAGTTTGTGGCCAAGTTTCTTTTTAGCAGCTGTTCTGCAGACTGACTGTTAAATGTATGTACTTTTATTCTTCTCCATAACCCTTGCCTGCCTGTCAGCCAAGACTTGCCACCAAGGTCTTAGAATAATCTTAGATAACAGTAAGAGTTTGTTAAGCTAAAGAATTTGTTTATAAAAGCTAAATTAAAACTTCTAGTTGATCCTTCAGAAGCTGGCTATTATTAGAAATTTCACAGGGTTTTTTTATTCGTACTGTGATCCTTTGTTCAAACTTGTAGTTCTGGTCAGCCGAAGAGTCAAAAGTTTCATCTTCCCTCACCAGTTCTCTTACATTCATTGTAGGGGTGACTTTTTTTTATAACAGACTACAACCTGATTGGATTGATGTGTTGAACGTCTTCAGTGTTGTTATTTCTGGTTTGAAATGCATCCTTGTATTTAATTTCTCCAGTATTCTCATGTTAGCATTTCAAAGTAGGAGAAACGCCATACATCATCAAATACAGAATGGCAAAACAGTTTTTTTGCTCGTTGTAACTGGTTATGGATTGGTCTCAACTGTATGAAACACAGTTGTCTAAACATGTGCATCTGGTATCATTGGGTATCCTTTCATTGCTTTGTCTCGTATGAAAAAGCCATGTCACACAGGGTCTCTTGCCTCTACACCCAGCAGCTTGGATGAGGTATAGAAAGTATTTGCTATTCACATTGAAATAAAACGCCAAATGTTAGGTGCCCCGTTTCCTTGTATTCTTGCAAAGAGGTACTGTGGCCCTTCATACAAACAAATCTTTCTTGAGTAAAATTCCAAACCTCCAAAATCATACTTATTTTCATAGGTCTGAATATTTTTAATAGGTTGGAACATTTGTGAAATTACAACCATTTTCTTGAGGTTTTGAAATCATCCTCAATGGGGTTTGATATGCTAACCTTCTGTTTTTCTTCCGTATTTCTGGTTTCAAAACTAAAATCAAGAATCCCAGATATTAATGGAAATGGTTTTAACCTATGTTACTGTCTTGGTTTCAGCTGCGATAGAGTTAATTTTCCTCCTAGTAGCTGGTGTAGTGCTGTGTTTTGGATTTAGCATGAGAATAATGTAGTAACACACTGATGTTTTAGTTGTTGCTAAGCAGTGCTTATACTAAGTCAAGGACTTTTCAGCTTCCCATGCTCTGCCAGCGAGGAGGTGCACAAGAAGCTGGGAGGGAGCATAGCCAGGACAGCTGACCCAGACTGACCGAAGGGCTATTCTATACCATATGACTTCATGCTCAGTATATAAACTGGGGGGAGTTGGTTGGGGGGCAGCGATCGCTGCTTGGGGACTGGCTGGGCATCAGTCGGTGGGTGGTGAGCGGTTGCATCACTTGTTTTTCCTGGGTTTTGTTTCTCTCTCTCTTTTTGTTGTTTTCCTTTCATTACAATTTTTTTTAATTATTATTATTTTATTTTATTTTATTTCAATCATTAAACTGTTCTTATCTCAACCTATGAGTTTTCTTACTTTTGCCCTTCCGATTCTCTCCCCCATCCCACCAGAGGGGGAGGGTGAATGAGCGGCTGGGTAGTGCTTGATTGCCGACTGGTGTTAAACCATGACAGCTTCTCATAGCATTCAGATCACAATCTTCCTTTCTGTTGTGGGTGCTATCTTGAGGTAATTAATAATGTAATTTCTTACATCATAGTCAATAGTGTCTCAGTAACAGGAAGAATTTAAATTGTGTGACACATCTCATTCATTTCAATAGCTTGATTTTTATTTCTAAAAGGTGTTCTTTACATACAGTAGTATTTAAGCAATTATAATATGTACTAAGTGGAATGACTTTAGTTTTTATTCATTTAGAGCAAATGAATAGATTTTTAACCTGCTTTGACTTGATCAGAAAAAGTGCAATTAAAATGAACGTACACACGGTAAGAGGACTGTTAATTTGTGCATGGTGCTTTAGACTGGCAAAAGAGCTTAGTGTTCACACATGTACAAGTTAGAAGGCATCAGTTGTGTGGATGAAATGTATGCTTTCAAAAACAGGAGGTAAGAATTTTTGTTTTCAGACTGGTGGAGTTAAAATACTGGTTTTGTGTATAGATATGGGCAAAAGAAGTTTTGTTTTAGCAGTGCAATGGAAAGCATTCTCCCTTCCATCTGCTGAGACGACAAAGTAAAGTTTTGATACTAAATAAACAAGCAGTGTAGGCTGTCTTCTAAAGTTTTTCCTGTGTTCTTGATTTTGTTAAGTTTGTTATCTTTAGTAATAGAATGGAGTATCCTAGATAATGAAAAGCCTGGAAAATATGGGGAATTGGGTGTCTTATGAGAATTACTAAGTGGCTCCACATGGAGTCAGTCAGGATTCAACACAGTTCAGCCAGAACCAAGCTGTCTCCTATAAAAAAACCTCTTCAGGTGTCTCTCATCTGTGGAGTTTGTACTTCAAGGGTTTATTGGCTTGGGCAGAGCATGGTGTGAAAATACAAAGTAAGCTTGCATTCAGTATGGCATCCAAGCATTAAGAAGTGGGTGGGAATATTTGGCTTATTAACATTGGCTGGCTGTATGCACAGGCACTTGGGTAATACGATGCAGGCGTTCTCAGGGTGCGAGGTTACAGAAACATGGTGTTGGGAGATCCAGGCTTATTCTCAGAGCAGTACAGTGCATTCAAAAGCTGCTGAGCCTAAGCAAGTAAACTTGGCCAACTTAAACTGACCATGCGAAGAGCCAGATGTGGATTATGCTTTTAATCCACATTCCAGATATACTGCCTATGGACGTGACTTGTATAGCTGTGAAAATATGTTTACAAAGTATTAATGTCCTATGCAGCTCAGATATTGGTAATCTTTGCCTTTTTTCACAGCTTAGTCCTTCAGGAAGCCTTTGTTTTAGGGATTGGTTTACACTGGTATTTTAGTATGTGTTACAGACAGTTTATGGAAATGTTTTCGTATAATTTAAGCCTATTGCTTCAAGAAATAGTAATAGCAGAAAATAATCTGTTTTAAAAATAATTTCTTTACAGAAGGCCATTTGATATTAAAGGAAAAAATTGCTTCATCTGCAGTCTCTCTAGTGTGTATTGCCACTGAAGAATAATCTGTTCAAAACCGTGGGTCATTAGCTAATACAGATTGGTATGTCTTAGAATAAATACTAAGATGCTGTAAAATTACAATTAGTGCTATTCCATCGGGTTGTAAGCTATTTTTCCACATTTCTTTTTTTGTTTGTATTTTCAATATGAAGAGTCTTTCTTTGTCATATCTTAGGTTATTCATTTGGAAAATTGAAGCCTTATGGAATATTCTTATTTTCTTACTCAAATGTACAGGATGCATACATTCTGAATACTAGAATAATTATATAGAAAATAGTAGTGCACCTGGAAGACTGCATTTTGTGAAAGAAATTAAAGTGCACGTGTAATTTCTTGTAGGAATTTTCAGTATTTTGGACATTCTGTCCTGTGTTTTTAGAGTTCTAGAATGGTGACAAAACAGAATGGATGAAGAATAAAACTGAGGGAACTAAATTGTTCTTTTAAATTTTCTCAAAACATAATAACTTATAGTTGATTATGGAGATACACAGACTGATAGGTATATTCAGAAAAGAAAATGGTGCTATAACGATCCAGTGTTAATGAAATTCAGCTGAAGGAATGTTGTGAAAGAGAGATTAAAGATGAAAACCTGAGCTATTATTTGGACATTTAGACACTGTGCATGATAGCTACCCTAATCAACAATGAAAAATGACTATGGCAGTTTTTACATTGGACATGCTTCTAATTATTTTTTTGTTCTCCAACGATCCGGGCTCCATATGCAATTAAGCAGATTTTCATTAACTATTCTGAATGCTTGTGTTGACAGGCATGACCTTCCTGAATTTAATATTAAGACATCAGTTAGTGGAGATCCATTTATGGATCCCCTGCTTACTTTATCTGGAGATGAAACCCCTGTCATCAAATATCTCTGAAGCTATTCTGTTTAGTGTGGTTTAGATGCAGCAGTCTAGGGTTTGCCTATTACAATATTATTTGGCTTGCATACTTTTTTTTTGTTTTGTTTTCTCTCTTTGCTTAAAAAAGCACTGCTGTTTCATCGACCTGATTGGACTGACAGAAAAGCAGATGCTTAACTAATAACTTTATATTATATTTTCTCACTTAAATAAAACACTCTCATCTGAGTTAATAGCAATATTTGCTCAATTTAGCCAAACTTCTTAAATTTCACCATTGTTAAATACCTGCATTTTATTCCTGCAGCAGTAGTTTTCCCTCGAGGTTTCATGGCTGAAGCCTTTATTTGTAGATTGTCTTAACTGACATGTAGTGTCAGTAATTTCATTGAGGATTTTTACTTTTCTCCAAAGGCATTTGCTATTCCTAGATTTCAATTGGAGCTGAACTTTCACCCTTCTGATTTAAGAGCTGGGGTGGTGGTGGGTTGTTTGTTTGTTTGTTTGTTTTTCAGTGGTAGAACAGTGCATATTTTCTTGCTTTCTTAGTATTGTTATATTTTGCTACCCATAACTTAAAAAAAAAAAAAGTATTTCCCTAAATGAAAGAGCATTATTTATCATCTTGCATTGACTAAATAATGTGAAATTGATTAGTTAAATTACTTGACAGTGATTCTATAAAATATTTTGGGGAAGTTTACTGGAGTAGTATCTTACGCACTTTTGTAACTGTGTGGGTTCTGAGTCTGGTTTGGGTCAAAACTCATCTTCCTCCATTCTCTTGGAGCCTCGAGTTCAAAATCTTTTGACTTACCCTTGGTTAGTCTGTCCTGATTCGCAGAGTTTGTGCCTACACCGTGGTCTTGCTTGTTCTGTGCCTGGTTTCCAGAGCCCTTGTTCCATGAGCATCAGCAAGGCACACCTCCTTGTTCTCGCTCCAGCTTTCCTTCTGGAGCGTGTTTGCTCCAAAGGGAAATGCAGTGTGAACAAATACTTCTCCCCTCCTGTTCATAAAAGCCTGTGTGTAAAGGTGTGTACATTTGCGTCTCGGGTTTAGACAAATGAACTTTAAATTAAAAGAGCCTTTGAAGCTCACTTAGCATTGGCTCTGTACCAGCTATTTGCGTGTATGTAAATATTATATGCAACTCAATCCATTTTGGGGAAAAACATCTCTAAAATCATATTGCTTTAAATTATTATTATAAAAAAAAAAAAAAAATCACTTAAGTCTGCAGTTAATTCTGACTGGTTTGGTGTGAATTCTATCCTGTATATTTATTGGAACAGTTGTCAAACCTCTGGTGTCTTAAAAACAATTTTAATGCTAATCTATTCATAAGGCACAGAAATCCAAAGGGCAAATTTCCCACTRCTAAAATCATGCCTTTTGGCTTTGTTGAGATGAAATATACGTTGTATGTTAACAGTAGCTACAAGGTATGTACAGCTTTACAAATGTATCCAATTTTGTAGTGCTATGTTTCCGAAATAGTAGTTGCTATCTGAATAAGATAATTGTAACAGTATGTTCAAGGCATACTGTATGACTCTACATTATCAACTTTGTACTGTAAAGTGATTAACCCAGGTGGTTAGCGGCTTGCTGTATCCCTTGATATGTATCTCATTAATACTGTTCGTAGCAGATGTTTGTTCTAATGAGTGGAGCTGAATGTTCAGACAGGAATAGGGTTGGTAAAGTAATGAGACACCAGTTTTGAAAAAAAGACTGTTACCACTAAGAATAATAAAAAGCTTTAAAATGTCTGTGGAATAATTCAAATTAATACAATCAAACAGGACTAGGTTTTATAATAGTAAAATGTGACCTGAACTAAATGCAAGCTATTAAGGGGCATAAGTTATTTTCCTACATTTGTATGAGTACCTTTTTATTTTTCACATCTGTGCACATGCAGTTTTAGTAAAAAATAATAAATATGATCATAATACTATGGCTGTTCATTAATGGTAAGGCAGCTATTTAAAAAAATGCAGAACAGGTAGTTCTTGCCAAAGGCTATTATATTTGAAAAATATTCAATGCAAATTTGATGGCTTGCAGATATCTAAATGCGAACAAGTAGGTACAGAACGTAAAGTGGCTCTTTGAGAATTGCTGCTAATTGTCTAAAAGGTGTTTGTAATAAAATAGTTAGGAACATCTCTGAAGTTAGTTATTTTTTTCATGATTAGCAAATTACGTTTTAGAAAAAAGGCTTGTTGCCTAAATAATTGTCATTTTGTTGGTATCATAATACAAAATAAAAATAGTAAAGCTACACTTAACTATGATAAAACTGGTGGCCAAATTTTTGGATTGTGTTTATCAATCAAATAATTTTGATTTATCCAAAGCATGTAAGTTACTATATTAGCAAACTTGTGATAGCTTCCCAGGTTTCTTTAATTTAGCTTTTTGTACAGATTGAAGAAAATTTCTATTTTTGTTAAGAACTTTAAAATTATTGGCAGTTGCAGCCTCTTCAGAAACATATTTGTGACCATTACTTGAAGGAAGTCTACTGGGTGTATTTTAAGATAACTTTTCATGCATGTTGTTAAAATGTAATGAAGATGAGGTAAAAGTTTCTCCCTGAATTTGCATGGCTAAATACTTTTTTCTTTCCCTATTCTTTAATCCTTTACATGGTGAGATGAAGTTTACATGCATAACTGAGAAATTGCAGATTCCTAATACAAAAAGTTATCCAAAAGTCATTTGTGACGAGTCACTTGTGAAAAGGTGATCATTGCTAAAGAATAGCTCTGAAAAAAATGGAGAAAACTGAGAAACAGATTTTTTTGTTTTAGAAATTAAGAGGTAAAAGAAACTAGCCCAAAATTAGGTGGCAAGGAAGAAAAATGGTAGCCTGTCTGCAAAGGATTAAAGAAGAGATAGTTGAATGGGTTCATGGAAGAGCTATTATCCCTGAGAGACAGGAGGAGGTTAGAGAGAAAGTTGGGATAATAATGAGAACAAAGGAGGACAGAGAAGATTGGAGAGTAGTGCTAATCCAATTAAAAAATAAATCTATGCATTTGAGAACTCATTATTAAGAACAAGAGACCAGCTTGTTGTGAAAGCAGATCTAGAGAACGGAAAGATTGTCTCCTGGGAGCAAAGATATTAATGTGAAGTTGAACTTGAAGGAGACTCTGTTGGGAATGAGAAAGAAGCCATAGATTAATTTTCAGATTGGTACAAATGACATAACCAGATTCTCGTGGATGTGGAATTTTATGCCCAGTAGTGGAAAATGGCTGAAGTGGAGGTTTACACAATGTTAGTGGATTCTTTCCTAATTTAGAGGAGGGGGACAAAAATGTAGGATGTTGAGATTTGACAGATGGCTTCGGAAATGGTGCTAACAGGAAAGTTTAGGGCTGTTAATCACCGGAAAGCATTTGTGAGTAAAGAGCTTTTCTCAAGGTATGAATACCCCCTTTCTGCGCACCTTACTTTCTGACCCTAGATGGTTAGTGAATAAGTGAATTATTATATATTGTGTTTTGAGTGTCTTGTCATTTAGTCATGTTGAGGGTTATACATGTTTATGGTCTTGGGGTCAAGAAGGAGCATTTGCCTCCTAATGATAGGATGGGGTGAAGAACCCACACAAGAATCATCTGGGTGCTTTTAAACGACACCTTTGCTTTCTCTTCCTCCTCTCCCCACTTACCTTAAGAAAYAGACTTAAATACTTATCAGTTTTGCACCATTGGTTGGTAATCCTGTGTATCCCTTCCTCTGTGGTTGGGGCATGTTTCTGTGGACTGAAATTTTAAAGGACAGAAATATTCAGGGGTTTGGAGATGTACCGAACAGACTTTTCAGGACCAAGTGGATTTTTTTATAGGAGTGACAGGTTTTGTGAACAATTGGGCTTGACTCAAGTGGTTTGATTCCAAGTTAAATGAGCTTTATTCAAATCATGTGCTTATGTAACTATCAGCAATGGGCAAAGCCTCAACTGTTGAGTGCTAATTATACATCGTTCGTGTGTGTAGGACAGCTACTCTTCAGACATTTGTTGTTATTTTCATTGAATATCTCTAAGTAGTAGTTGTAAGGGTTTTTCTGTTATTCCCATGAAACTGTCAAAATGGGATGGTATTTAAAGAGAAGCCATGGAACAAAAACCTTAGTTAAAAGGGTAGAGTGACTGTTGCTATTCCCCTATTCCTAACTCTGCACTCTTTTGTTGCATGCTGCATTTTTAAGGTCTTTGGAAAGGAAATGCAGTTTTGTTTACATGGCATAGTCCCTCGTGGTCCTTTTAGAATTATTTTAACTAGTCCTTTAAGAGAAAACAAGCTCGCCCATTTTTAAACTAGTTCTGTAGTTCTGCTTCTACAGCTGGAAGAACCTTGGTTTAGGATGAGTCTGGAATGCATGTGGGATTTATTTCACTGACTTTATTTTGAATAATATACTTAATTGGAGATAGCATGTATTTTGGCTGGAAATTGAAGTTGTGAAAGTTATTGAAACAGTTGTAATAAAGCTTTTTTCCCCCTTCCAGCCAAGATTAAAAGCTATAAATAGCTTTTATAGAGTACAGTACTAATCAGTTGTTAGGAACCTGCAGTTTAGCTTTTAAGYGTGTAATGGTAACATAATGTCAAGCTTCTGCAGAAGTATATAAAGGTCACATATATGATTCTGGATTGTAATGTATAAAATGCCTTTCTAATGATTGCTGAAAAGAGCAATTCATAGATGTTAAGCATTCTAAACAGCATTCCTCTTAATTTTCTGAAAAAGCAGATGCCTAATTCATGGTTTTATTTTGTGTGTTTAGGTAGGAGGGGAAGAGAAGATGGGATGGGGAGGCAGGAATGATGTGTTTTGAGACTAGAAAGTTGTGGTTTTAGTAGCTGAGATGTGAGTCTTCACTACTCTACATCTTACTAATTATCCCTTATAGTTGTGTTGGGCAATAAATTTAGGATTACAAGACTGATATCAGCCTGTTTCCCACAGCATTAGAACCCATGAATATTGTATGCTTACTTGAGTTTTTATTTGAGAGTGCAAAAATAAAACTTTGATAAGTTGAGGTAAGATTAAGGGCATTTTCAGCATATTTAGCGTGTCCCCTACCTCAAGGTAAAGACCTTGAGCTCAGGGTGAAGAAGCTCTAGCACAAAGTGGCCTCGTCATCTCCACCTGTTAACATGCTGTCAAAGGGCACGTTGTCCTTTTCTCCTTTTTTACCTGTTGTACAGAGAATGAGAGCATGCCTAAACTTTGGCTAGCAGACTGACTTTGACAGCAGAAAAGGAGTTGTCAGATTTTGGTAGCCAGACTCATGGGCATCACTAGATAATGCATCGATTCTGTTTAACTATATCGATTATGAACCAGGAGAGGTCTCTCTTAATTGAGGGACTGTAGGTTCAAACAAGGCAGCATAGAGTGTCAGAAGGTGTTAGACTAATATCTGGAACTATTGGGTATAAGTATTGTTACTCCTAAGAAGTTCCCACAAGGCAGTATTATTTAAAGCAGAGATGTATATTATAGACCAGGTCTGTTAGTTTCACAGCTGTTGGGCTAGGTTGAAAATGTTTTTTATCTTAATGCTGCATTTGGAGTGGGTGATTTGGGGTGGTGTTTTCTTTTTTTGGGGGAGGGGGGGAGGCCCTGGTGGTGATGGTGTATTTATGTATGTATTTATTTATTACTAAGGCACATCCATATCACTTTGCTGCTTTTCCATCTCCTGAAGTCTGGTTTTTAAATCATTGAATCAATGTAGAGGAATGATTAAATAGGTGTGACAGAACATGTCATCCCCAGTCTGGATCCAAATTGACTCGAATGGCCAAAGAAGGCATTCTTACTCTAGGTTGTGGTTTCTCATTTATATGTGCCTGCAACAGTGTCAAGACTCTGAAAAGAAGTGGTAGAAGGAAGCTGTTGTTTTTGTGTCCCTTTCTTAAGTGGTTAAGGAGCACTGCTGATGTGATATCATACAGAAGGTATGTTTTGTGAAGTAGCAGGCTTGATGCTTCACAGTTCTGAAGCGTTTTGACAGCTCACAAAGTTTTATGGTCACAATTCTGAGCTCTTTGAAAAGTACTACCAAACTGATTATTCATATATAACTATTTGAATATTTGGACGGAATGTCTTCTAAGCAAGCTCTTTTGTTTATTTATAAATAGTTAATGCATTAAAATGCTTATTATGTAGCTTGTGCTATGAATACTAATCTTAGAATATTCAACTGTAGTCCTAAAATGTTCTAATTAGATCAAGATAAATGGTGTGTCTGCATGTGTACCTGATGTTCAAGTGACAAGTATCAGTGATTAGTGGTTTATTTATTTATTTTCCTTTCTCCCAGACCATTTTTAATAGTGGAACAGCGTGTCCTGTGCTGCTGGTTCTCTTGGGGGGATTATGGGCACATCCATGAAGCGTAATGGCTTAAACTTATTCAGGGAAGAATGACATTCAGTTTGTAAAGTTTAACTATACAAGTATCTAGGGCAGCCCTTTCCCTTTGAGCTGATCTTCTAATCTGTGAGCACAAATGGCAATTGTGCTCTTTTGTGCCTGTGATGTAGACAGAATTGACCTAGCATACGTTCTGGCATAAATGAGTTCAAAGTTAAGGGAACCTCCTTTTTCAAAGCTGTGATGCTCTTTTCTTGACTGCTACGTTATGGGCCTCCATGAGAGACGCTACGGTTCTCTTGCTTGGGGAAGAAAGGAATGTAACTACTTGTCATCTGATGCTAAATTCATTTGTTTTTCTTTCTTACACCATTGTGTAACTGCTGCTTTGCATTTTTTTTTTTTGACCCCATTGCTTCAGGCATGAATTTTCCTCTAAATCTCCAAGATATTTTCAGGCTAAAATTTGTGGAGGAGGGATGGAGTCAAACAAGTTCAAGCATGCTTGAAGCTCAATATCTGCAATTAATAATAATAATAGTAATAATAAAAACTATAAGAGAATTCAGTAGTTCAGTCAAGCTTGAGGTATATTTTGTTCCACTAATCTTATAGCTTTTAAAAAAAGTAATCAGAACATTATACTGTACAGTTGTTTCCCAATAGTGTTCAATAGTCTCTAATGTAGAAATGTACTTTAATATGTACTTGACCACTTAGCATCATTAAAATTTGGGTGAAACAAAGAGAATCTAGTATTTAAAATAAATCTGTTAGTATACAGATTCTCTACTGGGTCACATCTTTTCTAGCTAGTTAACAATTCTTCTTTTGTTTTACACCAGATATGTCATAATGCACTGTAAGAACTCTTCAATATACAGTAGTTGTAGATTAATTTACCCTTTGTTGTAGGTCAAATAGTGATAACAAGATGACTTCAAATTTAACCCATAAGGTTTAATATCCTTTTAGAAATAAAGAAACAAAACCCCCACAGCACTCTAACTTACTTAAACCCCTGGAAGGCAATCAAGAAAAACACTGTAACTGGATAGTCTTTTTTAACCTTGCTAAATTCTTGGTTTTACCAGCTCTGTTGCAGAGTTTCACAGTCTAATAATACTTTAGATAGAAAATGTAGTTTTACATTGGTTTTGAATTTGCCATCTGTTAAATTAATTAAAGGCATCTTTATCCTTGATTTTTAAAACAGGAAAAACTAAAGTTTGAACTCAGTCTAAACTATGATACTTTATTAGGAGAAATGATACCCGTTTCCACACTTCTTATGCATTTTTCCATGCTCCATAGTATTACCGTTACCTCCTTTATTCAAAAACTGTTCCCTATTAATGCTGGTGCACATACTATCCCAGGTGAGGGGATACCAGTAAGTTGTATAATGATGCAAAATTATTTCTGTATTATGCACCATCTTATTAGTTATATGACCTAATGATTTGTTTGCTGTTTTTTTTTGACTGCAGATGCATTTCTGTGCTCTCACTGACCTCTGAAAAGTAGCTGCTATATTAGCTTTCTCAGCTGACAGAGTTAATTTAGAACCTTGTAAGGTGGGGAAGTGTGGTCGTATCTCTCTCTTCCTGCCTGTGTCTTGGTACCTTTTGGATATCGAAACTTGCATTGTTCGTTACTGTAGTTCGGGGCATTCTGAAGATTTCTGTAGTAAATGCTGTCATCTGCAGATTCACTGGCTCACTTTTTGTGATTTTTCAGAGTCATAACAGTCACAGAAAATCTTCTCTGGACCTTGGGTTGTCAAGGGGAGCAAATGAAAAGGGAAACTTGCATTCAGAGTTTAAAGAAGAGTGGTGGCAGGCAAGAATAAGAAAAAGAATTTGATGTTTAATGAGATAACAGTGGAGGAGACTGAAGAGTAATAAAGATTATGGAGACTTAATACCTGTATAAGCTATGGGGTATCTGTTATCCTACAGTGGTAACTTGCACAAAGTGTATATATGTGGGGAATACCACCTTAACGAATTTTGTGGAAAGGAAGTTCTGTGGTCTCAAATAAGAAGGATGAATTGATGAATATCAATTCATCAATACCTGGAGGTATTTAAAAGACGTGTAGATGTGGTGCTTAGGGACATGGTTTAGTGGTGGACTTAGCAGTGTTAGGTTTACGGTTGGACTCGATGATCTTAAAGGTCTTTCCCAACCTAAATGATTCTATGATTCTGTGAATATTGAAATTAAGCATAGCCCTTTCATTGTGATATATGAGGTGATCAATAAGACGAGAAAATAATTTTTTTTCCATACTAGCATCAAGTCAGGGCAGCAGTAGCTTGAACGAGCAATTCAGAACATGAAGCTGGATATTGGGAAACTTGTAATTTCTCATGAAATTAGACATTGGCATAGCAGATATGCTACGATAACTTTCTTGACTGTAACATGAGTAGTGGAAAGCATTCATTGTTTAGGAAAGATGCAAAATAAAGTTTGAGGGATAACATTTTATTTTACTAATAGCTGAAGGATAAAGAAATGTTATGGAGTTCAGGTTTTTAAAAAATCACTACAGGGTTTTTAAGGTAAACTTCTGGGTTACTGCTGAATCTGCTGCAGATACCCAAGCTGATCAGAGTTGTCACTATGAGCACGCTTTAACATCTAATGCAAGTTAAATGTCTACATCTCCATTGCTGTAATAAGAGTTTAGCCAACACAGTTATTGAAGCCTAGGGAACTATTCATTTCACCCTAAAGTAGATACCTTACAATTACAAAACTTAATCAGAAGCTGAATTCTGCCCTCTTTCGAGGGTGGAGAATTGGTGGAGAATTTTGACCAATGACAAATCCTGGTGCTTCTGAATGTAATAAGAGATACATGAGATACATTTACTTACTGAACAGCAACCTAGTAACACAGTATTTTAATAGAGGGGGGGAAAAAAAATCTTGATTGTAGAAGATAAGTTTGGGTCACTAATGAAAAGGCTTTGCTTTAAACTTAGAACATTATGATTGTAATGAGAGGTAAAAA
Source organism: Phoebastria nigripes (assembly GCA_035582835.1). Classification (NCBI taxonomy): domain Eukaryota; kingdom Metazoa; phylum Chordata; class Aves; order Procellariiformes; family Diomedeidae; genus Phoebastria; species Phoebastria nigripes. Next base: position 101,292 of record JAYKAV010002780.1, read on the forward strand.
TTGATCAATAATGTAGGTTCTCTCTTTCTAAAATGACAGATTTGGATAAATTAAGGGAAGTAGTTAATGGAATCAGAAGGACTGAGGAACACAGTCTTCAGTATAGATGAGGAATGGCATTTCCTCTGAGTTCAACCATTTTGATAGGAATTTGTATACCATATAAAGGGAAAATAGTTTTTTTGATGCAGGAATAGTGGTAGATCTCGTGCTTCTGGACTTTGACAAAATTTTGATTTATTATAGAGACTGAGGCTAATGAAGATTGCTAGAATTGTAAGATAGGTAAAGAATGGATTGAAAGAAAATGGCAGTGGATGGTTTTGGAAGAAAATACATAGAAAGCCACAAGTAGAGATCCTGAATATTAATTTTATATTGTCATTAAGAATTTTGAAACAGAAACCAAGTACGTTCTGACAAACAAATGAGGGAGACAAGCCACTGAATTCACTGAGGAGCAGAATAATAAAACTAGAAGGATATTTAGTTGTAGAAAATGCAAGGTCATGAATAAGAAATATTGGAGCTGGAGGCTGTTAATTGGAAATTACTGTCAGTTAGAATCTAAGGGGTTTTTTTGGTTTTAAAATAGTGGGGAGACTGTTGATGGCAGAATTTAACCTAGAAGTATGTGGGAGAAATATAGTGTTGGTATATTCAGAGCAGACTAACTTCCAAGGGCCTGTGTGTGTGGTTTTTAAAAATTTTATTTAGAATTTGGATTATCAAGTCAAGTACATAATTCTACAGCTGCTTATGTGTAGCAGCATTTCTTGCTGGCTGATAATGCTATGTACTTGTRCAAATGAAAACGTGTGTACAAGTTTGAAAATGGTATTTGTGACAGAGCTGTCAGTGTGCTAATTAAAAACACATTGTTTTCCTTTTGTTTACAAACTGAAAATAATATTATGAGTCTTCACATAACTTCCTGTGTTAGTGTCCTTGTGTCTAGGCTTTGTCATCCTTCAGGAGACGTAGTTTGAAGCAGTGACCATTGCCAGCAGCAATTAATATAAGAGAAGAAAGCAAGCTGAACCTTCCCCATTTATCAGGACTTTAGGGTGTATTGCTCCATCTGCCACAGGCCAACTTCAAACTCGTCTAATTTAAACTGTTACTCTAGATCCAGCACAGTCTGGATTCAGGCCAGGACATGGAACTGCAGCGGCTTAGTGACACAAATAGATGATCCCCTATTGTCAGTGGATAGAGGGCAGTCATTAATTTTCATTCTGCTGGCCCTTTCTACAGCGTTTGATGCATCTGGCCAGAAGTTGATGCTGTCTTGCCAGGAGGGAGTGTCAGGGTCCAAAGTAAAGTGCTGAAGTGGCTTGGCCTCGTCCTAGGTGATCGATCTATGAGGTGGCAATGCGCTCATGATTTTGAAGTGTTGCCAATCGTAAAAGGAAATTAAGAAATTGAAAATGATATCTGCMACAGGATTTCGTTGTTGCCTCTGCGTCAGTGAACATATTAGTGATGCTAATTGCTATTCTGAGTTGGGTAATGCTTATTTGTGTGAGACGGCAGCACTTTCCCAAGACTGAATTCTAGGCTGTGTAAAGAACTCCGCTGGGAATGGAGAGCTGCCGTGTATTTTGCGCTTAGAGTTGATGATGGAATTTCTTACATTTTGCATTCTTTAATGTGATAATACAGACACAAGCATATTTAAAAAGGAAAAAAAAAAATCAGTGGCGACGATACCGTGTCAGAATAAATGATCTTCTTTGATATAGCCCGTCTAAAGAAATACTGTGGGGCAAAGAAAGCTCCTATAGGAGCTGAATTTTTAAGCTTCCTTTAAAAAAATATTTCTAATCCATTTGCTACTTGTAGATTTTTTCAGAAAATTAATTTTGTGTTGAACTGAAACTCAGAAGATGAGGTCTCAAAGTTTGAGGAAGCTGTGCTATATTTTTTTTATTATACTTAAGGTTTTAAAACTCCTATAAAGTACAAAATTAACATATGTAGCCTTATTGCTAGGATAGTTGCTGGGATTTTGGCTGAGGGAAATCAGTTAAACATAGGTAAGGCACATCATAAAATTGAAGTCAATGGCAAAACTTCTGTGAACTTCTAGGAGATCAGTTTCACCGTAAATGTGTTTTGGCAAGCCACTACGCTGAATGTGAGGTACTGTGTTGGGGAATGTTTTCAAAGCCGGTTTTGTGAATCCTAATAAGCTGGGAAAGAGGATAGAGGCCGCATGCTCTGGTGGGTGCAGTATTGGATTTGGAGCTTGGGAGACACAGTTCTGTTCTTGTTCCTGAGTCTGAATGACCGTAGGGTGAGGGAGACCAAGTAATTTGCCATATTTTGCCTTAAATAATATTTCCTGAAATGTACTTTCTAGTTTAATGGTGAAAAATACTAAACATCCACATAAAGGAGAAACCTCAGTTTTAACCTTATCATTTTCAGTGTAGCTCCAGTCAGCTTCAGAATTGTGTTTAAAAAACAAACAAACAAAAAAACCCCACAAACCAAAAATCAAACAAACAAACAAAAAAAATCCCACCCCACCCCCAAAAAACCAAAAACCCACCACCAAAACAAACTAAACTAAAAATGGAAGTTTAATAAAACCATTCTTCTAGCATGTATTTTGGGCCCAACTGATGTGGACTGCATGAACAGGATATATGTGGAGGCAAATGAGCCTTTGAAACAGTTGCCTTTATTTGGGTATGCTAAAAATAATTGATTTCTGAAGAGAAAACTTTTCAAGATGAATTTGGTGGTTGACATTTTTTAAAGTTTAAAGATTAAAGTTATTAATACTCTGGTAGGTGATTTGGAGATCTGCTTGTCTAATGCCAAGAGCTGTAACTCTTTGCTAATGAAATTTTCATCCTATTTCCTGAATTATTGTGTTAATTCTAATGTCCAATTAGAATTAGTAACGGACCTTGCCTCGGTACCAGAAGTGAATGAAAAGTAGCTTCTAATGAAACTTTAGATTTTACCATTTCTATGACTGTAGATATTTTATCTGCTTGTGAGATTAATCAGTGTGGACACCGTGACCCATTTTTCTTTAACTCGCTTGTCAGAACTCTTGTTGCAATGGAAACTGGCTGGTTTGTAGTGGTTGGATTGGCAGTTTGGAGAGGTGATGTTTGTCACTCAAACACGAATCTCTGCTTTCATGTACAGTTATCAAAGGTGAATGAGGAGTTCTGTTACTGCTCTTATTGCTTCACTCTTGCTCATTTATTCGCTTGTCTTGTTTTAAATTCAGATTGAGCTATCTGATACAGGACCATGTCATCTTGTGTACTTGCACAGAATCTAATACAATGGGGCCTGGTTACTAACTGGAGCTTTTGGGTGCTCACACAATGGAGATAATTAGTAATAAATGTTCAGCTGTAATAGCAAGTAGTGTTCACAGTATGCAATACAATGCATGACAGTTGAGCTTCTATGTGCTGTTTTAGTTGCTATTGAATGTATTTGAGAAACTGTTCTTTCTTTGCCTACGTGGTGTTGCTCAGAGGCACTCTCTCTATTCTGGTGTAAGTGCTTATGCTGCTAATACCTTCATTAACTTCTTCAAAAATAACCGGTCAGGGCACATCCGGATAATATTCAAAAATGTACTGATCAGCAGTCTACAAGATTTCTCCAAGAAAGCTTGAAGTGTCATCTGGAGAAAACTTAAAGCCTGATGTTAAGCACGTGAACTTATGCTTTTTGAGTTAAACAAGCAAACAAACAAAAAACCCCAACCAACCAACCAACCAAACCCCCTCATTAATTAAGAAATTCCGTTTCACCAAAACCTTGGCATGGTTGCATATCTCTTGCTTCTGGCACATTTTCAATTATCAGCTGCTCATAGAACACTTCTGGTTGTCAGTCCATCCTTGACAAAATTTCTTTTATCTTATGTTGGTAATAATTAGAATTTTGACAAATTTTGTTATTTGGACCACATTCAGAGTTTTTTTTCAATAGTTTATTAAATTGGGGGGTGGAGGTGTTTTCAGGCTTTCAGCTTAAAAAAACCCAAACAAACAAAAACCTTTCAAAACAGATATATCTGTGTCAGTCTGATGTCTTTCTCATGCAGAGAACTTGTTCAGCTTCTAAGTTAGGCAAATATATTATCATGAGACCCATGACAAATGGGTCTACATTAAGGTAATTTATTGTCCTGAGACCGAATTTTTTTTTTTTGTCTTCAGAGTAAGCACATGTTGTTTCTCAGTAGCTCGCTGAAGTAAGATATAATTGTGGTTCCTGGTGATCCTTGATTGGAAATCTTTTACATGCAGTTGTAAGACTTATCATTGTCCCTGCATTTAGAATTTATGGTATAAACAGCTAACAGTGACAAATTTTAAAAAGAGAAAGAAATCATGAGAGAGGAGATGTAACGTTAGCGCTGTGATTTGAAAGAGAACGAATCTCACCTCTAGTGGTTGGCAGGCTATCCAGCTACCAACTCTTAAGTAAATTTCCATAGATTCTGTTTTGAGTGAAAGATCTAGAGAAAGTGGTGGTGTGCTACTCTTACTTTTGATGTGAGACTAATAGATTTTGATGAAAACATCTGTGTGTCATCTGAACCTGTAGATGTTTTAGGTGGCTGAAAACAAAGCTTTGAACTGCTTGTGGTTTGTTTTTTGTTCCCCCGCCTTCCCCAGGCAGTTGTAAGATCTCTTATTGTATCACATTTTTAATGATGATGCAAGTATGTTTTTTTAAGTGCTAGATCTCTTGAAGCATTAAAACTTGTTTCTGATGCTATTTTGTCATTGAGGCAAATTACAATGAAAGCATGTACTTAAAACAGCAATGAATATGGGAGTGCAGAGATGTCCAATTAAGCTTGTTTAAAAAATTAAAAGTAAAGTAGTGCGCATATTTTGGTTTTTTCTGTTACTTACACACCTCTTCTTCCCTCCCCATGAGTTCTTTAATTTTTGAGAAAAACACAACATGCTCTTTATAATTAGTTTTAGTTTTGAATAAATTTACATGGTTTGAAAAACGAATGTTGTCTGTAGATTATTCTTACTTCTGAAGAACTGGTGCCAAGTTATGTAGTTGAATGTATATTGAATTATTTTTTTTCAAAAAGCATCTCATGTGCAGCTTTCAGCTCTCCTAATGTTGCATTGATTTAATCTACTCCCCCCACCTCCGACTTCAGGTTTTCTGCTCATATACATCTTGGGTTTTGTGTGGTGGTTGGTTTTTGGTTTTTTNTTTTTTTTTTTTTTTTTTTTTTTTTTTGTGCAACTGATATGTAACGTCTTGAAGTACTCGTGTGTGGAGAAATGCAAGTTGAACTGATCTGTAGTGAATTATGATTGTAGTCATAATACTGAAAGAAAGTATTTATTTAAGCTGCACGGGTGGTACTGTGTTCCTGTAGTCAGATTTACTGATTTCTAGAGGCAGGATCTGTGCAGACAACAGGACATTTGCCTGTGTAGACCATTTGCCTGCAGGGTTTCTGGGGGATGTTTGCTGCTTTGTTTTGACAGCAGAGATCTTGTGGGCATTACTTGTAAGAGCAATGGTGAATTTTAGAAAATTCTGATAGCTTGTTATTTCTTCATAACCACGACTTTCCAAGGAGAAATGGAGGAATTATGAAAAGTGCTGTTTTTTTCCCCCCATGTATATCCAGTGTATCTGAAGACTTTTACAAGTATGAAAAGTTCTTTGCTGAATGAGTCTTCAAAATATGCTTGCTTTCTTTCAAAATATTCTGGTGTGGATGGTGAAACTCCTACCATCTTTTACTTTTAATCAAGTGTTTCCGTATTGTGTGCTGTCAAAGAAACTGTAGCGCAATCCAAATGGGTTAGTTGCTCTGGGAAGGTTTGTGTCCTTTCCCGATTTATATCAGAGGCTATTCAAGAACATTAAATGTTGTGAACTTTTAGAACCACTGAACTGTCTTGGCAGTTGGTAGTGCTCCTGTTTTCTTCTCTTTTTGGGTTTCTGTGATTTTGACTTTTCTCAGTAGAACTTCTGTAATAACATTTGTGCTTTTAGCACGTCTGTGTGCAAGGTGAAATGAAAGGATCAGTGAAGTAAAGCTCAGCTTAGGGTCATGCTCTCAGTTTTGGTGTAGACCACCAACACAGTTAGTTATGGCATGATCAGCATAAGTTCAATTACAGCAACTCAGGTGGTAATTAGTAAAACTGACATAACTCAGGTTTCACTGAGACACCAAACTTGGACTTACTTTTGAGTCTTCATGTCAGCTTTGTCTCTTGTATGCGTATTTTTTGCACTGCTGTTAAGCCATCGTGTTTCCTGTCTGATCATTTGATCACATCTTGATAACTATATTGTTCTCTTCACTGGGCTTACTAAGTGCAGTCACATCTTGTTGGTGCCAAAAAGGCACTTTTCTGGTCTTTTTTGCTTTGCCAACCTTCTGAGCACCACAACAGTTTCTATTTTCCTTTACCATATCAGATTCAAGCTGCTAGTCTTCACTTTCAGCTGCTTGTGGTGTATGCTCAGCACCTTCATTACTTCTCATTGACTGCCAAGATGTTGACTTGTTGCAGCTGGCCTTTGATACTAGTTTCCACTGAAATTTCTTCAGTTTATTTTCTGCAGTCAGGTGTGCTCTGTTAGGCTGTTGCATGAGTTTGAGAAGACCTTTGTCTGTGCAGCTGCCTTGTTATTCTTCCTGAAACTCTACTTTAGTACTCTTGTTGCAAAGATCAAAGAAAACTTTACAAAGGTAGCTCAGGTATGTTACAGCTATCATGCTGTTTAGCATCTCTTGTGGTTTTTATCTTCTTTTCACTGTTTTTTTTTATTTTCTACTTGTTCACTGTTTTTTCTTGTATGCAGAATGTTACCTCTATAGAGCAGTCTTCTGTGGGATTAGCCCAGAGGGGTCTAAATTAATGACTTGGGCTCCCAAGTGCTGTCATAATGTAAAGAAATTTTTAGAAAATTCAGATGTCTGCAACTGAACCAAGCTCACAAGTTGCTGGTGATAGTGCAGTAAGCTTTGGGGTTTTCTTTGTGTGTAACGTGAGAGGAATGTACCTTCGCTAAATTTGTCAGTGTTTTAATGAAAAGTGGCTCAATAGTTGGCTGGGACTTTGCAATACTGCAGTGTAAGATAACCAGTGATAGACAGGAAAGGTGTTTCTTTTGAATGAAACTCTGCAGATTGATACCAGGCAAAGTTCTGGTCCACTTAAAGGAAAAACTGGAGTAAAAGATCTTTTAGCTGAGTCTAACTGAATTAGCCTCATGTATTTCTTACAGCATTAAAACCTCTGTTATTTTAAATAGATTTTCAGGCATCATTTTATCTGGACACAGCAACATTCTTTTATATATATATATATATTCTGAACTTTTATCTTTGAAATATTTTCTTTGTGATAATTGCATTGAACTAAATTATCTGCTTTCCTGAAGCAATAGGTTTAAACTTTAAACTGTAAAAAAATTCCTTCTAAAATGTTTTTTTTTATAATGTCTGTCATGATTGCTTTTTTTTAGTACTTAATATAAATCAAAATAGTAGAGATTTAGAGGATATACCTTTAAATATAATATCTTAACATTGCCTTTGCAGGTACATGATGCTGATTGATGGCAAGAATGAAGTTTATATGATTGATAGAGACAATTCAATTTTTCATGTATCTAATCTGGAATTTCCGTTTCGTAAAGATCTTCGCACACATCTAGCAAACACTCTTCTGGATGGGGTAAGGAGTATACTGTATAATTATTTTAACAATTTCAGTGCTGTTTGCTTTTGTTCAGAAACAGGGCCAAGTTTTTAGGCCTGGATCAGTGAGTTAATCATGGGATTTCAGGAGTAATATAGATTCAGTCACTGGCAGAATGTGGGAATCACACTTCATGAGTCATTTTTTATCTACAGAATAGCAGTGATGACTGCTCTGGGTGGAGCTGTTTGTCTTTGAAATAAATCAAGGTATTGAGATGACATCCTCTGACTATGAGAAGAGGCTTGAAGAGAATCTAAAGAAATTGTTGCAGAACCTCATCTCTTGTTATAGCTTTATATTTTGATATAGTAAACATGGTCAATTTGATCCAGTTAATTTAAATATTTCTAAAATTTGATAAAATTTTCATCATCTTTTGATAGACTTTTGTGAATTTCTGTCTTTGCTTCTGTCACCTTTATTTTCAGCTCATCTGAATTATTGACTGATTCAGAAATGGCTTAGTTATATTTGTTTAAGACTAAAACATCCCTAAGTTGTCATGCTAATTTAAATTATGTAAACTTACTAATGAACTTTTTAAGTTAGTTGTAAAACAAGCTGTAAAATATCTGTATTTGTTGTTTGAAGGCTGGCCTAGAGTATTCTCAGTAAACTTTTCAGAACAGTAGCCACAAGAAGAGATCATTCCTTTCTTGACCTTCCCGTTTTAGATGAGCAAAAGAACTTCATTAGCTCTTATACTAAATACCTGTCAATGTAGATGAACGCGGATTGCTATCATGTTGCAGTAGCATTGAAGGCTCTCTACATTGCTGTCACTCTTGCTTGCTGAAGTACTGAATATCCGAGATGATCTTCCATATTGGTCTTCTGAAGCCTAATGAACCTTTCAGATACGGGAGACCATATTGTCATTGTTAGCTTTCTTTCCTTTTTCAGGCCATTGTTGTCAGTATCCCTCTTGAAATGTCACTTCTGTGAATGATCTGTCTTACTGAACAGACATGTACATGTGAAGCATGTATAAATTGAATCTGTGAGCGTAATTATTGCAAGGAACAATGTACTGTCTCAGGGACAGAGAGGGGAATATTTTCCACCACCTCTGCTTCACTGAAAAATTGAGAGCATAATGCAAGAAATGCTATGCTGTCATCTCAAAAGTGGTTGCACAAGCTGTCATGTCTGGTAGGAGCCTCTTCAGCCAGGCAGCTTCCTAATGACATACATAATAATATTCTTAATGATATACATTAGGTTCCATACTGTTGAGATAAAAAGCCTGGTACTATTTCCACCCNTCTTGAGAAAGTAATGGCTTGCCAGTGTCCATATTGTGCAATCCTAGATGTTCTTCAGGGAAACTGCTGCTTTTTTTTTTGCGTTTCAAAACTGATGTTTTAGTAATGGTGGCTAATATGTACATGGTGGAAGACAGGGATGCACAATATTGAGATATGTGCATAAATGTGGCTATAGGGTGTGGGAAAGGGGCTCTGACCTGGTGTGTTGTATTTCCCAGATTTATAGTTTAAGTCTCTTAAGAATAAATGAAGTTCTCTCAGTTACCCAGGACATGAACTATAACTTCGCTTAATTTGTTGTTTTGTAAAAGTTTGACTATTATAGTGCATTTCAGTATTTCACTTTATTGGCATAAAATTAGTCTTAATGTGATTTCTGCCCCACCCCCCACCCCACCCCACCCCCCAAAGTGGAAAGCAAAATGATGTTAAATGAACAAGTATTGGTTGAATGAAGTACCTTTAGATAAAACTAAAACCTTTCAATGGATAAATACTTTTCATAGTACAGATTTCTAAATTTATTTAAGTATGGCCAGTTAAAAAAAAAACAAACCTGTTGATGGAATATTTTTCTTTTCAATTGAAATTCCTTTCAACAGCTTTGAGAATAAAATTTGCCTATTATTTGAAGCATCAGAACAGCTTAACTTCGTAATTGAATATTTGTTTAATGTTGGTGCCAAATGATAATTTCCATGACTGTTCTTTACTCTGGATATATGCATGATTTCTTTCTCTTTTTTAATCCATGGGAAGAAAAATTTGGCTTTTTTGTGTTAACATATTTTGCTAATTAGTGCTGAAGGGCTGTTGAAGTTAATTCTTTAATTACAGGTTGAAGTAGTTCATACTTATTGCCGTTGAAGTAGCTTTCTCTCTTTCAGAGAATGAAAGTATAGTATGAGGTGGCCCAGTTGGCATTGCTTTACAGTAATCTTAAAAAGTATGAGAAAGAAGGAAAGACAAAACAGAGATATCAATGCCATGCAGCAAAACAACTACTGGTGTTAAGAATACAAAAGATTAGGTAATTTCCCCTAACTTTATTTAGAATGACAGTGTATATAAAACTTTCATAAAGACAATTTCCATGAATTCAGTGTTCTATTAACTTGCTTTAAGGCTTCTGGTGTAAGCCTTTCATGTGGTTGTCTTTGAGAATTTCAAATGCATTTATGGTTCACTTCAGGCTGAAATTACTTGCAAACAGTTCTTACTGTGATCAGTTATGTCTTGGGTGATGAGAGATCTCCTGCAATGCTCTGTGCTCATCTCCAGCTCTTCAGTTGTGATTGTTCTCCTGGCATGGAAGAAAGTTTTCTGCAAAGCTCATTAAAGCTAATTTGAATATTACCTACAGGTGACTAGTATAATACGAAATATCTCTTTAGAAGCCAGATGTTCTGCGTCCATACTGCTATCTGAGGGAATACATAGATTTTTGTTCCGGTGTTTTGGCTGTCATGCAGGAAAACTAATTAGTTATTTTCAGGAACTTTCTTGGCATTCTGCTTAGCTTTGGAACAGTTGAGTAGAAAATGCAGAGGCATTCTTAGGCTTGAAATACTTTTTACAATTTTAATACAATTTTGTATATATTTTATTTTATACATAAAATATTGTTCACACTTGAAGACTTAGGGGGGCCAAGGACTCCAAAAGTGGAGAGTGAGATTGAGATTGATTTATGTTTTTGTATCAGTACAGACCTCACTTATTTGTAAGCTCTCTCAGAAATGGCATAATTTACAACTTTTTGAGTTTGCAAAGGCTGGTACTTTGTGCAAAATAGATTTTAAAAAAAAAAAAAAAAAAAAAGCTCTTTCCATTCCTGAAATACAGCAGTGGCTAGAATTGTGTTAAAGGTAAACGGACAAAGGAAAGGCAAGGCACAGGAGGAAAAGGAACAGTAAACAGATGTGTGATTAGATCTGATTCCATACTCTGTGTCAACAAAAAATACATTCTGCAAGTGGCTGGTAAAATGAGATCCTTTTGCTTTGTGATTAAATTTTGGATTATTTTAAGTCCAAGTTGCTTGCTAGATATGTGATTCAAGGGAAAAAGAAAAAGTCCATGAGCTGTCAGTCCAGCATTGTTCTTTTGATACTTGTCTGGCTAAAAGCTCTTAGCACAGTTGCTGTTTCTAATATGCTGGAAGACTATGCTCTGCAGCACCAGAAGATTAAGAAAAGGAGATTAACACCAGCACAGTTTTGCCAGATTACATCAAAGAAACTGGCCATTGGACCTTGTTCTGCAAGCCCGCAGGTTAAGCTAATACCTAAACTAGCAGCTAATGGACAAGTGGTAAAGATCATACTTACTAGCAGTGGTAATTTTAAAACACGCAATAGTGGCTGTAAATCTACATGGGGTCTGTAAAAGGAAATACATGGAGGCAGGTGCGTCTTATGGATACTTTTGTGTTCTATTATCATGTCATGTGAGTCGTTTTGTGTTTAAGTTTTTAGTTATCTAAAAATTGGCTTAAATATAGCCTTGTAGTATCAGGTTATTACTCAAATCAGAATGAGTGAGTTTGAATATGATCAGTTTCTCAAATACTACATTTTCCCAACAGTCTCTGAATTTGCCTTTGAGGTCTATTCCCTGAGGTATTTTTCAATTCTCGTTATTTCAAGGAAGATTCTGAAATCAGGCTGTTAAATAATGATGTGTTAGAGTATTTCTAATCTGAATCATTCTTATGATCACTTTACAGCTTTTGCCTTATGACAGTTGTATTGGCGTAACTAATGGAGCAGTGAATGTTGTTGTCATGATGGAGATGAGCAGTGCAGGAATTTGTCATGTCTACTTCTAAGGCATGTTGTGCTATTGTTTATTTGCTCTGGTAGCTGGGATTTCAGTCAGGATGTGAAAAGAGAACAACAGGCAGGGGAGGAAGAAAAGAAGTGAGGATGTGAGTAAAGAGGCTAGCTTGACCTGTAATAGAGTCAAAAAGGTTTATACACGTCTGAAGTAGAGAAAAAGTTTCTTTATAAAATTAATTCTGTGTTAAAACTGAACATTCCACAGAAGGTTTAAAAATCATTCTTGGTCCTCTTGGCTGTATTTTATAATTCTTCTTAAACTGAATATCCAGAGATTCAGATTTTGAAAATTAAGCATAAAATCTTGTAATACCAGGCATTGAAATGTGTTCAGGGTTTTGCATACAAATGCTAGCTTTGCATCGAAGTTGAGGCTCTGAATATGCATGCTGAGGAAATGAATCCTTAAACCTTAAATATATGTTCAATTAAATGTATTTTAAAAATCTGTTTCACCTGCTAATGCGATTGAAACTTTAAAGAAATATGGTAGCATTCTTTTTGTTTCAGTTTTACTTTGTTATTCATTTCACCTGATTACTATCAGGAATTCCTCATGGCTTTTTTTCCCTTTTTTTCTTTTGTTTTTTTCTTTTTTTTCCTTTTTCTGCATTATATCTTTACACACTCTTCCAAGTTTGAACATCATACCTTCTTTCTCTCTTAGGATGTACCTACTCCGTCTGTTCTTGCAGTTAGTTATAAAAGGTATTGTCAAAGAAGGCATTGCAGTGTTGCATCTGCTGTTCTTTTGATAGCTCACCGGTGTCTTACCTAAATACTGGAAAGTAACAGAATGGCATTTTGTTATATCACTTCTCTGTAGACTTTTTCAAATGTTATTTGATGGTACCTGTGACTAAATGATTTTTAGAGTTAAGAATAAGGTACTGTAATGTTACAAAGGAATATTTTTCACTCATTGAATTAATTTTTTAAGTTTTTTATTTTTTTTTTAATAATTTGGAAAGATGTGTAAGGTCACTTCAGGTAGTCATTCACAACACCTGTGAATGTTGCATTTGGCTGTGAAAGCCCAATCTCCATCTCAGTATTGTGTTCACAGAAGATGAGATTCCAAAATATTAAGTAGGCAACTTATAGTTCCCAATGGTTTTTGAGAACAACAGGTTCATGTCTTCTAGTTTAGTTTTAAATGCTTCAAGTTTTGTGTTTGCTTTAAAACAAATCTATGTTTTTACAACTGCTTGCTTATTTTTCAAAGCCAAATGCGATTAAATACTAGGTACAATTCATAGAATCATAGAATCATTAAGGTTGGAAAAGACCTCAACTTCTCATGTTAACTTAGAAGTTAACTAATTTCATGTGATACAGATAGTATCTGTGATATTTTGAAGAAACCCTAGCTCACAATGCAACATTCAAGCAAATTGCAGTTGTCACTGCTACCTAGGACACTGTTAACGTGAAAAGATCCAACCTGAGCATAGAAAATGGATGTTCTTTACTTCCTTGCTGTGTACTACTTATTGTAAGCAAGATTTCCAAAACTGCTTGGTTGACTTAGGATCGCAGTTCTTACTGAGGTTTCTAAAAACTCATTATTCACTCAAGAAAGGTAGTGATTTTGAAAGCTGTGGGGAAACTAATGTATAAATGTTGCAGATAGAATGCGGAGCCTTAGCACAGCTTCCTGGCTTCTTATTGAATGCTTCATGATAGACATTTAAGACCATAATGATATTTTTATAATCTTGACCTATTGTAAAATCTTCTGATAATAAAAATGTGGCCAGTGTTTGATTGCATCACACTTACAGGTACGTGCACTAAGTATAAATGTGTTGACATTATTCTATATTCGTGAAATAAATGTGAATGTCATCTCTTTTCTTTTAAGGAAATGATCATCGACAAGGTTAATGGACAGGTTGTCCCTCGGTACTTGATATATGACATTATTAAGTTTAATGTAAGTACTTTCAGTTTTATTGCTTTTATCATTAGTTATTGATTCTCATTTCTATTTTAAACTTATTTGTATAAGTAAGAGCTTCAGAGTAAATTTAAACACCAAAAGTGTTTGGGTATTTTGTAACTCGATAACAAGCAATGCATCAGAATTAAGATTGAAAGCAGCTTTATAATAGACATTGATTTATTTCCACCTGCTCAAGAAAAGATGGCGGTTTGAAACAGCCTGCTAAACACTGTTGGAAAATTTCCCATTTCTAGAGCATTTTTGAACCATTTAGGCAGTGAAATTGAGAGGGGACAGAGAAGTTAGCCTGTAAGTGGTGTATTTGTTACCAGAACATCACAGTGGTCCTTGTTAGGCTGCTCCATCACCTCTTTCTCAAATTTCTCTTTGAAACCAGGCAACTGGTCCTCTGTTAAGTCCTCAACAGCAGGCTGTCCTGTTTACACTGGCTGTAGGGCAAATATGTAATAAAGAAATACATTGTGGAACTTGTGGAAAAGGAGAAGCCTTTGTTGACTGCTAGGAATAAAGTCTTTGTGGTCACAAGAGCGAGCTGTTAAACAGTACAGAAAATGAGAAACTGTTTTTCTTTAAAGCAGCTTTCAAATATGGTAAAGGTTTGAATGTCACCAAAGGGCTCTTGTATGTTATCTTTTATAGATTTTATTTATTTATTTATTTATTTTTATTTCTTGTATTTTTCCCCCAAAAGTCATGATATATGTAGAATTTGAAGTTAGTCAGGGGTCTTACGGCAGGGTCTCCTACTGAAGCTTATTTGAAGAGCTAACCTTGACAACGTGTTCCACTTGTTAGCCCTTATTGTGAAATAAATTTTCTAGTGATTTCTCTGTTATGTCTAAGGAAGAGAAAATGTCCTTCAGGAAGGATCAATTTAACCATATATATCCTTTTAAAACAATATTTAAAATAATTTTGTGAAAACAGAAAGTGTGTACTGGTTTTGGTTGGGATAGAGTTAATTTTCTTCATAGTAGCTCATATGGTACTGTGTTTTGGAATTGTGACCAGAACAGTGCTGATAACACAGGGATGTTTTAGCTATTGCAGAGCAGTGCTTATACAGCCTCAAGCCCTTTTCTGTTTCTCACACCACCCCACCAGCGAGTGGGCTGGGGGTGCAGAAGAAGTTGGGAGGGGACACAGCCGGGACAGCTGACCCCAGCTGACCAAAGGGATATTCCATACCATATGATGTCGTGCTCAGCAATAAAAGCTGGGGTAAGAGGGAAGAAAGGGGGATGTTCAGAGTTACGGTGTTTGTCTTCCCAAGTAACCGTTACGCGTGATGGAGCCCTGCTTTCCTGGAGATGGCTGAACACCTGCCTGCTGATGGGAAGGAGTGAATGAATTCCTTATTTTGCTTTGCTTGCGTGTGCAGCTTTTGCTTTACGTACAAAACTGTCTATCTCAACCCATGAGTTTTCACACTTTTACCCTTTCGATTGTCTCCCCCATCCCATTGTGGGGGGAGTGAGCGGGTGGCTGTGTGAGGCTTAGCTGTCTACTGTAGTTAAACCACAACAATGTGTTAAATTTAGTCACTAGACCTGTGACTAAATAGCCCATGGAAAAACACTCTAGTATCTCTTAAAGCTTCTGGAAAAACAAAATTATTGTTTGAGTGCTCCTAACAGGACAAACAGTATTACTAAAGCATAGTGCATTTCAGACTTCCTAAACTACATTGACTCTTCCAGACTTGAGTAAGATACTACTCAGCTCGAGTAGGCCACTCCACGTAAGTGGGAATTGCAAATGTAGGCATGGTACTAGTCACCAAAAATGACTGGTATTCTTGGAAGTGTACTCATACTGTGACTTAGGACAGCTGCTTTTAAAAGTAATAGTTTGTGGGAGATACATGTTAGATTAGGAATAGAAGCTTTTTGTTAACTCATTTTAATTCTGCATCTTGATGATCTTTTCTTTAACCTTTTCTGAAAAGTAGGTGTTAGTTTCCTGGATCCCTCCTATGATTAGGACTTTTCAGTAAGCAGAAATTCCTTGTAGACTTCTGAAAAATACGATCTTCTAAAACCATTCCTGGATTCTCATTTTTCCTTTACATTTTCTTACATGTTTCTCTGCCTGTGGTTCCATGTTTATTTACCTTCATGTCTTTCCTTGTTTCTACTCTCACTTTGTGTCTAATCTGCCATTCACTGCTGTTACTCTCCCTTTGGAAAATAAATGTAAGGTAAGAAGTGTACAGTCTCCTCCTTCCCTCAGTTTGGGATGTGCATATACTGCCCTAGCAAAATAACACTTTTCAAAAGTCATAGTTATTTTGGTGAAACATTTTTTGGGGTGGAAGGGGAGGAAACCTTCATTTGTAGCAAAGTGACCAGACTTAACATGAAGAATCCCACTTGGCAAACAGGAAAAATGATCAGAGGGTTTCCAGAGGATTGTTAAGGTTTGGCAAAAGTCTGCTTTTAAGCAGGGCTGTAAATGCTTTAAAGCTTGTTTGGTTTTGTTTGTTTGTTTTTTAAATGCACTGGGAATGAGAGAGAGGAGTATTACTACATAATACTATTTTAATGTCAAGGGCAAATTAAGATAATGTTATCAGTATGAGTACAATCAGGGCTTCAGCTGCAAGAAGTCATTAGCAATGGTCCTACTACAAAGATTAAAAAGCACAGTAGTTTTTAGGTTAATTTTAGAAGCTTAATTACAAAACTGGGCACCCGAGGATGTTTGGCTTGGCAAGAAATCATCAACAGAATTTTATCACCAAGAGAGGTAAATGTATTGAAAACTTGTAATTGGCAAGAAAGGATAAGTTCCTTTTTAAGTTGTGTAAGTTAGATTTTGTGTAAATTTTCCTAGCAGAGCTTCAAATCAAATAATTACACAAAGCATCAGTCCTGTTTAAAAACAAAACAAAACATGCCTCCCTCCAAAAAAACTCCCCGAAACAACCTGACAGACAGCTATGTGAGGTGCTCTGCAATTCAGCATTGCTCCTTTTGATCTTGAAAATGGTTTTGTCTTCTGAAAGTGAATGGTGGAGTTACTGTACTCACTGTCCATCATGTGAGTTACAAGATTTCCAGTGTGTCCCCCATCTCATCCTCCACAGTGACTCGGCATACTCTGCTGTTAGAGATGCGACATTGCAGCTGGGGAAATGTGAATACAAACCCTGTTGATGAACACCTTTGCTCAGGCAAACCTCGTGTTTAAGTCAGGTCTAGTGAACTGGAGATATTTTCAGCTGACCTTATTCTCAAATGCTCAACCTATTATGCTTGCACACCGTCCCATGCTAGCTAAGCGTTACAAAGTTTTCTGGCTTTGTCAGAAGATTCCTTCTGAAATACTGCATTCACAAATTCCACATTAAGTCCCAAAGACTTATGTGCACTATTAATACTGCTGAGAATTTGTGTATTAGGATGACCAGCACTAACACAAAAATACAGAAGTTAGTACTAAAATAAGGTAATATATAGTTTTTCAGAATGCACCATGTATTTATAGTAAGATTTATGTCAACTTACGCCCTTCAGGATGACTGTAAATTGTACAGTGAAAGCTGTTAACATGTATACAGAAAAATCATGGAATTAAATTTTAGATCACAGCAAAATAATATCATATAATTTAAAATTTCTAAATGTCATCTGCTGTAATATCACTTTGAACTATTCTCAGTGTATTTGGCCAGCATTATTGTCGTGCTTCAAAATTGCAGTGTACTCCATTCTTGTATTTATTTTAGTTCTTCATTATCTTCATTATCTTGGTTTTAGGGGTCTGAATAGTGTTAAAATTAGTGTTTGGAAGTGTAGCAGTTGAGACAGGGCAATCTCGTCTCTGTTCTGTGCCATGTTTCCCTTTTTTTCATAAGGGGACATGTAGGACTGAAAACTGATACCTAAATGAAGCCCAAAGAGCTTAGCCTGGCTTCTCTGTCCAAGTTAACTAAATACCATGACCAGTGTTGCTTTTTATGAGCAGAAATGGTGAGAGGGTACGTTTATTCTTAAAGCTGTATGTTTAAAGCTTCAGCCTAAAAAACAAAGATCCCAAACTATAAATAGTTGTGTTCAGTTTGTCCCTTGCAGCTCTGGCATTTGAAAAGTTAAATGTTTAAGAGACAAATGTCCATTTGAGATTTAAAGAGGAGTAGCAGTCTGCTAGTAATGGATCACCTGGGAGTAAAAGTAAGGGTTTTCATTTTATGTACAACACTATGATTTTCGGAGAACATCATGGAATCACGGAGCTCACTCTCAGTACATCACGGGATCTTTCTTCAGACTTAGTCAGGATTTCATCTGAGTGTGACTCAGAGGAGGAAAGGAAGTCACCTTAAACAAGGATGATGTGATCATCAGGAGAGAGTGGTAGAGTGATGTGATCATCAGGAGAGAAACTTAATAGTCAGTAGAGGCTACAGAAACAAATGAAAGAGAATAATAAGGGAGAAAAATGAAGGAAAGTGAGTGGACACAAACCTACCTTTTATAAATTTTAATCACATGGTTATCAGTGAGGCTTATGTTATCAGTGGGGCTGAACATGAGCTGGCAGTGTGCCCAGGTGGCTGAGAAGGCCAACAGCATCCTGGCCTGTATCAGAAATAGCGTGGCTAGCAGGACTAGGGAAGTGATTGTGCCCCTGTACTCGGCACTGGTGAATCCGCACCTCGAATACTGTGTTCAGTTTTGGGCCCCTCACTACAAGAAGGACATTGAGGTGCTGGAGCATGTCCAGAGGAGGGCARCGAAGCTGGTGAAGGGTCTGGAGAACAAGTCTTATGAGGAGCAGCTGAGGGAACTGGRACTGTTTAGYCTGGAGRAGAGGAGGCTCAGGGGAGACCTTATTGCCCTCTACAACTACCTGAAAGGAGGTTGCAGCGAGGTGGGTGTTGGTCTCTTCTGCCAAGCAACTAGCGATAGGACAAGAGGAGATGGACTGAAGTTGCACCAGGGGAGGCTTAGATTGGACATTAGGAAAAATTTCTTTACTGAAAGAGTGGTTAAGCATTGGAAGAGGCTGCCCAGGGAAGTGGTGGAGTCACCATCCCTGGAGGTATTTAAAAGACGTGTAGATGTGGCACTTAGGGACATGGTTTAGTGGGCATGGAGGTGTTGGGTTGACGGTTGGACTYGATGATCTTAGAGGTCTTTTCCAACCTTAATAGTTCTATGATTCTGTGATTATTGTTACTTAGCTTTTTGAATTTGCTGTGTATATCAGGAATAAACTACAGCAGCCTTCTAGAAGTAACTGAAGGAAACCAAGAAAATAGACTAGTTGAAATACGTACCGTGTATTTGGCTCTAGATGTCTACACAGGAAAAGTCTTAGGAAGAAGGAAAAAACAAAAATTGGGTTTCAGTGATTGGCAGAGAGCTATGCTGGAGTTCTTAAGGAAAACATGGATATAATTTATCTTGACTGTTTCTTTCCATGATAATTTTTTTATTGAATTCTGATGCTTATCACCTATAGCTGCTGCAAAAGTCAGTCTTCAGCGATGCTGATGGAACCCTTTGACTTCATTTCTTTTTAATCACTGTTTCTGTGACATCTAGTTTCTTGAAGCTTGTGGTAACACATCCCATTGTGTTATAAGAGATGTCTATGTCAGGAAAACCAAATGATTCTTCATGAGATTAAAAAAGATTTTTTTGTTGTCATCTTCTTTAGTCTGAATCATGATGTTGGTTGTTATTAATAGCAACTCAAAATGTGACATTGCTCTGTCACTGCTTTCATCTCACATGCTAAAATCAAATTCATAGAAAGGAAGCTATATGCTAGTGAAATAAGCCCACCTTTTGACCTCAACTCTTTGAGGAAACCCTGAGCAATCCCTACTTTTTGTTTTCTGCTTTGCTTGGTTCTTTCTGTAAAGAGAAACTCAGAGTACATAAAATCATCTCTCAAAGCCCACCCTGAGAGGCTGCATACACCTATTCTAAGAAATAAAACTGTGCAAGGGGCGGGGTCCTGCTACTGAAACTTTATCCTCTTTTTAAGTAGTTAAAATGGTCCCTGGCACATTTTTGCCCTGGCTGGCTACAGTGCTCTTGAGCAATTCTCAGGAATAGTTTAAGGTTTAACATTGCTCAGGGACCATTATTAGCAGGTGTTCTGAGATGTCGTCATCCTCTTTTGGAGAGTGCGAGTATGAACGTGGTCAGAAAGCCGGTGGCTTCAGGGCAAGAGATGAGGGCTTTGCCATGTTGGTTCACCAGTGTAGTTGTACTCAGAGTGTCTTCCAGTTCACAGACTTGGGGCTCGCCTCTCTGAAGTTCGGAAAGTGCTGTTTTGTGGAATGTCGCATATTCTGCTGTTAATATGCCTTTAGGGGCTTAAGGCAGAGGACAAGAAGGCTCCTTACATTGAAAAGAAGAGAGGAAATAAGGTGGAATAAAAAACAGTAATATATCATGACATACAGAAGAATTCTGTTATGGAGAGTAAAGGAAGATCCAAGAAGCATCAAAACTGGTATGCCACTTCTGCTTGTCTGTGGAGAAGATGGTACCAATATGGGAAAGATGTCATTATCCTGTCAAGTCGTGTTTGGCATGTGAAATGTTTCTAGAAGTAGAAATCAATTGTAACACAGTTTATCTTGTCTTACAACCTAAATGGGAATTTTTTYCTAAGAAGAATCTTTTTCTCATTGAAAAATGACAAATTATTTCTTAAAAATGCATGTATTTATTTGGCTTTTAAAATGTAATTGAGGTTTTTTTTTGTCCACATTTATGTCACTGGTTGTGCATGTGCTTTGCACACATGMAATCTGGATTTTTCATATTCCTCTGAACACGAAAGGCTAGTTCCTTACKGTGTTTAGTCTTACTGAGTACAGAGCTAAATCCCTGCAATACGTGTTACTTTTCAGCTTCCTGATTTGTGTCTGTATGTAGTTGAGTTCATTATTATAATAACTGTAACTGTATGGCGTTACCTCTTTCACCTGAATAGTGAATAAAAAGTTCAAATTTGGCGAGTAATTCTAGTGTAACAGAGGAAGCTGACAATAGAATAATTAACAGTCCCAGAAGTAAATACAAGTAAATCCAAATCCCTATTCATCAGAAACAATCCACAAAAGAACGTCTTCATTCTCCAGTCATCTTTGAGACAGCTCTTCCTGACAAACCTTGTTTTGAGAGGCTTTTTCTTAGATCATATTCAATAGCTGTGTATAGATGTATAGACACTAAACTTAAGCAACTATTTTTTTCCTTGGTTAAGTAATAAAAGCTAATACTGGCATAATATAGGATCTAATTAATGCATTCTTAGCAAAGACACTGAAAATAAATAGCAGTTTCCTTTTACTTTCTAACCCCAGCCTTTAAATTCTTAAACTCTAGCCAAGTTTTCATAAGACCAGATTGCAATGGTAAGAATAGACTGAATGCTTGAAAAAGAATAATTATTTTTAATGTTTAGAAAGGAGATAGAATTTTGATAAAATTTCCTCATGCTCTGTGCATTAAATTAACTCAAGATCAAGATTTCTTTGGTTGTCATTATGCATAAGAATGCTGTAGCTATTAGATAAAATTTGTCATGGTAAACAGATATGCTGGTCATAAATCCTGCCCACAGCCAACGTGCTCATTGAATTCATGCATGAAAAATTTTTGTTTTAAATGCCTGTAAAATATTACCATGTCTGACTTCTCCGTTACAAACCTCATTTTAAAGTGATGTAAAGCTCACAGTACATGCTGTCTCTCATTTATTAGTCTATTAACCTTATCTTAAAAATGTACTGTGAAAATTTTGAGGGCACAATTCAGAGATGCAAGCATTTAATTACATCTTTTCTGTTTACAAATGCACCTGGCTGCCAGTAACCCTTCCGCTCTTACTTTTAATTCTGAGGTTATTTCTCAAATGGTACCACCTCAAAATACAGATTTAAAATGCTTTTGTTACTAATAGTACCCTGGAAAATGAGGATGCTGTGCATGTGTGTACTCTTGCACCCTTTCTATTATTTCTTGCAGAGCCATACCTAACAAGCGTCCAAATGTTTGTAACAGTGCTCTTACTGTGTGTTATGTTCTCAAAATCTGTATATATCACTTCATTCTATCATGGCTCAGAGGTGTCAGGTAAATGAAATACAGGGCATCTACTCAATTGTGTCTCACTTTGCTTTCTGGTGTCACGCTGGAAGAGATGCATTGAKATTGCTTGTAGCTGTGCTGCTCTGACGCTTTAATTCCAGAGCCTCTCTGCTATTTCTAAAGCCCTTGCTTGAATTTGTGAGGTTACACAGCTGCTAGCGCCACTGCTTTCTCTTCCTCCTCCTGTTTTCATAATGCAGTTTACTGAGAGCAGGGACAACTTGACCAGGTAATATGTTTTGGTATTCTTTAGGCTATATGAATAGAGTAGCATTACAGAATAGGGAGGGCAACAAATGGTGGGCTAGGAGAGCTTATAAAACGGAGAATCAACACAGTAAGAGAGTGATGTGGCAGAAGCTTTTGGGTCTGTGGAGATGGATCGACAGAAATGCATCTTAGCTAGTAGTCTTTTTCAGTCTTTCCTGCCTTATTCCTCTTCCCTGTTGATCATCTTTTATTCATCATTGAAAACCTGACTTGTATGTCTGAGAAGCAAAATTTGAAAATCTTCTTACCTATTCTGTAAACTTCCAAACGGATAATTTGTGTTTTCTTCCCTGTTGCTCCTTGTGCTTCAGTAAAGTGCATATGCAACTGAAAAGTAGCATTTTTATGCATTTTTGCATCTATCTTTTTAAAACTCTCTTTTGCTATGATGCCTACAAGAGGTAGATTATTGCTGAAGAGTGATAACTGGTACATGCTGACCAGGATATCTTTGGTGTTTTCGTGTTCTTCATTTTATATTTTTTATCTAATAAGCTGCTTGTTGTTGGGGAGCATTCTTTAGCGTTGTAATTAGTTTGAAGGTTGACTTTTTACTTGCTGGTTAGATTGTGTGAAAAATACATCTGATTTCTTCCTTTCCCTTGCATCTCTGAGTTAGGTCCTCCTTTTCCCAACCCAGGGGGCACTATGGATCGCAGTGAAGGTGGTTTGTTTTCCACATTTGCCAAAATAAAGAATGCTTAATGGAATATTATATAAAAGCAAAGGGAGTGTATTAAATTTTGTCATGTCTTGTTTTATTCCCCCAAAGGTAAGTGTTTCCATACCATAACATGAAGCATGTCTTATGAGAACCTTTTTGAATGGCAGATATCGCTAGTATAATTGTCAGGGGAAGAGGCACAAAGTGTTGCTCCTGGGAGAGAGATACGGGGACAAGTAGTTCTCCAAGAGCAGCTTTAGAAGTTGCCGTGATATTAAATCCTTTACATTTTTCAGGTGTTCGGGTTCTGTAGGTTTTACTGTTACTTGCTTACTCTGCTGTGACACTTTTTCAGCAAACCATGAAACTTGCTACAAAAAATACAAAGTGAGACCTGGAAGTTTAAGTTGCATTGTAAATGAAAATAACGGTGAAATATTTCAAACCTTATACAATTTAGAGAATAAAGTCCACAAACATTTTTTTTGTTCTTAGAAGGTCTCTTTAAAGAGCTTTTCTCAGTATTTTTACTAAACAGTTTTCTGCCTCTCACATTTTTAGTCTTAAAACCCCTGACTTTTTATTTGCAATATCTTCTTGTTGTGCTAGGAACTGTAACATACGATTAAATAGAAAAACTGCCTCCCTCAGCTTGCAGTTTCTAACAGTCATTCCCATAGGAACTGCCAAGGGGACTTAAACCCAACTTCTGTCTCAGGCAAATATTCAGATCTCTCAAGAACCTGGCAGTGATCACAACTGAAGTGGAAAGTGTGAAAAACTTTACAATTGGGCAGGTTTTCCAGTTGCATTATCATGTCCGATTTCCAAAGTACTGGGAATGAAGTCTAACACAGGGCTTTTTTTGTCCAGTGGATTTCAAAACRGGAAAAACTATAGGCAAAATAGAGGATGGTTGGGGGGTTATCATATGGAAGCAGAGGGAGTGTGTTCAAATGTTGTCATGTCTTATTTTCCTAACTTAGTTTTAATTCCTCCTTTTCTACAATTAATCTAGCTGTAATATTTCATACTTTCAGCTTTCTCCCTGTCTCTTGCCTTCCCATCTTTTTCCTGTTTCTAGCGGAAAAGAACTAAAGAAA
Organism: Phoebastria nigripes; assembly: GCA_035582835.1. NCBI lineage: Eukaryota > Metazoa > Chordata > Aves > Procellariiformes > Diomedeidae > Phoebastria > Phoebastria nigripes. Next base: position 125,274 of record JAYKAV010002780.1, read on the forward strand.
AAAATAATCAAAGTTAATCAGAAGGATGTACCAAATCTAAAATAACTATATAATTCAGGATAGGTTTTATGAAGGTGAAAGCAGGACCTCTCTAATATTTTCTTTTCCATGGCTAATATGTTTGAATAACCTGAGTGACTGTTATGGTCTGGGAGAGAATGTGAAGGCCGTATTTTCATCCTTTTTAGAATATTTCTCTTATTTAAAAGAAATATAAAGAAAAATACCACTTTTCTTTTGAAATGAGTATAATAGTAATTAATCAGTATTTCTTACTCATAAGCTAACCATGCACACAATGAACTAGATATCTTAAAGACAGATTGTGTACTCAAGTTACAGATCTTTTAAAAGTCTTCAGGAGTATAATATCTATTACAAGCTGATACTTAATTTTTAGTTCTATCACGGTTTAGGAAAGGTAGGTGGTTCCTTTTCTAAGACAGTATTTGTGAATCAGTGCTGATTGTTACTACTTTTTTTTTTTTCTCTTTTCTAGTTTTTAGGAGACTTTATACTTACTGTACTAGGCAGTCTTATTTTAAATACTATGAAGTGATTTACATTCTAAAAAAATCAGTGGCACAATCTTTTCAAGTATGAAATGTCCTGAATAACATCTTTAAGATGTAGGAATTTTCTCACAGTTCTTTAATTCACTGGAGTGGTAACTCTTCATCAGAAGGACAGCCCTGTAAAAACCCAGTAATAGCTATTCTTATGAAGAGTCACTGTGAATGGCTGGTAGAAAGGAAGAGAGTGTGAGGAGCGTAGAAGCAGAAAGAGGAAGTATTGACTGGACCATCTAGTATCTGTTGCAATTAGGGGAAGGATGCCTCCATACTACGTGCAACAACAGCACTAGGAAAAATAATTGGAAAAAACAGAAGCAGTAAAGCCCCGTGTTCGATATTTGACTTTGCAGATAACCTAAATTCAGTGCAAAATAAATTATTTAAATTTGTATTCCCCTGGGAGAACCACATGCAATCTTTTTGTGTGTAAATATCCGATGATGGTGATGGCCAATCTATTTTATAGTTATGGGTTATTAGAATTACAACTTTTACTTCTGTAGTTACAAATGGGAAGTTCATCTACTCCCCAGATTACTTAAGGGGAGGCAGCCAGTCTAGACAGAGTATAATTCCTTTTGGTTTTAATCATTTACATCCCAGTAAAATCCCCTTATTGAGTGCTGGTTTTGAAGGCTCAGAAGGATTTATAAGGATTATAAAGATCCTAAATGAAGCCACTGTACATGCAATCAAACAATGAATTGTACTGAGTTGTCTGTGCTCCCAAAATAGCAGCTACTAAGCTTTTGGCGCCTAACTGGAGCTTTGTTTTCAAAAGAGAGGGCTTAGGTGTTCATCCATGGTAGATGCCTGTTTCCGTAAGTCTGCCTCTTTATTGCACAACGTCAATGGTGAGAATCATAATTCAGTCACTTCAACTGATCGTAAATATTCTGCCTTATATGCGTTACCTTTACACTTCTTATCGGCTTGTAGTTACAAGGTTTTATGGTTTTTATCTTGAATTTGTATTCTGTTTTGAGCAATCCAAGGAGGAGAAGAGTGAGGAAGGGAGCAATGTTTGTAGTACAATCTACTTTTTCTGTTTTGATCTTATCTGTTTAGTCACAGTTTTGACAGTCCTGCTGTTTCGTTCAACTTATGTTTGCTAATAAAAAAAAAAGTGTGGAGCTATATTTGTATGTTCTGTTAGGCCTTGATGTTTATGCATGGGCTACAGAATTCTTTCCTTTGTTAATTCATACATATTTGAATTTATTTTCAGTGATTTTTTTTTTTTTTTTTTTTTTTTTAAAGGAAGTACAAATAATTTAATACATGTCTTAAGCAGTCTTTTTAATAAGTCTGATCCCCAAACCATTTTTGTTCTGTGGTAAATCAAAGCGATATTCCATTGTATAAGCTGACAACATATAAATAGTAATTATGTTCCTGCAGCACGTTGGTTGAATTGTTACAATTGAAACAATATTTCACACGCTGTACCTCGTTGATGCCAAGAGAAATTTTAGAAACCATTTTGAAACTGCTAAATTCCTTGCCATTACCATATCTGTTTTGAACATTTGAGTGATAAAAGTTAGAAAAAACAAATTATAAAATGTATTTTCAGATTATAATGGTTGTCTTGCCTTTTGCCTTTTAGAAATGAAAAACTTAAGAGTCATAATTCTACAAAATTTTTCATTTCTCTAATACTTTACTTTTAATACTGTTTTAAAAAGAAAACTTCATTGGAAATGAAAAAAACCTTTTAGGTGATTGAATATAGTAATAATCTTATTTGGAGAATGAAACAGCACCTTCAGATTGTTTTTATATAAAAGCTATGTGTATCAAAAAAAATCTATAAAGCAGCATCTATACAACCACGGTCAGAAGAAATACATGTCAGACCATTAATAGAAAATGCAAAATATTAGACTGCATGGTCTTCAGAAGATGGGAGAACTAATAATGGGCTTTCATTGGAAATGCAGATGTCAACTGTGGGTGCCTTGAATTGTCAATAATAATGTTAAACACAGGGTAGAATATCAACCTGAGCTTATCCTTTATTCTTCTCTCAAAATCATTAAAGCTAAGACAGTTGTGACATATGTTCCGCTATGGCTCAATAAGTGAAGACGTGCGTGGAACATATATGCGTGTATGTGCTTAATTATTCATGTCTTAGTTACTGCTTTGGGGAAGCAAATGGAGTGCGCTTTGCTGGCAGGTAAGCTTTGAACCATATCTCATGGAGGAGAAGAATAAATATTCTCAGTTTATCCTGGCCCAAGCTAGTTATCAGCTGTGTACACAGGCCCAGRCATTATTTTTCTTTTTACTATAGCTGCATTGGGAAAAAGCTGGGTAAGTATCAAATTCTAAGAGAAAGTACTTTAATGGGATTTAGCACCTACATACCCCATCTTGTTATCTGTGCTGCATCCATCTAGGTAGAGGACTTTCCCTGTAAGGCTCACCAGATTTACTGAGCTGTAGCCACAAGGCCAACCACTAGAGGCAGGGGAAGGGAGACTTAAACCTGGAGGGTGATGGTACCTTGCAGAGAGAGAGAGGGGACTGAGGCAGGGTGTGCAGCAGAAATCCCGTTATCCTCTTACACCCATCTCAGTGATTCCTGCCGTCTTCCTGTATTTAATGACCTGGGATTTGAGTTAGTCACCAGCCCTTGTAGCTGTATCGGCATGAGGTTGTGACTTCAACATGTAGGTCTCTGTGAACCAGGTGAAGGGCAGGAGCTACAGCAGGGGAACAGCCTGGCGCTTGACCAAATTCAGTCTCTCGGCACCCATCTGGAGGAATGTTATTGGGACTGTGATTTTTTTTTTTTTCTTTTTTTTTCTTTTTTTTTTTTTTAGCTCCTTTCAGCAAATAAATTACCTTCCCCCACCCCCTCAAGACAATGGATATTAAATGAGCTGCAGACCCTGTTTTTTTAGTATTTTTAAACACGTATTTCTTTTGTGGTACACTAGGTTCTTATGTGACTTATTGTGTATGGGTTCTGTTGGGAAGTTAATTTGAAATATTGTAAGTTTAAATTTAGAAATGTTCAATCCTGGGTGGATTTCAAAGCTCTGTAGAAATCTCATTTTATGTTTTGAGAATGTGTGGAGGATTGTGTTTAAAATCAAAACAATATTTTAAAGTCTCACATCTATTGCAAGCCCACTTCATGCTGTGACCTCTTAGTGCAATGCATGAAGTTTCAACAGGTGAAGGGATTTCAACTGCTTGAGGAAGAGGTGTTGATTCAACAGATGATGACTCTCTTGAGGCTTGTCTAAATGATATTTTGCTTCAGGATACATTTTAATTACTATGAGGGGGAAGTGTAACTTTCTAGCATAGATAGGAAACACATGCTACTTGTTAATTTGGTTTTACCCTTTGCTAACAAACTTATTTTAGGTTAAAAATGTCTAGAACAGGAATGATCATCTAATGCACTCCAGTAACTATGCTGTTAGGCAGTGGTGACCCTCATCCTTCTCAGACAAGTAAAAACTTACATACTGAAATAAAATCTCAAACATCTGAATGCTTAAATTAATAAAACATCTATATTGCCTAAAAACATACTAGCATTTGTTGCCTGGGTTTAGATTATACATGCATCAGTGTCTTTTTTTTTTTTTTTTTTTTNTTTTTTTTTTTTTTGGACAACTTTTAAATGTGTGCTTTATGTACTAAATAATCTTTTCCTGTTTTTGTCAAGGTCTGCTAATTATTTATTGCAGACTACGTTACCCTCCTACTTATTTGCTAAAAGCTAGGATTTTACCACTTGAAGGTTTTGGATCTGTCTGGGATAAATACATTGTATGTTAGCAACATTTTTTGTAATTATGGCAAGTGCCTAATAACAAAGAAAAAGCCCTCCTCCTCCAACGTTTCTTTTATTCAGTATGTCCTTGATTTAAATTCAATCTTATGTTAATTTTCTTATTGCTAATGTCCTGTACTTTTGGGAGAACGAAATATTCCTTAACTTCTTAGTTTACTTGGCTGATGAAGAAGTTGCTTGGCAGCATTATCTGTGTTTTCCCATCTCATATAATCTTATGTCAGCCTAGCTCTGACCTTTATATGATGGAACCTAGCGGTAATATACCCTTCTGCTTAACAAGCTTTGAAATAAAAATATATGATTGGCAAAGCTGCAGGAAATAATTAGTTCCAAGTAGATGTGAGAAGTGAAAGGATTATTTAAAGGAAAGAAAAGTGATTCAGCTGGCTTATTGTGCATATGAAGTCATCTCAGCTTTTAATTTAACTATTAAGGGATTGAAATAAAATTAAGTCACTATGCAAAAGCATTTTTTGAATGAATCATTGTAAAGAAGCTCTCTAAATAACTTTACTGCTTATTGGAAGCTCAAATATTTGAAATTGGTTCATTTGCTCTTTCAGACCTACTCATAAAATGTGGCTGAGTGGAAAGGCTACTGTAGGGAAGAGAGCATGTGCACTAGATCTTGCTGAAACTTACCTAGAGAACAGTTTATGGTGTTCTTTGAAATAATAAAAAATGTGCATACACATTTCCCAGGAAAGAATTCTTCAATCAGTTTTTCAGTCAGTTGTTACAGAAGTCAAGATAGGTTTTCTATGTTTTAATTAGATACACAAACCAGGACAATCTCAATCACTGTATAGATGAGTTCTCAAGTATGCTGTACRTGGGGGAAGAAAGAAAGAACAATTCTCCAGAATTTTGTGTAGGGCCCTTAAAAATCTGTAGATCACGCAGCCGTGTTCTGCAATGAATGAATAAAGAGTGAGCCACTCTCCTGCCTCTCGGATTTTCCCATACTCTAATTTTCCATTCATTTGAATGGGTCTTTGCTAATAATGCTTCCATATATGAAAGGAAAGCAACAGTGAAGGCAAAGTCAACAGCCAAATAGGCTTTCTTCTTCACAAGCATGGATCAGTGACCAGAGATTAGGAGACATTTCACCCATGTTGTCACTGGCTTTGTGCAGAATGTGCTTCCCCCCAAAGTGATGGTGGCTGTGCTGCCTCTCCTCATATAAATTGAAGCTGAGTCCTGTAAGAAAGTGGTTGTGAATTACATGTGGTATGGGAGCAATGCGATATGGGAGCAATAGTTCTTAAAGCTGTTGCAATGAACAATTGAGGACTTTTGATAGAGGTCTAGTAAGGGTCTAATGCTAGGAAAGAAACATAAGAGAAACTTAATGCCCCTTTGGGAGCATAAAATGCAGAAGATTCTGGTGAAAGCCAGGATGAGTTTGGAAAGAACTTGATTAAACTCATGTTGGTCTAAATTTGGCATTCCGTTTTTCTCCTAATTAAGATACCTGTTCGGATTCTACTCATTTTATCTCTTACCTTTGTATGCCTCATCAGGATGCCATTTTGCCATTTATTTCCTTTGCATTCTTTCAGATTGACCAGTTCTGATTCTCTTTGATGCACATTAGAGCGGGGCTTTTTTCCTTTTAGATTCTCTTTCCATTTCTCTTCTAGCTGTGTTTAGTACAGGAAATACCTGGTTGCTGGTTCTCTGCTCATCTGTACCACTGCCATTGATATTAGAGTCCCATGTCTTCACTTGTGCTCGTTGCTTTCCACTTCCAAAAAATTATGGTTTTGAAGCCGAAGCTCTGTGAGGTTATTCTCTGTGGACCATGAAAAGGACAGTTTTCAAAATTACTTTTTTGTGTGAATGGGGTGGCAAAATGAGGGATGATCTCATGTAAATAACTTCCAATGCTGTATCGTGCTTGTAACAATGCAAATCTATGAATTTTGTGCCTTATTACTATGAAAGTGGCATGTCTGATTGAAACTAACCTTAGAATTTATAAGTTGCCAGTTGCTTATTTTCTCTTAGTGATATCCACAGTGTGTTCTCCTCACTGTCTAATGCTCAAAATATGATAAACTCCATTATGAACAATTATTAATCTGACAAATGCGCATTTTGAATGCTCATACTGATCTGGTGCAATGCACCAAATGTATAAAGAGCAATGTAAAGCTGCTGTTTTATTTCAGATCTTGAAAGGTCAGAGTACACTACTGAGCCTTAGAGAAGGGCTTTTACTACCTTTTTGTGACCGAGCCATCACATATCTTGCATTTTTTTGCAGCCGCTGTTTATTGGCACATTTTCCAACTGCAGCTATATTCTTCTCTTTTCTGTGACAGAAAAGCGAACATTTACATAATTAATGTTTCTTTCAAGGCATCAATATAGTACATTTAAAGCAATGAGTTTGCTTAACTGTGTAAATCGCATTGTTGCATTGTCATTAAAAGTATTAGGAACAAAATGAGCTAAATGACTTCGGAGGAAAACTATGTGGAAAAGTATGTAGCTGCTGTATCCAAAGCTATAATTAGGGAATATTTAAATTATTTTGCTTAACTTTAAAGGTATTTAGGTATTTAACTCATATATGCTTGAATATGTATTATAGGTTTTTATCTTTCTATGGACTTTGATTTGATTAAACCTCTTACAGCCTGAGACAAATGCTTGAAAACCAAGTATTTGGCAAAAACATGTAGTGATTTCATAATATTTTTATGTATCTGTATGATTCTAAATATTGTGTAAGGACAACTTAGACTGTTCAATAATTTGGTAAGTGTTTGGTTTTAATACTGATTTTTGTAACTTGGCAGGGACAGCCTGTTGGAGACTGTGATTTTAATGTTCGACTTGCATGTATAGAGAAAGAGATTATATTTCCACGACATGAAAAGATGAAGAATGGTCTTATTGACAAAGCACAGGAACCATTCAGTGTTCGAAACAAACCATTTTTCGACATCTACGCTTCAAGAAAGGTAAACTTGATTTCAGTTGTTTGTATTGTGGCGCTGAAGGCAGCAAAGCAGTGTTGGGTATAGGTTTTCCCTCAGCTTTTTTTAGCTTCCAGCGAGTTCCTTTGCTAACTGAGTGTTCAGCAATGCTTGGGGGGCAATTGGCAGTTTGGGGTACTCTGAAAAGTGGTTTTAGGCTACCTGTTCCTTCTGAATTACTGTTTTCCCTTATTTAAAACCTGTACTTTGGCAAAACCTAGTTCTTTAGTTTCGTAATGTTGAATGATGATACAGAAGTTAATAGCTTTAGGTCTGGAATGTCTCTGAGCTCAAGGGAACGTCTGAGAGCTATGTTGTTTACACTGTCCTCCTTCATAGGTAAGAATATAATGTTCTTTTTACTTCCAGTCCCCATGTGGCCATAGTATAAGAATCATGAGTTGTGCTTGAACTCCCACTTCATGTTCATCAGTGATTACTAAGAGCCCATTCTAGTTAACGTCTCCACATTTTACTTATTAAAATACTGCCCTAGGTCTTCTGAAGTAATGCATATGACTTGCAAATATGTATATGAGTTCCTATCTTTCATCGTGCATTCTTTTCTTCAGTATAGACATATCCTAACATTCTGTAAAATACTTTTACTCTCTTCTGTGAATTAAATGGCTCCTGGATAATACTTTCTTCTAGAGGAACCCATTTTTCTCAGCGCTGCTGTTAGAAGCAGTCCCATGTCTCATCAACACAGAGCAATGAACATCAAATTGTCGGCTTGCATTTGCTTTTGTCATTTCCTTGATCCTGTAGCAGGTAATGAATCTTACCCCAAGAGGAGCAGTAATAGTGTTTTGGCTAACCAAGAGTGGCTGAAAAGTAAATAAAGAGATAAGGCACAAGCTGGACTTTCAAAAAAACCTGGCAGAGAGTAGCAGTCTTTGGAAAGTTTAAGTCACTAACAATAACACTTCCACTACAAAGAAGTTTGTGTGGATAAAGCACTATAAATGTTTTGATCACTTCTCTGTATTTGTATTGTTGCATTTTTGGGTTGTCTATTTAAGATCAACATCATAAATTTGAAGTAAATTTTTCTTGGGGGGAAGAAGGCTGTTTTTCTAGGACACATAATTTTGAGCTTGGAATTAAAAGAAACTAGAACAAAAGGAACATGTCTTAAAAATGGTTTCTTACATAAATTTATAGTTTCTTGAAGTGTTCTGAAGTTCCACGTTATTTAACCTCATTTAAAAATCACAGGAAGAACATGGTTGGAAGCATTCCTGGAAAAAAATCTAGGTAAAACACATCTGTAAACAGATCTCATGCTCGTTAAATGTAAATGCTAGCACATGACTATTGAAATGATCCTCTGCTTCCCAAAACCTAGGAAATTAAAATGATGCTCAATGGCTTTCTTTTTCCTGTCTAAAGGAGATTTCTGAATTGTCCATGTGCATTCCAATGTATTGGATTTTAACAATTCTGACTGCGGCACTTTTTAAAGTGAGCAATGAAATGATGCTATTTACTGGTCTTTCTCTGCCTTTCTCAAAGCTCTTTAAGACATTGACTGTCTTATTTGATGCTTTACTGCTGGGTAGTATGTTGGTGAGGGAAAAAAAATTATGCATGGCTAGAATTTGTTTCATAATAGACTTATAATTGCTTTTGACACTAGTGCTTAGACAGTATTTCTTTATTTTGTCCTTGTCTTTGCCACCAGGTTTGATTAACTTGTGAATTATGGAATGAAGCAGTTATCTGGCCAATTTTCTTCATTTTTGTGAAGAATATTCCTGTATGCAGCAGTTGGAGATACACACAGAGAGCAGGAGGGGTAGAGTTACTGGCAGTGCAGAGCCAATAGCCAGTGTTATTTTTCTCTTGTTTTAATCACTTCAAACATTTATGATTTATCTACTCTGTGCATGTATTAGATCAAGTTGGTAGGAAAATAAAGCAATTAAGACTAATATCCTGGGCTTTATCAAACTGTATGTTTTGAAAGATTATTTTTTTTAACTAGGCCTCTTTTTGTCAGTTAACTTCCCCCCCAGTTAGAGTGAGTAAAAGTCAATGGCTGGTTTGCACTACAGTTACATACGCACATTTTCTTTCTCTGAGGGTTCCTTTTCCTCTGAGAGTTTTGCCGCTTTTTTATGAGTGATGAATATACCCTTGGAACAGATACAGTGGTGACTTACGCATTTTGAGAGAGCAGAGCATCTGAAAGTGTGAAGCGTGGCTATCTCTTTGGTTTTTGTTATTTATCTCAAGCTTTTAAAAACCAGTATTTGAAGATATCAGTAAGTCTGCAGTACCAGGTAAAACTTTAAGGACATTGCAACCTGCATTTGAGTTTATTATCTTGCAAATGCAGTTCAGTCAGCAAATTCTCACCCTAATGTGTTATCACCACCTTAAAAACATCTTTGAGATAAGAGTATATGCTTTTAATTTATTGGGGTATTTGGGTTTGGTGTGGGGTATTTGGGTTTGGTGTGGGTTTTTTGGTGTTTGTTGGTGGTGGTTTGTTTTTTTTGGGGTGGTTTTTTTAAGTGGCAATCAGGGCAGACTTAGCCTTCTACATTTTGGGTTTGAAATAACCATAAGTTTTTAAAATTTTCTTTTTTGTACAATGTACGTTACAGGTTTTAAACAATCCTTGTCCTCATTGAAAGTCACTGTTATCTAGTGAAACGTTCATTATACTACTGTTAAAACAGAAAACTTCTAATGAGGCTTTAAATCTGATCATTGTTTTCAATAAGTAAGAAGTTTTATGTCAATATTTAAGAATTGTTTGTATGACATATGATAACTGTAAGGAATAGTACTACCAATATTGATGTGGAGTTTTATCTAAGGCAATATTGGTAAATGTTTAAGGGAAATCATTATAGATTCAAAATATATTTCAAATCTGTATCTGCTCAAAACAATAGTATTCATAAAAATATATTCTCAAAAGAATAATATTTAGACTAAGAATTATTGTTGCTCTTATTTACCTCAAAAATACATTTTTTGTTTCATTACTTCTGTGAACTTGATGAGTGTGATTCCTGTAACACTTCCTTAGGATAATGAAACAGGGATTACATCTTCATATTCATCACAACTTTGTGAACAGAATTTTTCATTATATATGGTCACAATAGACTATTGTTTTGAAGCARTGCCCTATTCTGAAAGAGGACTATTTAAAAATAGTATTGCTTTGCCCAAAAGATCTTTTTCCTATGTTTATTCAGTCATCTCTGCAACTATAGCAACAAATGTAGTCATAGCGATGAATACCTCATTAGTATAGCTCAAAGAGCAAGCTGGGTTTCTTTTGCATCAATGACAAATGTCTTGAAAGGGTTTACCAACTCTGTGTGCAGCACAGCAAGGTCTGCAGGGAGACAAGGAATTCCTTGTAGCTTCTAAGTCTGCTCATATTCAGATTGGCTCAGCATTTCCATCAATCCATCTCCAGAGATGGTGGCAGCTGAATGGATGCTAAAGGACTGACAAATGGGACCTGCTTAGGTAGATCTTTTCCTTATGTTTAATTAGCCGTTTTTCTTGTTCTTCTCCAAGAACAGCGGGATCCTTTCAGCTTTAGAAAGGATCTAACAGGATCCTTCCTTTCTTGACTAGAGGTCCTTAAAGATTTACACCCTTGAGTGGTCTCAGAAAAGCTGTGCGTCCTCTTAAGCATGGGTTTCTTCCCTACCTCCAGTTCTTGTATTTCACTGACAGAAGATGTAGCTTCTCAGGTCATCCCCAAGGCTTGTTATTTTCAAAGAAAGATCAATGGACATAGCAATCTTTGGCCACAGATAAGGTGGATCTCTGATTGCACCAGCATATTCAAGACTGAAAAAGTGGAAAATCCATACCACTGGTCAGAATGTGTTTCATCAAAATTCTTGGAGTATGCCTTGGACGTTTTTTTGAAGCGTAGCTGGGTTTTGCTTAGGGTCAAGAAAAGAATCAAGTGTACTTCTGAATTACTGCAGCTGGAACCACACATCACATCTTATTTTTGTTTTGAGAAACTTCAATTTTTGAAATATGTTCCCAGGACGCAGTTTGAACCTCATAAAAGTAAATATTGTAGACCTCTGCCTTCACAGCCTCCCTCCATCATTCCTTTCTATGACCTGAGTTAAGACGTCTTATGTTCCAAATTGAAAGCCATCGTTGGTTATTCTTCTTATTAACAATAGCACATACCAGTAAATGTGTGTTAGCTTGAGTGGATTGTAGGAAGATTACTCAAAAAGGCCAGGAGTCTCAGTGCTATATTTAATAGCAGAATAAGTGGCTAAAACTTTTAATTATACCAGGAAAAATGAATGTTGTCTACATAGGTTTAGTTATTTTCAGTGAAAATGTTGAAGTAATTACTTGAAACAGCAGTAAACGTTGTCATGTRTTATATAATATGTCCAATAATGAAATTGTTCTTAGAGTTATGGATTTGGGACTTTAATACCAGAGTTAGAGTACTGGCTGTTTATTTTCTAATCTGAAAATCAATTTATTGTGAAATGAAATGCACTTTTAAAGTGCAATTATAAAGTATGGCAGCATTTATAGTTGTGCCTTGACATTTGTTGTTGGTACTAGATTTTGGAAATAAGGGCTATATCTTTACAATGTTATATCTTTATAATGTTGTCTTGAATGTTATTTTAAGATGTTTTGATGGACTTTTGTTTGTTTTTTTGTAAGACTGAGTTTTGGTGGTAAGAGGAAGAAAAGAAAGGGACAGTCACCTGGGGACAGGTTGTATATTCCTGGAATCTCTGAAAATGTTACCTTGTTGAACTTCGATATTGATGGAGAAAGCAGTATCTCTAAATTTGTCTGCCTCTATAATCAAAGAATCATTAAACACAGATTATTCTTTYAGTCTTAGCTGGGAACACATGTACTCTGTGAGCGATTTTGCCTTTTAATGTAAATTCCAAATTCTTTTAGAAAGATAWTTTTGAGCAATGTTGAATCTTTGCCGTTTGTCATTACACTTGCATGATTGGTCACGAAGCTGAGTTTTAGGCTTCCTTGATGCTAAAGTATTAAAGACCAGTGAGGTTAATGCTTTATACGCTGCATATTCTTAGCCTTGGAGCCTTAGCCTTTTATTTATACAAATATTTTAGGACTTTCAGCAAGGACATTATCTTCATTATATTAAACAGGAAGTACAGGTACCTAGAAATAATTAAACTCTTGGAAATGTTGCAAGTCTTGGCTTTCATTGCCTAAACCAACCCACAGTTCTTTTGCAAGGCTTTTTTGCGTGGACAGTCCTGGCCCGGATGTCATCACTAAAGCCTATTGTCTAGTGAAAATGCTGTCTAGCAGGAGTACAAAAAAAGTTCCTTACTGTGCGATCCGTGGTCCTGTGGAGAATTGTGCCCATCGCTCTCAATGGAACAATAGGGGTAAAGGTTAAACAATGATACAGGTCAAATGAACAACCTTTTTCAAATGTTAGCACGCTGTATGTCAATGACTTGTCAGTTCTTAGACTATTATCTGGTTTTAAAATGACAGCTTGTCCTAGAGGGATTAGAATGAAGGTGAGTAATCTTTGCTAGAAGATTAAATGGTCTAGGATCTTCTTGAAAGTTTTCAGTCAAATCTGTAAACTGACAGATGGCTGACTTTGTTCGCCTGGTTTATTTGACATTTGGATTTTTATTTTTATTTTTTGAAACTGCTTTTGTTGTAGTTAGGAAAGGTGGAATGTTACAAGTTTGTACCAATAAATGTATAGCTACTGTTGAGGTGGTTTGCTTTGGAAAATTAAGTGGCTGTGGACCTCTGATGAAGGAGATTGTGTAAGTAGATGACTTGCTGATGYTGGTGTGAAATATTTTGCAGGCAGCTGAGGCAGCTGTAAGCTAGTATTTGCATGGCCTGAAAAAATGAACCCTGATAAAAGACAGAATATGTGGACATAGCTCATCCATGTCTGCCAAGAGAGCTCTTAACCCAAAACTGACTGTAAATGGCAACAAAGCCCTGTCTTATGTCACCAAGTAGCCTACAGACAAAAATGTGGAGAAGGTTTGCAGTCATGGGACAGAAGACAAAAGAATTCAATGGCAGCAATGGCAGCAGCAGTAGTGTCAAATAATCTCTGTCTGTTTGTTGGAGATTTTGAATTCCGCATCTTGGTGCAGGGGGAATGTTACCATCTGGAGGGTTTTTAATGCCAAAAAGACTTGTTTCCTTTGTTTTCATTTTTGCTGTTATTCGAGATTTTTTTATTATTATTTTTGTTTTTATTTTTGTTTTTATTTTCTATGCCTTAAGGAGTAGCTTAATCGGCTCACCTCTCAATCCTGCATTTCCTGACCCAGAGTTGGCAGTCACTCTTCGGTGTCTGGCCTACACCATAGTCCTCACTCCATCTGTTCTGTTCCAGGTTTTTGGCCTGTTTATCATCTCATCTCCTTTTAGTCATCTTCTCACCCATCTCCCCTCTACCTTTTTGTTTCTCTTTGCTTTTATTTCTTTACTTTGTATATTTCTTCCTCCCTTTGTCCTATTCTATCTCCCCAAAAATGGAAAGTCAAATGTTGTAAAAGCAGTATTGCCTTATTCCACCCTTAGATGCTTTTGCGCTGGTGGTTATCTTCACTCAAATCTTCTTTTTGGAGTGCTTTTCTTCCTGTAAATGCAAATAATGGTTGACCCAAGGAACCTAGTAAACAAGTAGTGAATAAGAAGCTGGAAATGTGTTACCTTATGCTTATATTGGAATTTGAAATCTTCACTTGGCAGCTGTCCTGTATCCCAGCAGGTAGTACTTCAGCCTGATTTTTCAAAATTATTTTACCATGTGAATTTTAAAGGTAAGGACAGCCAGTGAGACAAAGTTGAAGCTTTGTAAATTGTACTATGAAATAGATGACCAAACTGTGGCTCTTGAGCTGAATGTAGGTTACTACCACTTAAAATTCAGTGCTTGAACTGGGGCTATTTCATGCAACCAGCTGCAGTACTGGAATGAAGTGGATACTGTTCAGTAAACATAACTTCTGGTAGTGGGAGGATGAGGGTAGCAGGGACTTTGTAGGCTAGGGCTGGTAGGGTGTCCAGCTGCCTCTGSGTGTTGCTTTGCTTTCTGTGGGGCAGGGAGGCTGCAGTTATTTGGTTAGATTTGGTTTACACCAAAAGATTTTCCCTTGTGCTAGGGAAAAAAAAATGACTCAGCTATGGCTAACTGTTCAGCCTCCTTGCTCTGGTGGARTCACTTGAGGAGACCTGTTCACGAACAAGTATCTGTGTTCATTTCCTAGAGTTAACAAAAGAGGATTAGGCTACTTGCTTTTGATTATTATTATTTGTGATGTTGAAGGTCAAGTATAATATTTCAGCACAGTATAATTTTGCTTAGGGAAAAGGGGAAATAGGTTTTTGCTTTTGGTTTAAGAAATTTTTCACACATTAGTTACATTTCACATTTTTTCAGAAAATGATCTACTGAAGTTAAAACAAACAGTCTCGAATATTTCCGTGAAGGATTATTTTCATAACTAGTGGCCCATGTTAGATATTGCTAGTGGTACAAATTAAATTAATGTAGAATAATTCAGATGTGGAATATATAATTAAATTTTGACTTACCAAACTATAGCGTGGGAAAGAAAACAATTAAAGTAGTGGAAAAATAAAGGCATATGGATGAAGCGTTATACTTGGTGCACGTCGTGAGTTTAAACGTCAGAACAGTACATATTCAGTTTAGCTTTTAACATTTTAACATCAGCTTGGAACTTTCTAACATTTTTTGTAAATTATTTCTTCTGTATTTTGTGCAATGGAAACAATATACCTTTCTAAGTAGGAAAAATGTCTTTAACAGTGATTTTTTACTTTCAGTTTTGTGGTGTATTACCGAAACAGAGAAAATGCAAATCTGTTTGGACCTAATTACCAGTTGGTATCCCAGTATGGGCAATTGAATTGGTATATTTGATATCTTCTGAATTAGTTAGAGGACTCAGCTGTGGTGACTAAGTGGGTCACTCCACTCATTAATTGAGGGGCAACTGTTTAATATTGTCCGTTGTGCCACTTCACAGCCTGTCACTTTCCAAACTGCCTCCTGGCAATACAGCTCCACAGGGAAGCCATCAGCCTTCTCGTATTGGAATGATGGTCAAGAGACATGCGCTTAATTTGGATAAAATGAATAAAAGCACAAAGAAAATTGTAAAGATGGGGGTGAAATTTAAAGCAATTTATTATGATACAAGACTGTTGGACATACCTGCTAGCTCTTTCTTTTCTTGTGATATGCCCAGTTCTAAAAAAAAAAACCAAACCACACTGTACAAAATTAATCTTTTCTTTAAAATCAAGAAATAATAAAATCTTAGCATTTTACTGTTATGGCCTTACAGTGGCAAGTTTTAATTTCAACTTTGTAGCAAATAAAGCCCACAAGTGCCGTTGCATAGCAGAAGAATCAGATGTTTTTAAACATCCAGAATATAATGTTAAATCTTAATTTTTGTGTTAAAATCACTGCATCGGTGCCCAGTGGAATACATTAGCCCAGTTTGAATCAGGCATTGTAACAGTAAATGTATGAAGACTTTATATTCTTGAATATCCATTTTATGTCTAATTGAATTATCGTATGTACAAATTTGTCTTCGTTGATGAGTCTTAGTGGAAATGCTTAATAAAACATGATCCTTAATTATCTGATTTAATTAAAACAAGCCAGTCCATGTTCTTGACAACCAGAGACCGGATTATGTTGTAGCAGTTTACACAGGGGCTGGATAACAGATAAACCCTATCAAGTTTGTAACATTGGAACATCATTTAGAAAACAAATTAAAATGTACTTGGCCCCGTTGCACTCAATGTCATTTTTTCCTTTGACAAAAGAACAACTTTTGAATGTTGTATTTGATCAAACCCAGAGTATTAGGGAGCTTCTAAACATCAGTGGGAGAACCTTGCTCAGTTAAGGGCATTGGGTAACAGACTTTAATGAGTATCTGCCATCCATTCAGGAATGTCACAGATTGTAGATCATTTGTAAATAGGACAAAGAATTTGCTAGTGGCACCTATTAAACCTCCTCCAGCTCCAGCAGGACTCTAGTCTCAGGCAGGTGTGCTCTGCCAGGTAGGAGAGCATGGGGAAAGTGATGTGGACAAAGTCCRAATCCCTAAAGGAAAAAACTGAAGGTACCTTGCAGGTTGAAATAGAGAACTGGCAAGAGCACAGTAAATTAAATGGCCAAGCTATGAAATATATCGCTCTGTTTCTTCATCAGGTAAAATAAATATGAAATATTATTGCTGTTTGGCAGTGGCATTCCCTCACAGCCTCAAGGAATCCATGTTTCTCCCATTTTGAAGCTATCACAAAAGTCAATTAAAGTTTCTTGAAGCAGCCTATTTCTCTTATTTGAAAGAAGCATTTGAAAACATCGTAGTTAATTGATGTCAATTTCTCAATTGTGTTTTTGAGAAGAGATTGACAGTGAGAAATGCCTAATGCTTATTTTGAATTCAGGAATGCAGATGTGCTGTCAAATTAAGCATTAACACACATAGTGCTCGTGTTATTCTTGGGTATTGTTTTGATACTAGGTACATGACCTTTGGAGTTGTTCACTCAGAACCAGCAAACTGCTGATAGCTCTGTGGGACTCTTACTGCAGCGTGCTCTACGTTTTTCTAAAATATGTCTGTCCAAATAATTAGGAACACAGCATATATCTAGTGTTAGTAGCATCTTGAAAGAGTGCAGTTAATGAATTAGCTGAAAAACCAAAAAGAGATTAAAAAAAAGAATAGAACTATCAAACTTTATTCCCCGCCACCTCCACAATATATTTTATTGTTGTTCACAGTAACATTTTTTCCCTTGTGGCTGGGTAATGAAATCAAGCTAGTGCGGTTCTTCCACCTTCTCAATATCGGAGGTTGCAGCCCATCACAGACTACAGTAACTTCCAGCTAATCACATATCTGGAAATGGCTTTTCTTTAAATCTTTTAGAGGGGTAGTAGAAAAGATTTAAGAAGCAGGTTTCAGAAGATGATATATATGATTTCTCTTGCTCTAAGTTCTCTATAAAAAAAGCAGACTATAACACTCCCTTGTGAAACTGGCAGCAGTTCTAGTAGGAGCTGGGAAAGCTCTGAGACTCCAGTGTGTGGAATAACTTGTTTTTTTCAGAGGTGCCTCAATCATGACACGAAGCGGGTTGCAGATGGAAGGGGTGAGTCTCTTTGGCTTTCTTGCTTGGTGGTGTTGATCGTTCCCCATCACATGAGTATAAACAGGAATTTCTATTGCTTTCCTGTTCTGGAAAGAATACAATTCTACAGAATTGCTCTTCTAAAAGACAATCAATGAAGAGTGGTGTCATTAGAATGGTAATGCCCGGGCACTAGTAGTTTGGGTCCTTGTCAGTCATCGGCTATGAAATTATATGGGCAAATGGTTGAGGAAGAAACTGTACAGTAGTTATGGTCCTTTGAATATGATGTTATTTATGGTATATGGCCTACTAGCATCAAGTCTGCAGAATACTTGGCTTTTACATCAAGACATCAAGGAGTCTGGGAGAACTGCACGTCATGCTCTTAGTCAGAAAACAGAACACTTGGAGCTGAAGTACAGATGGCAAGTTATGCTAGTGGCAGCCTGAATCTGCAGCCTTTCAGCTTCATCCACTTAGAATGCAAGAGAGCCATCAAATGGGAACATATTTATAATACATCTGAAAGGGCTGTTGTTGTGATAGCTGTGAGGTAAATACATGTTTCTTTCAATTCTCCTGCTGAGTTTCTAACTAATTTTAGACTAGAGGAGAGTACGTAGGTGCCGGAGCAAACCCAGGTAGAATTAGGTCACCTTGCTTCCTCTCTGTGCATGCACCTGTCTGTTGCCTCTTCATGTTATTTCAGCCTTGCTGCTCCTGCTGTTATTAGTGCAGAGCTCGTGGAGGTTCAGTGGAGGTGCCCAGGTGAGCTCTTAGGATAGCAGGTGAGTTCCTGTCCTTGCTGCAAGAGCTGCGAATGGGCTGCACGTGGGAGAAGTGACCCCTGGTAAAGCTGGCCACCCACAAAGTGCTGTGAAATACTAGAAAGCGGGCCTACTGCGAAAAGCTTTCTTCTTGTTATTATCTGTAATTAGAACAAGTGGGAGACTGTCAGTAAACATTTTCTTGTGGAATATGAATTTCAGGTTCGTTGTCTTCTAACAGTGTTTTGCTACATGAGCCATTAGTTAGGGCCATATATATTTAAATACCATGAGTGATTGTTTAAAGGGTAAAGCAGTGTATTCTGTACAGGAATGCTTGATAAAGATGATGAAGGAGCGTAGAGAAGAAGCTATGCATATTCCTTTTGCAAGAGAATTTTTGTTACTAGAGACTGGTCAATCTGTGAAGCTGAATCCAGTGGTACTAAACTCTCCTTTGGTCAAGCTTTAAAATGAGAAAAGCCTGCCTTGCATGCTTGCTTTTTGGGCTACAAGTTTCTATCTTTAGCAGGTCATTTTGTGCTGGATTCTGGTCTAGTGTTATTAGGGTAGCTCCCTTATGGAATTCTTAAAACATACTTCAGTGACCAGTTGTATCCACTGTGCTTTTGTTGTGGCTGTTGGCTATTCCTACACCTAACAGATGGCACTCGCTTAAACTGACAAGCTGTGGGATAGCCAAGCATTACTAATAAAACCTATCACGTGTTAAACTTGACCTGACATTAATCAAGTTTTGAATGCTACAAATGATTCATGGATAATAATTAGTCTCTTGATCATATTAGTGAACATCAGTCTCACATTGCTGCCATTATCTGCTTTCATTCTTATAGGGAACAAATCCATTGCAGTAATTAGGTGTTTTTAATGTCTTTTGAGCCAAAATGTTCTGTATGATTAACTTGGCAAAGAGGTTATTTTTAGTCTTTCAGTATGAGTGGTTTCAGAGCTTCTAGTAAATTAACAGACTGAAAGGCTTTCCATAAAATAGTATTTCATAAAAAGAATGTATTTTTTAATTTTATCAACTGAGAAAATTCCCATGTGTTTTTGTGCAGTCATTTGGTATAATTTTCATCACAATATGATTCAGCTGTTGCCACAAATTACACAGTTCACAATAGTGGTGATTTTGTTAAACAGATGAACCTTTGGAGTTTACTTTTACTCTTCTTGTTTAGTACCAAGTTATTGGTTAACATCAAGTGCTTTCAACATGTACATATTCATACAGACAAAATAACATTTACAGCTTTTCTTTGTAATTTCTAATTTTGAATTAGAATCTTGAGTGGATGGCTGCATGAAAGCTAGGATTTTGAGCTTTAAGCATMAATTTTTTTAAAGGATTTTCATGCAGTTTGAATTATAAACTGATCTTACATCCCAAGAGCATGAAGTTTCTTTTTAAGTAATGAGCAAGTGAGGAGTTTATATTTTGTGTTCCTTATGCAGTTAGGGCAAAGTAGATCATTTCACTGGTTTACTGAAAATGTAGCAGTTATTCTTCAATATGTGTTGGTTCTTAATGAGCACATAAAACTTCTTTAAATAATTACTTCTTAAGGAGTTAAGTTTTTAATTTATTTTCTACAGTTTTTGATCCTACTCTTCCTTTATGCATATTTAAGACCATTAGCATAGGCCAGGAAATATTTTGTAACTTCATGATTTTTTTAGTATACTAGCTTAAAAATATTTAGTATAAGCTGTGGTTTTCTGACTGTACTCTCAGTTATCATGCTGCATTTCCTTTCTTGCCTCTTTGTTGCTGGTTTCCCATCAAACAAAAATTGACAATCTTTAAGATAAATATAGCCAAATACAATGAATAATTGAGGATGCATTGTAGAATTGGACTTTACCCTGCTGTAAAGATGCACTTTAATTAATACGTTAAATACTGGATTTTACTTCATTTATTTAACATTAGGTAGCATACCGTATTTTTATTAGGAAATGAGAACAATGCAAAGGAAACTGGGTCATGTTAAATTGATTAAAAATCTGCTCTTCAACATTTTTGTAGGTGATTTGGAGGAAAACATGAAATTATATGAATGAGAGATGGATTACTGATGTTTGCATGAGGGAAGTAAATGTTGATATTGAAATGCTACTTACAGCTTTTGGAATCACAGGGTGCAAGCAGAAACGTTTACTTGTATGGCCGTGTGCTAAGTCACACTCATGAGATCATGGGCCGTGCTTTCAGGACCTTCATGGTTACTTGGAAGGAGCTACTTTGAGTCAAGCAGCCAGTTGTAATGAGCCATCAGCTGGTGAAATTCTTCTTTGGCAAGTGCTCATGTATCCAGAGATCTCCTTGAAAGGAGACTCCTGCAGAGGAGATCAGGGAGTGCGTTTTTTCTTGCTGCTATGTCTATCCTGGAATATTCTGTCTAGTCTAGCTGGGATGGTTTCAGCTGATGAAAAAAATGATAACTCTGAGTTTAGAAGAGACATTATTGAGAAGTTATATCTGCTTCCTTGTAAAATGTTTGAAATGTGAAGCTAGTTTATTTGCCTAAAAAACCTCTCAGAGGTGAACTTGATCAGTGTCTACTAAATAGAGGAACAAGGAAGAAAAGTTGAAGGAAGAAAAAAAAATTGCTGAGAAATAGGCATTAATTTTTTAATTGCGCATGTGATAGTTCATTGGAGCAACTTAACGAAGATTGTGGTTCTCCATCACAGCATGCTGTAACTTGAGACTGCACAATTTTCCAAAAAATTACTTGGCACTTGAGCGTATCACTTGAAGAGGAACTTAAATATGCATGAGAGGAGAGGGTTTCATCTCGTTGTCATAGCTGTCTGAAAGTTAGTCTGAACTGGTGATCCAGGCTACGTCTGGTTTTGGGCAGGGAGGGAAGGAAGCAGTGGAACTGCCAGAGGTATGTCTTTGATCCTCTCCCATCTCCCCCCAAACTGTTAATTTACACTAGATTTGTTTAGGTCAGCTGTTTTACGTCAAATGCTAATGCTAGGGGAGATGAAAGGTATCCCAAGTGTGAAAAAGATAAAAGTCTGGGCTTCAGTTTGAGGTGTTTGGKTTTTTTTTTCTTTTTTCCATTTTTGAGAAGGTATGTGCTCCCTTTAATTCCCAAAACCGTGTATTCCCCAGAGTCACTAAAGACTGTTTTGAAAGTTTTACCATACATTTGTAGTAATTTCAGTCAACGAACCCAAATCAAAACTTCTCTTAACACTTTATTTTAGGCTCTATTTCTCTTAAAATGTGAATTAGCCAACTTTTATTTGTGGAAAGTTTGAGATTTTCAGTTTCATTTTTAAATAATATATGAAACTGCCCCCCCCCCCCCCCCCCCCCCAGTATATAGTTACTCATGCTATTTGATGCTTTTTTGCTTTGAGACTGAAAGCAGCTGTTTAATTCTTGATACCTTCTCTGCTTTTAGAAACAWAACAAAGCAAAAAAGAAATGGTGCTGCAGGACAGGGGAAACTGCAAAGATTTTGGGGAGAAGGAAGGAGCAGAGACTACAACAGTAGCTTAGAGGGACCACCTTCCCTCACCTGACATTAAGCTGCATTTGATAATATTTTCAAGCATTGCACAGTAGCCTGTGTATCATCTGGAAGGAAGCTTATATACCACAGACAGCATGTTTAATTTTTTTCTGGGAGGCCTTCTTTTCAAAATGTAATGTTTGAAAGCTGGAGTTTATAATGTTAATAGCGTGGATGATGGCTCCATCATTGCCTGTTACTGATCAATTGATTTATTTTGGGAAACGTGATAGTTGGGATAAATCTGAGCCAGGCTATTTTTRCATTATTTTAACTTAACTGAACTTAACATAGAAGTTATTCTGTAGGATTTCTGATGTCATTCAAAACCAGGATTTCTGAAGATATTATGTAGTAGGTTATTCTCAATATATTTTTCTTCTGCCCATACCAAGGGAGATCCAGATTTCAATTCTGATTTTTAAGCAAAATAGTTTTGTTAAGCAGGGTTTTAGGTTTTTTGTGTTTTATTTGTTTTAAACTTAAACCCAGGGAGGCTACTCAATAAAAATATTGGTTTTGTTACACAGATCTTCAGCTGGATTTGTGATTCATAGATCCTTTCTTCAGAGACTTCTGGATGTAGTAATAGAGATGAACTTTTTTGTCTTGTGAGTTAGCAAAAATATGATAAAAATACTTCTCTTAGTAGCAGGCACATTAAATTCAGGTATGTTTTATTGAATGTTGTTAAACCACTGTACATTTGAAAACATTTGTACCTCCCATTTTGAGTGTAAAACTTTTTCTGGGATGTCTTAAATACATCAGCAACCAGTATTAAAGTAAATAACTTTTACATTGAACTTGGATAATAAGATCTCATGAAAGAGTGTATACTGAGATGAGTCAGGGCTATTGAGGAGGTTGTCATGTTAAAATAGAAAAATACAGAAACTGGCAAGCAAGATGAAACAAATTCATGTAAAAATAAAACAGGAGTGATATCCTGTTTTAAAAGCAGAGTAGTCCATCTCTTTTAGAGAAATGCAAGGAAAGAGCCAGAATAATTGTTTCCTTTTAAAAAAGGTGGTTATCGGTGCTGGTAACTTCTGAATCTTTTTCTGAAGACTGTGTAATAAGTTTAAAGAATCTGCAGTATCTGTACAGGGATTTATGAGCCCATGTCTGTAAAACCTGACAGTTGTCAGGATCTGAGAATTACTTCGTAGTCTGATGGTGAGGGCTGTCAAAGTCAGAGGAAGGGATTGTCCTGTGAGTTGGGCTGAAATCTAAGCCAGTGAAGATGCTGGCTCTGTGAAGTTAGGAATGACAGTATGCTTATGTCTGAAGGTGTTTTACATTCTAGTTAACTGACAATTCGATTGGTAGTTTATTTGTAACTAATACTTTTGAGTAAAGTTGTTCCCTTCCGCAGCTTTTGCTGTGGAGAGACCAGGTAGATGACCAGTAATTTGAAGGTGGCTCTGAAAAACTGCTTAGGGTCTGGTGCAGGCAGAGTTGCTGTAGCTTGACTTGAAACTGAATGAAGCGTATAGCAGTTCTGAAATTGAAAAAGCAAGGAAAATGGACATATATTTGTCTTGTATTATAAAATGCAAAGGGATTTTTTTTTCCTGTATCTCCAAGTATTTCACTAGGCTAACAAGTGTTATCAGTTTTGAATCAAAAATACGGACAAAATGGTTAGGAATATTTGCATATTGTGACATAGCAGATTGATAATAGTTGTGTGCAAGGACCTTAGCCAAATTATTTTGTAGAAAGTCAGTATGACTTTGCAGAGACATTATTATGTTTTGGAATCTGCATAAATCTCACAGGCATGTTGTGTTTCCATGAATTTTTTTTGTAAGGGGAAGGAAAAGGCCAGTACCTACTGGATGTAGGTATTCTATGAATAAAGTGACATCTGAAAACTCATCAGAATCATGTGACTTGCCTTGTAATTACAGAAACATTAATAAAAACCTACTAGCGTTATGTGGAATCTGTATGCACCAAAACTTTCTCCTCTTCCTGCTGGAGGAGCCAAGTGATTTCTTTATTGGTAAATATAGAGATCTCTCCAAAGTGTGATTTTTTTCATTTCTACTCAAGAAAATCTGCTGACTGGTTCAGTGTTTTGGCAAAATAAGCTTCAGCAGGTGTCCTGGTTCCGGCTGGGACAGAGTTAACTTTCTTCAGGTTTTTAGTGCTGCTTTTTGGGACATGCTGCTGCTGCTCCTCAGCTCAGCGGTTAAAGAGCAAGGAGAAATCCTTTTCCTCGTTGTACAGCTCCGCTCATTCCATGCGATTATACCATTCTTTTCATTAGAGGAATATTATTAGAGGTAGCAATAATTTTTAATTTGATTTAGTTATAAAGTAAGAAAGGAAAAGTTTTAAATAATAAACTGTAGTATGAGTATATGGTTTATTGCAATGTTCACAGGGAAGCAGGAAGCTGCAAGAAGTGAACAAAGGGGTTCACAGGTGGAAATAGATGCCACGATGCTACAAGGAATAGCGTGCTAGAAGAATTGGCTCGCATGCATCATTTACCCATCTTTTATAAAATGTCATTGAGATGCATTGCATTTTATCTGATCCCTGGCAGTCATCCCAGTCAAGCAGGTGTGCCATTTATCCTGGTGCCGATTAAAAAAGACCGTACTGTTCCAAGTTAATTACAAATTTTAATATGTGTGGAAAATTGAACATCGTTTTTTTTAAAAGATGCACCATGATATCTGCATTTTAAGTTCACAAACCTAAAAACCTTATATCAACTATATTTTTAGTGTCAAAAATATTTGTTTATATGTCAAACATTCCTTTTCTGCTCATTCTCCTGTCATTCCAAACTTTCTGCAATATTCAATGGGTATATATTCTGCTGTTCACAGACAACCTCTAAATAGTTTAATTCTTTAGAAAGTGTGTATGGGAAGAAGCTCAGAGAAAATTTCCATTCCCTCCTTCCCACTTCACCCCCCCTGCCCCAAATTGCTAATCCTTTCTAGTAAAAATTCTTTTCTAGAATGTTATCATTGAAATACTTGTAATTAACCTAATGAGAATGAAAGCAGAATAACTGGGAGCACAAAGAGATTTAGTTATCTGTTGAGTCTTGTTCTGGTTTTAAAATCCTTTTGTCTTTGATATCTAATTGACATTTGGTAGGAGATGTCTTAATAAGAATACTGTGGACCTCCACAATGAGAACGGGTTCAAGTCTGAACTAAGAGGGATTCCCTTGCATTTTATAATTCTGGTGGAGTAGTGAATAAAAAGGAATACCAGAATATTTTTTTTATTTTTTAAATGGTAAATTTTGAATTTACATTTTCCCCCCATTTATGAAGTTGTAATAGTGCTTTAATGTAGTTTAACTACATGTAGACCAGAGTAGAGAGAGCTACAGGTAAAACAGTGCATGATAATAGTTTTATGCTTTACCTGGGTGAGTCACACCTCCAAATTAAAAGATTGTTTCTATATTCCTAAGTTTTATTTTGGGAAAGAGTAAATAATGCAGTTTATGTAAGCTCCAACACCGAAGTAGCCATGTCCTCAAATTCCTTTAAGAACTTCAGATAAGCAGAAACAGAGATGATTGGTTTCTGTTTGCCAGTCTGGTTACTGCCTTTTAAGAAGATAGCTAGAAATGTATAAAAAGTACAGTCTCAGCTAAGTTGAAGTTTGTCTTTCATTTTTAAAGGTGTAGGTTTTTGTATTCAGGGAAAGTTTTTTTTGGTACTTGAATTTAATGAAATCTTTTCCATGYGTTTTTGTAAATATTAATTGTATTCTTATTACGGATTTCTCACTGGCCTGTCAGTTTTGGGACTGTGCAGTAACCTTGCAAGGGATCTGCTGAAGGCTTAGCTTGTGTCGAATTTTTTTTTTTAAACTTTTTAACATTTGTTTAAATGTTTTCCAATGTACTCATTTCTCTGCTGACCTAAAGATTAGCAATGAACTTTTGAAAGAATTGCAGATTTTTTTTTTTTTTCTTATTTTGTATAGACACCTGGTAAAGGATCGTGAGCCTCCGTTGTAAATTTCAAAATCATAATAGGTAAATGCAAGCTATGACTTCACATTCCAAGTGTGGGATTTCTGTACTGAAAAACAGTGTTTCGCTGGATGATTTCTTACTCAGAATCAAATATTCTTGAAGTATTTTACCACTTGAGAGTACTCTCATAGAGTGTGTTTTTCAATTAAATTGTATCTAAAAGTTGAATAGTGAAAGCTGTATTTGTAGATGCAGTTATAAGCACAAATATGCTAATGACTGTGTAGATAAGGAAAAAAGCTAGGGTTTTTTATAGCAAAATGATCAACTATTCTGTGCAAACAGCTACAGGTTGAAATGAAATATCTTGTTATATTATTATTGTTTAAAATATTTGGCCATCAGGCTTTTGATCCATTTTAAGTGCATTGCTTTGAGTTATACAGCTCGTAGGAAGATACAAATGTTAATTCTCAACTCCTTTCATACTTTTGCCATTTACTGAGGGCAGAGTTTGATACTTGATTTGAATAATTTAGTCAGTGGGTCATTGAGTTAAGTTGGACTATGCAAAGGAAATGATACAAAATTAACAGTCTAGGCCAAAATGTGGCTTTTAAAACTGACTGTGATTTACTGAGTTCTGTATTTGCTATGTTTTATAACCATGTGGTTACTTACACATCAAAAATTTTCAAGCGTTACTAAAAGCACCTACAACTTCAGGATAGATTCTTCATCTCTACAGTAAAACACAAATTGAAATTAATAAAGAGGCATTTTGGTAATTCTCCTAATTTTTGCTATTACTTGACAGTTGTAGTTCTCACTGGTTATTTGCTTTTCCTTAGGCAAGTCATAATTTAACATGGTAGTGTATCATCAATTCTCGTAACTGTTGACTAGCTGGTTTCATTAGTTTGTTTAGTTAGATGTTTTTTCTCTGGTAAATACCATCTTGATGGATGCATTCACCTCCATATGGAATTCACAGTCTTTGAAAATGTAAAACAGAATTGTCAAGATCCAAATTAATTCAGTTGTTTTACAGTAGTGTAGCTGTGTTACTGGGTTTTGCCCTAGTTAGGGAGTCTGCCAAACATGAATTTTGAACGATGCCCTGAAATATTTTTCAGTACGTATTTTCAATCTAAAGCAAGTGCTACTTGCGTGTTAAAGTGGCAAATGTGTTTTTTAATTTGTCCACAAGTGACTGTGGTGTCCTRTATCAGAACTGATTTTTCTTCATCTTTTAGTGTATAGAATCATCTTGGTTTCTCAATATTTCTTTTTGGACAAAGGCTTTTTCCTTGAATAATACTGTAAGGGTTCGCCTCCCTGAAATTTGTTTGAGCCTTGAGTGTTCTTTATAAAAACTGCTAATTTGTTGAAGCTTTCTATGTTGACATTTCCCAAGCTCTAATGTTAAACCATAAATAAGCAGTTTACTAGCAAATGATTGCAGTAGTAGTGTATAATCTGCTTTGATGTGCAGTCTTCCGAGTGAAGTATTTCTCTATGGAAAAAAGATTTATTTTCCTTTTGTTCTACAGCTCCTCGAAGGAAGCTTTGCTAGAGAAGTTAGCCATGAAGTGGATGGACTGATATTTCAGCCTACAGGAGTAAGTAGCGTAAAAATGGATTTTTCTCCCTTCACTCTTAAATGAAATTCTCACCCTCCCTCCCCACTCATCCTCCCATTTACTGCCTAATCTTTGTTTCTGTCAGGATTACTTTGCAGTGTTGGTTCTGTTTTTTCCAGTTCCTCAGACTACTTAAATTCAACTAGTTGCAATCTAATTTGTAGTATGTGTGACTTCAGATTAATCCATGGTGGTAGTTTTCAGGAATCAGCTCATGTTTTTTTCGCGTGTGTACTATGACGTGCTGCTAAATAAGGAAGGATTTTTTGACTGCATGAGTTCTGTGAATCTTTCAGCCATTGATTTGAGCTTTGGGATTATTTTTCGTTCTCAAGGATGTTCACACATTAAAATTCTAGTAAAATTTGTGACTTGTATTGTTTTAGTGCAATTAAAGCGTGATAGATTCTCGAGCCATGTCCGCCAGTATAAAGTTATATGACCGGGGTGAGAAGTCACCAGAAGAACTGTGTACAACCAGAAAAAAATAATATAAATGGTTCTCAAGCAGGAAGGGTGGCTTTAAAGGAAGTCAGTAACATGGCCTCGTCCATCCTACTGCTGCTCCTGTTGACTCTGATACAGTGGATATACTGCAATGTGTATTGTATATTGGCATAGATAGTGACTGTAACATCCTCCATGTTGACTTTTTTCTTAGCTTGTAAAACAAGGAGTTGTTTTTGATTATTTCAAATTTGACAGATATTTCTACCCTTATAGTTACTCACAGAAAACATTTGTGTTTAGTTTTCCAGATAAAATAGTTTTTTCTGGTCTACTTCCTATATTGTAGATCTTAGCAAAGGTGGTGACACTCCCATTTGGAAATAAGATTAACCTCTGTTCTCTATTGCAAGTTCTACATCAGCTAACCACAAAATAACTGAGCAATTAGACCGCATATCTTTTTAGTTTGTTTGTTTGTTTTGGGTTTTTTTCGTTTAATATATAGCTATTTCAAATTCGAAGCAAAACTACTAGAGTAAAGAAAATTCATACTTTCGTAAGAAGTCCTGATGATGTCTTAGAATATTGTTAAAATCTAAAGCAATTGTAAAGGCTTCTCAGAACTACTTTCCTGAATAGTAGAGGTTAAGCTATGCAGAGTTACTACAGCTAAATTTGAAATTACCTTTTCTACTTGGAATGAAATTACTGAAGAATGTGTCTCTCTGCTGTTGTTACAGGAAATTAATATCTGATATGTTTTGTGTTTCTAGAACTTCTGTTTTCTGATTCAGCATACTGAGAAATTTATAACCCAACAAAAAACTCATTTTCTTGCATAAATGCTTATAAAGGTTTTTCATCTTTAAAATACGGGATGTATTTGTTTAGTCTAATCTAATGTTCAAATTTCAGTATTATTTCAGGATTTATGGAGTGTAAGTTTGTTGCATCTGTTATTAAACTGATTTTCCTAGATTAAGCAATATGCAGTTTTCTCAATGGCTTTTGTAGTTGGGAAAATATAAATAATATATTTAGAGCAAAATAAATTATTGTAGACCTATTAATTGGGAAATAAATATTAAAGCTGATTAATGGAAAAGGATGAAGCTGATATAGATAGCTGATACTGCTTTTTTATTTTATGTGGTACAGAGGGCATAAATTAATAGGCAATAATACAAGGGCAACAGAGTATAACAATGCATAAATGATCCCTTGAGAATACTAACTGAAATAATTTTTCTTTTTGTATTATATTTGCAGTTATATGTGTAACGTTATTGCATCTTTTCACAGAGAAAGATACCTATTGTTGATCGGGGTAGAGGCCTGAATTTTGGCCATCACGAGGCTTAAAGACCTCTATAAAACCAGTTTGTCTCAAGTGAAGAGACCATGGCATATCCAGAAGAAAACAATTCTTAACAACCATTTTTATTGACATATTTGATCTTGCAGAAAAAGAGACAGACAGAAATGATGCTGAGTTTTAGAAGATCAGGGGAATTTAAGAACATCTTTTGGGAGCTCCTGAAGTCTCATGTGTGTTTTGAGGAGAAGAAAACAAAAATAGACAGGAATTGGAGCAAAATGACAAAGAAGGATAAAGTGGCAGCAGGGGATGAATGGAATGTGACCCATTTACAGACAGGAAAATTTTAGGGGAAAAATACCCACACTTTCCATAATTTTAATAGTTAAAGCAGAATGCAGAAGTTAACTATTTAATATAAAGAATGTTGACCTTATTAGTTCAGTGTGTTTGAAAGTCTTTTCTGTGGTTTTTGTTTTCTCCGTTTACTCAGAGATGTTCCTCTTGATCTCTGGTCTTAGACACAGGCATCTAGACCTGAGTATATGGAAATATTCCCCACTAGCTGTAGGCAGCACTGGTACTGGGAGTTGACACGGATGGAGAAAGAATATTTTGTTGTTTTGAAGTCTGGTTTAATTCTGACTTATAATAAAAATCAAAATACCCAAAATGATATGTGAATAAGAATTATGCTTTTAGCCTCTAAGAGCTCTGGGTTTTCTCACTTTTGTCTTGGGCTTGAAGAGATTTGGCATCAAGTGCCTGTGAATTAGTTTGGTTTTGAGAAATCGGCATGCTTTAATGAAAAGGGATTAGTGAAAAAGTTTTACTACCGAATCTAGGGTTTCAGTTAGATATAATAGGGTTTATTTTCTTCTGTTAGTCTTCCTATCTAAGCTCATATTATGAATAGCAAGGTTCTTGTACTGAAGCAGAAATTGTTTTGCACTGTGACTGGTGATGGTAGAAACAACGTTAAGGAGTAAGGAGATTGTTTTCTGCCTGTGCAGGTTAGTTTATTTTGCAAGGTCATGCTAACTGAGCATTATTATTCCTAACTAATTCACCAGTTACTTGAGTTACTTGTATACCCTGGGCAGTAACCAATATAAGTGCTTTAATTTCACAATGACAATTGAAAGGCAATGACGGAGGCCTCTGTTCTTCCTCCTTCCTCCCTTTCCAGAGACTGAAAGCTTTCACAGATCATGAGAAGAAAACATTTAGTGGAAGTGATGGAGGTTTTTGCCTCGTTTATAATTTAAGAATGCTTTGTAGGTGATCTGATGTGATGTGTGCTTCGTAGTGCCCCCCTGCACATCCCCTGYATTAACCTACCATTCTCTAACAACTCCATGGTGAGAGACAAATATAAGACAATGTTTTCTTACTATTGTTTCTCTTCTTCCTTTTGTACTCTTTTCCCTTCCTCTTTTCATGCATCCTCTCTATCCAATAGCCCGTTTCCCACATTCCTTTTGGTTTCCCATTTATGTCTCTTCTCCCTAACGCTTCTTTTCCCTGCATCATTTTCTGTCCGTTTAAGATGCTACCGATATAACTCCCATATGGCTAAGTCAGCTCCATTCCATCTGATCAGCTTTCTGATCCCTCTACATGTAACAGGTTGGCAGAGCAGGGACCGAAGCTAAGTGCTAATTAGGAGGAGTGAAACAGGCCAGCAGGAAACTTCACGGACAGGTATGTCGCCCTGTGATCATGCCCCAGACAATGAGTTGAATTAGTTTGCAGGTAAAAGCCAAACACCTTATTCACAGATTCTGAATGCTTGTGTAAAGACTGGAAGCTTTCAATCTTTTTTTCCTGAAAGGTTACTTCAAAACAGCGAACAACTTCTTACATTTGTTTTAGAACACTTGCAGTTTGCCAGCCTGTGTGTTTTTAATGGAATTCTCAAAAATGGCCTCTTATCTTCTGATGGCAGAATCAGCTCTCTGACCTATGCCCACTCATCAGTGAAATTACTTTTGTTATCTGCCTTGTAAATCATACCTTTGCTGGATATCTCAGACTGTCTAATTTTTATGCTAGCAATCTCTTAATAACCGACGTTCTTGCTGGCTAGAACTATTATTTTCCCTTGCTTGGGAAAAGGATGTAGGAATTATTTTCTTACTTTAGCCACCTAAAAGAAGGCTCGCTGGCCATCAGTTAGGAAGGCCTAAGGACAGTTTTTGAGCATCTGTGGAAAGCTTGTATCAGAATTTATTCTCTTCTGTTCCATCTTTTTGCCTCCTGAGCTCTGAGATGTTTTTGCGTTGGTACAGGCTGATTTCTGTTTGGTGATTCTCCGTGCTCTTATTTTTGGATGAGGAGTAAAGTCCAGTTGTGTGGGTTTGGGATTTTTCCGGGGAAGGAAGAAGGGCAGCTGCTGAGCTCTGTTCTTCTAAGATAAATGTTATTTTAAAGAATGGTTGAATTATTTAACACATAACTCTCCATACTGAATACTAACAAAAAGCTTAGCCTTTAAAATGAAAGGAGAATAATGAACAGGTTTTTATTACTGACTAACATTGCATGAGTTTTTAATACATCTTCCTTTCCCTCCCTTGGCAGACTTAGTGGTGATCTAAAATGGTTGGTTGCCTGTTAATTATTTGTGCTATTCCCATTGTATAACAGGCTGTGTTATTTTCTGTCATTGTAAAAGTTCATCCAAAATCACTGAAGTTAACACTGAATGAAAATATCTCCAAAAAATAMCACCAAATAAAATATCTCCAAAAGGCCGTGTTTTGTTTCATTAAGCAGTGCCAGTTTCTCCTAAATAATCCTATATAATTGGTAAGCCATTTCTTCCACAGTATACGTTTTATTGAATCCTCTCTGAATTTTTAAACATAGGCCAAGTCAGTTGCTGGCATATTGCTGAAACTCGGACATCATGTTTACCAGTGATGGGGCATCAGTTATTGTTAAATATTTCTATTGCAATAGCAAGTAATGGCTTCAGATAGGCTCAGATATAGTCTCAATACCAAAGCTGATATATAAAGKCTTGGGAAGAATCATATGATAACATAAATTTTTGCCTCTAACAAATATACAAGCTTCTGGATTTAGCTTTCTAATTTTGTAGTGATTCATATAAGATTTGAAGGCAATGGAATAGAATAGAATATTTCGGTTGGAAGGGACCTACAATGATCATCTAGTCCAACTGCCTGACCACTTCAGGGCTGACCAAAAGTTAAAGCATGTTGTTAAGGGCATTGTCCAAATGCCTCTTGGACACTGACAGGCTTGGGGCATCGACCACCTCTCTAGGAAGCCTGGTCCAGTGTCTGACCACCTTCTCGGTAAAGAAATGCTTCCTAATGTCCAGTCTAAACCTCCCCTGGTGCAGCTTTGAACCATTCCCGTGCGTCCCATCACTGGATATCAGGGAGAAGAGGTCAGCACCTCAATTCCTTAACGTGGATACTAAGATTGCCTGATTTTTTTTCTCTAGAGTTTGCAGCAGAAGGGAAGAGAATCTGGAGAGAATAATTTTCATCAGTCTTTGTGTTGACCCACACCACTAAAACCTTTCACATATCCTTAGAATATCTCATTGCTAAATGTGATTTCCTCTGCAAGAGGAATGTTCATGACTGAATCTGTTACTAGTCAGGGGATGCTGCTGTCATGTCAGCGCGCAATTTGGTGGTGGTGTAGGTTTTCCTTTAACAGAGAACTTGCTGTCAATCTCCCGAAATGCCACGGAGCTTTACAACTCTTTTCTGCCTATGAATAGTTGTTATATTCAACTTCCATGGCAATGTTCCTTGCAGTTCGTCTCTTAAATAGTTAGTCACATCTCAAATATACCATTCGATCATATGCTTTATGAACATATTCAGATTTATTAGCAATGCACAGTATTTCTTTGAGAGTTTTTCTGTGACTATACAAGTAAAATTTTTATACCAATTCAAGTTTGTCTTTGCTGTCTTGAGATGATTTGTTTTCTACCTTTTTTGGAAAATGAGAAAACTAGAAAATTAAGAAAAAATAACAACAGAAATGCTAACTTAAACACCAATAAGTAAGGTCTAATTAAATTTATTAGAGCTCATTTAATTAAATTGTTAGACTCCTAGATAAAACTTCCATGATTTTTTAACATAGTAGATTTTTATGATTTCCACCTGCTTTCCAAGAATCTGAGATATTTCACACCTCAGGCAATTTGAACATTTCTTACAGGTACAAACTCCTAGCGTCCACACTTGACAAAAAATGGCCAAAAAGAGGGGGTGGAAGTTATGAGTCATTTTTAGCTCTGAATATAGTAAGGTAATGGTATAGCAAAAGTTCTCCTTGTTTAACTTTCTGCTGCTGGTCCTCTAGTACATTTAGAGGTGCAAATGTATATGCTACTTGCCAAAATTGTTTAACCTGACTTCCTTTTTATGTCTGCCTGAATAGATGTCAGTGCCTTGAGTCTGATTACCTAAGCAAAGCATTAGTTCTAATTGGTATGTTATCTCATTTGTTTGCTTATGACCTATACCATCTGACGTTCTCTGATTTCTCGGGCAATGAATTGCGTTTATGGGAGCTATCTAAATAGGTTCTTGAACTTCTGTTGTGCAGTTTAATCATCCTGCCTGCCAATGGCATTAGGCAGGAAAGATCTTTCTTACATTTTACGTTATGTGTACTAGTCATCCTCAGGATTGTCAGTTGACATTAATACGGTGGTGTCTGTGTATGTGTTGTTTAGGAGAAGAAAAAAATGCTTATTCTGGATGCTACTGTTCTAAATGTTGGGAAAAGAAAGATGTATTTTGTATTAAGATAGGCAGAATCATCATTCATAAGGGCTTTCAAATATGATTTTTGCATAGCTTCTTTGTCTCAAAGCTAGATGCCAAGGAGCTTGTTGAGTGCGCTTGCTATTGTGCTTCCAGCTATGTCAGACTGCAAGTACTTTCTAGCTAAAAGAAATAAGTAAATGTTAGGAATATGTGATATTCAGGTGAGAATACCAAAGCAATTATTCAGCCTCTGCAAAACATACCTGCTTTTGAAAGAGTAAGTCTGTATTCCACAAATTAGGTTAATTTGTATGTGTGGTGGATAGCTTTGAAAAACAAATGTCTTTATGGCTGGATAGGGAAGTCTAGGAGAGGTTCTGCTTTGAATCAGTGAGAACTCTTTACTGAATCATCCGAGTAGTTGATTAAGCTCTTGATCTTTAACATAGGCTGCCGTTAATGAAGTGGTCAGTTGTCTCCATGGCAGTGTTCCTACTCATCCTGAATTTTACAACAATCTTTCCAGGACTGAGAAGTTTGTAGATCAGGAATGACTTGGAAACTGGAAGATATAGTGGAAAGTATTTTATTAACACTCTTTTCTTCAGATCCCAGAATAGTTATCAACAGAATGCCTCATGTATGACTCATCTATACTCTTTCTATCAAACTGAAAAGATTTAGGAAAATATTTGGAAGAGCTACCTTGTTGCAAATGTTTTCTCCCAGTACTTTCTCCTGTGCATGCCAGAACAAGACAGCCAACAGACTTCTTAAGTTTCCATGAAGATCGTTCATGGAATGTTCTTATTTTTTCTTAGTCAGGGGCACAGCAGTAAAGCAAAAGTAGTGGTTTGTATCAGGATAAGGCAGAATATTTAGCTAGATATTCATCCTGCTGTTTTAGTGTAAGCAGTAACCCAGCATTTCAGGAAGATACCTAAGCAACCCTGTTTTCACAGATCTTTCAGAGGAGTATCGACACTTGCATTGTGGTATTTGGATGGCCAAAACAGTTAATGTAAAAACACTTAGTTTCTTTAAAAAGTAGAATGGTTTATTTTACATTACTCTGTTATTCATAGTTTGAAATGTTTACTGGGTCACTGTTCTTACAAATAGTAAATTTGAAAATGGAGGATCAATATCACAATTGGGTAACTGAATTTTTGTAATTATCAGAATATGTCTTTTAGTTGCTAGCAGGTATTATCAGATAAATCCTTGAAGGTAACTGTGTATATTTGGTGACAACACATTTAAAGTAATCATATGCACTGTACTGTGCAGAACACAGTATGCTCTGCAAGGCTCAGAGGTGCCTGCAGAATAGTATTCTGTATTGAGGAGGTACAACAGAACACAGTTGTGATAATTCAATCTCATTTTGACTGCCAGTAACCTTAGTTTCAGTTGTAATTGTACTCCCCGTTCCATTGATCAGCTCTCCTAGTCTTTGACGTTCCCAAAATGGTGAACCATTAACATATGATTAAAAATGGAAGTCTTGAGCTTGATATGAAAGCTATAAATTGCTTTTAAGAAAATTCCATTGTCTTCCACTGACATGCATGCTGAATAATTTAGATGTGATTGTATCAWACAGGTTATACTCTTCTAAGTACAGAGTTAGAAAGGCAGTGCTGGACTTCATGCCATAACTGTATAAGTCAGAGATAAGAAACCGATGAAAACTACTTACATAATTACTGCGGATATTCTTAAAGCAAAAGCTTATTCTCTCTTAATGCTRCTAGTTGTGTTTCTGAAATGAAATTCTCTTCTTCTCCATGTTACTCTACAAGCTTTCTTCTGAGTAGAGGAATGTACAACTGCAACATACTTGCTGGTTCATTCCGAAAGGGGAAGATATCCCAGATTTCCAAAATGCAGATGTTCTGTGGACTTTGAATTGTTCATTAAAGGAACATTAGTACACTTGTTAAATACTATCTGAAAGTTTTGACAAGTTTGAACTGTCAAACAGTAGGTTGCTTGTTTCCAAACAGTGATCACTGGAAATCCCAGGAAGGTCTTGTATCTGTATATTCATCCAACCACTGAAACAAAACATGTGTTTTATGTAACACAGGATTCTCTAGAGAGAACTTTTAACTTACGAGAGTAATTAAAATGTGTGTCTTAGGGACTTGTCAGATTGTGAATTGATGTTGCCATTGTTAAGGGAAAATATAGCTTGTTCTGCCGGTAATGAGGAAAACGAACAACAGAAGAATAAAAGATAATTCTAAGTAGTTCTGGAAACACTCCACTGTTTAGCAAATATAAGTTGATCCCAGGATCCAGCGCTCATAGGATGAGCTCAGAACAGGTGAAGAAAAGTTTGCTATGTGGTTAACAAAACAAGAGTTTCAAGGTTGTTCTTTTTGTCTTGATGTATAAAATGTAAAGTTCCAATTTTCTATCTAAATCTGTTCTACAGGGTGTCTGATGCATACTGTGGTGAGCAAAGGTGAGGAAAAAATGAAAGTTTAGTTGGAGAAAAGAATGGCAGAGGTCAGTTTTTGCTAGTTTTTAGCCAGTGTATTCCTTTGCAACAGTCTTAGCATCAGCTTAAGTAAGCAAAGCAAATTCAGATTTGTTTGGCTTTTTGGGGTTGTTTTTTTTTTTTTTTTTTTTTAACTAACACATCTGGCTCCAAAGCCAAATATGAAAGAACAGTAGACACAAGTGTTACTGTTTTGTGTGTTATTTACAGAATATTTTAAAAAAAAAAAAAGTATTAGGTAATACAGATTTTTCTGTTAGACAAATAAACATGTATGTAGTGGACCATAACAGGTATATTGTATTTCTGAAATCTTCAAGACTTTTTTCCCAGCACACTAACATGGTTTTGGGAGAATGTATTTGATTTTTTGAGAGGAGAATCAACAACACTCTCCAAAATAGAGAGTGCAGTACTATTTCCATGTACTAAGACTATAGAAAATATGTCTCCCATCTATTGATTAGGTATACGAAGAAAACTGAAGGCTTTATGTGTAATTTTTCAGATGAGGGATATTGGTATAGKTTTTTTTGCATTTTCAGAGGGCTTAAGTAATGCAGTCATAATGCTTTCATCATTATTAGAAGATTTGGTTTAAACTTTACATTTCATTAAAATATTTGAACCAGAAAAGAACATGAGTGTACTTTTCATAATTTACATAAGAACGAAAACAACCAGGTAGACTATTTTTGTGAATATTTATTCACATTTTAAAAGACTTCTGCAGGATAAACTCCATTTTCTATGCTTGCTGTACACATTTATGCCTGGTATTTTACTTGCAAAAATATTATGGGAAATGTGTTTTTTTTTTTTTTTTTACACGTTTGCACTGCTGACCCTTTTCAGTTTCTGGATTGAATAGGCACATAGCACCATGTGCCTTGTATCCAGTAACAGTCAGATAAATGAAACTTAGCATTGATGATCAGATCAGAAAATAGACTCTCAAGCATCATCGTAGAATAAATTTGGATAGTAGTTTTTGTCAGAGTCATGAGCTGCATACAGATAGTTCACAAACAGGACCTAATTTGTCAAATAAATTGTTCATTGAAAATCATTCCCATGGCTCTGATTGCTACACACTAAGCTGGTCCGTCTCTGTGGAGAGCAGCTACAATACTAGTAAGAGTCTTCAGCTCGTTTTGAGAATTTTGGTTGCTGGGTTGGTTGATAAAAAGTTTAAAATTCTGCATAAAGGCAGGTAACAAGGATTGCTTAGCTGCAATTATGAATTGTGCCTTTTTATTCTGTAGTTCCTTCTGTATGTTTTGTGTGAGACAGTGTTGCACATCTGACAGTTGTTGCACTGAGTCAGATAGTGTAATGGGAACCAGCTGTAATATAATTATTCTTTATGGTGCCATCAGTCTCTTGGTGTCCCCCCCCCCCCCCCCGCCCCCCCCCCGAAAGACAGTGTTACTTAGACTTGCTTTATCACAGTTAATCAGTTTGCCCTTATACTTATGTTCAGCTTTGGCTTTGATACTGCATGCTTGTGAACTATTAATGTTTTTAATAAATCTTTACAGCTGCTAGATATATGGAATGTTATGGAACAAATACCAAATGAAAACTGGAATTAAGCTAATACATGTCTTGGAGCATGTCAGAAATTAGAGTGGTTAGCTACCGTACCAGGGATGATGTTACCATGGAGAGAGCTTCTGTTTCCATGACATTTGCTTGCATATTTTGCTAGGCCTTCAAAAGAAGTAGGGTTTTGTCCTCTATCAAATTTGGTGGGTGTTATTCCATTACTTCTGAAACTCTGCAGTGTCTCACTGCAAACATATTAATTAACTTCTTAGGAATATTAATGGCAACTGGACTGGCCAGGAAAAAAAATGGAGGGAAAAATTTATTAAAACTTATAGCATCCAGAAGGCAAGGGTTTTTTATAATATTTTTGACTAGATTAGATATTCCAGCTTGATTTTTAACTGGATGTATACTGCTCTGCTTGTATACATTTTGGTTAATTGAAAAACCCCACAGCTAGTAAAGAAGTAAAGAAAAGTTTTACTGGTTTTAGAAAAAAATTGTGTTTAGCTGTATAGCTAATGGTTTTATACTGTGAGGTCTGCCTCGTACTGGAGTGGAATTTTGAATTGCAGTAAAATTTTAAATCAAGTCATGATGTAGCTCACTTTAAGAATCAGCTATTGGCCGAGGGGTAAATTACAAAAGCCGTTTTTTCTTAGGATGAAAGAAGTCCTTTTGAGATGTGAAATACTTGGTAGCTATCCCTAAAGGGCAGTTTCTTTAGTAACTGTTATGGCAATATCATGGTAATCTACAGGCAGCTTTTGCACTTCTGCATTGAAAATTTCTGATTGTGGTCACATATAGTCACAGTTCTCTTCTGCAAGATTGCACATACTTAAATACAGGTGGGTATGATCCCCAGGTGCTTGAATAGAAGGAGTTGGGGAACAATATTGGTTGTTGAACACTGCTGTGTGTCCTATTCTCTCCTGTACAAAGGGTGCTGGGGAGGAGGGATGCAGCGAGTTAAACACCGTTCAGTATTCTTATGCCACCCCTAAGACAACATTGCTTGCCTTCTGTTCCTAATGAACAGTTGACTGTTGTTCCCTTTGTATACCACTCTCTTGTTCTAATTAGTTTTTAGTGTCCTAGAGTGGTTTTTTTAAATGGTCTTTCTCCCTGCCCACCGCCCGAGTTGTGAGTGGGAGTCTAAAACTTTGATCCTTTGTGATACCTTCTTGGAGCAGATTATTCTGTAATATGTCTGTTTGCAACAGTTACAAACAATTGTCAGGACTTGAGCTGATACCCCTTTTGAAAACCATTTTTTTTAGAGGTTTTCCCAGTTTCACATTTTGGAAGCAGAAATACACGTATGCAACTGAGGGAGAAATATTCCCGCAAACCTAAAAACCGAAGAATTGTCTATTTAATGCAACTAAAATTTTGGCCCACTTATTTTAGTATTTTGGTGAATGAGGAATGGTACTTCACCTAGTATCCTCCCTCAGCTTCCATCACAATCATTGTTATAGCTTTATTTTAGCCAAGATGTCTTTGGTTTCCACTTGAACTGAATTTTTAGATCGTTCTACCAAAACCAGTACCACTGACTCCCCATCTGCTAACTCTAAGGTTCATGTTCTTTGTCCAGGCTTTAGAATAATTTCATTTCAACAAATAGCTTATTAAATGCTTTTGGTTTATAAAAGTCATGTTTTCCATCTGTTGAGGACGTAGTATACAGCAGAAAAGATTTTTACAAGACAGGTCATAAAATGAGCATAGTACTTACTGTTCTTGGTGTCAAGAGAGGTATAGCTCAATGGAGTCTCTAATCCTTTTTGGAGTACCTGCTGGATCAATGACAGGTGGACTTGTTCACTTCGCTGCCATCTCTGTACCTCTCCTCTCTCTCACTCTGCTATAAGAAAATTTTTGAAGGATTCTATTAAAGTTGTTTCACAAACAGGATGGTGCTTCACAGAAATCTATTTTATTGGCTCAGAGGTCATACTAGCATGCTCATTATTATCTCTTTACATTTTATTAAGATTTACATTGGAATGATAAACTCACTTTGTCTGGGAGGTGGGAGGAGATTTGTAAAATAACTTCCAAGCGTTGTCACAGATTCTTGCTTGAACCAATGATGGTATTTTTTCCCTACGTCATTCTCAGTTGTGATGGAGATACTAAGCTTTATGTTCTAGAGGATAAAGAAAGGACTATTGTCACTTTCTGACATTAGCAAAAAGGATGCATGGGAAACTGAGTAAGTTGAAAAACGTTTTAGAGGGATATCAGATATGAAAAAAGCT
This sequence comes from Phoebastria nigripes, assembly GCA_035582835.1. Taxonomy (NCBI): domain Eukaryota; kingdom Metazoa; phylum Chordata; class Aves; order Procellariiformes; family Diomedeidae; genus Phoebastria; species Phoebastria nigripes. Next base: position 165,663 of record JAYKAV010002780.1, read on the forward strand.
TCTTGTGAAGTGGCTCAGGTTTGTCTGCTTTCTTCTCCCAGAATTGTCCAGTGACTGCACATCAAAAATTTCAATGTCCACTTGATGGATGCCAGTGAATTGACCCCATGAGGAGCAGTTCTCTTAAGAAACACAATTCTGTCTTTTAAATACATTCTACATTTGTGGAAAAGCTGTGCTTAACCACTCTTTCTGTTCCCCCATCATTGCTTGTAGCAATGTTAAAAAGCTGCTAAACCTGCTGACATTTGTTTTTGCAAATGGTAATTGTCACTTACCCCCGCCCCTAATTCTCTGCACCTTCAGCTGCTTGCCTGCTCAGAGCAAAGCTACACAAACAGTTAGTTTAATGTTTGGTATTATTAAAGGAGAGGAAACATTTAAGAGAAGGGAAAGGAGAAAAAGTGACAGAGATTGGGAACTGTGCGAAACCCTTCTGCCAGTAACAGAATGAAAGTTCCCTGCCAGCAGCAGAGGAGTTGGAAGAGGTTCTTCACCTCTTGAGCAGTTGCTCAATCCCAGTATTCAAACCAGAGATCTTGTGTTGCGTGTCCGATTAACATTTGTGGGGTCATACTCTGTAGAAGGGGTAAAAAAATCTTATGTGGCCAAAACTACTGTTGTGTTTTCAAATTGGTCACAAGGCAAGATTAACAACCAATATCAGAACCACTGCTTTTAATGGGAGAATGTTGCTCCCTGAGACGGACAGCAACTAATCTTTACAGTAACTGGAGTTCTTTGACTTTTTTTAAATACAACCTACATTTCTTTTCCCTTTACTTGCAGTGTTCAGGAAATAGCTACCCTATTCAACTTAACCTATTCTTACCCAGAGTCACTGACTTGTTTGTTCCGAAGTCAGAACTACAAGGATTAATTTCTCACAAAGAGTGGGCAGGACCCTTTCATTTTCTCCTTCGGCACGCTATGTTTTTTCTCCTTAGAGGAGGAGTTTTCCCATCTTATTATCCAAATTACTCTCCTGAAAATGCAGTTTTAAATTGCATTAGTCTTGTAGCAGACTTGAAAGAGAAAATACATACTGATATTTTCAATGTACTTTTTTTTTTTCCACTTTGCTTCATCCTGAAGCACATCAGCTTGCTACTTGCAAAGCAAAAGCACTGTGAAGCACACGCTGAGTTCTACTGGTTGGATTTACTCTCGTGCTGTATGAATATTTTCTTGTGAAACTAAGGATGTAAAATATGGGGTTTGCTATTTTAATCTACATAGATAATGATGAATTTAATATGATTAAAACTCATCATTTTATAATTTATAGATTAGAATATGTAGTTGAAAAGGCTAGTTTCTGTTGTTTCTTATAAAATACCGCAGGATTCAGTATTCCAAGCAAGACTCATAAATATTTAATTCAAGGAGATTTGTAGCCCTGTAAAATGTAATAAGCTAGCCCTTAATGACAATTTTGTGTAACATACGTTTGGCAACATGTAGGAAAAAATCCTGCTGGCAATTCTGTGCATCATCTTTGATGCATATCTGTTCAGCTCTAGGGGCTTTTTAGCTCTGGAATTAAAAAGAGAAATTAGACTATGTCTGAGACCAGCATGCTGCAATTTCTGAGTTTGTACTTGGACGTTTCTCCTTATGTTCAGATTAGCTTAAAGCTATAGCCCAATGTTTGCCTCTTGATGTAAGGCTTCTTTGTTTTTTTCAAGATTGGCATTCTTCAAGAAGTATTTTGGAATATATTTTTGCATCTTTCTATTTAGGGTTGGTAGTTTTCATTAATCTTCATAAGCTCTAAGGTGATTTGATGAAATATTATTCCTGGTATACTGATTATCATTGTAGCTTAAGAAAAATGTCAACAAAGCCAATGTTATGATGAAGCCTTAAATTTACATCTTGTAACTCCTGCAAATGTGGTCTCTAATACTGATAAATTACCCAACTTCCAAATCAGGTTATTGTAGTGAGTCAGCCAAGAGTACTGCTGCTCAGTTCATGGAGATTCTTTTGTTACACTGGGGATGCTTCTGCTGTCAGACTTCAAGCACTGAATACTTCCTGCTGATCCAACCCAACTTTTGTGAGATTTCTAGGAGCCTTTGATCACAAACTAACCATCCACAAAGAAATACGTCCTCTGAGAGACTGACTTCCTCTCTCTCTGGTGTAAATTCAAGTGACTACACTTAAGCTTGGGTTGGGACAGAGGTAGTAAAAATGAAAGGACAGAAGGTGAAGAGAGATTGGGGCCATCAGGCTTTGAGAAATGAGAGAWGATTTAGGCTGATGCATACAAAGCTTTAAACATGTAAAGAGACATAAACAGTAAGGTTCATAAAACAAATGATGCAGTGAATCAACTGTACCTAGCACTTGATGCAATGAAAATTAATGTTTTCTCCAACATCACTGGCTTCATGCAACTAAGGGTTTTTTTCACAGTAAAAGTGTGAAAGGAAGATTAAGAAGGAAGGTGATCTCCCTAAGACTCTTTCAAAGATTTTTTGTGTCACTGGGGGAGAGGAGAAGAATAATAAGCATTGCTTCAGGAGACTAAAAGAAAAAAAAAAGTAACAGTGGGGCCAGGAGTGCTTCTGTATTATCTTGGTTGTCCCAACAGTTTACTTCAGACTCATCCCTTCATCCTTTGTCAGCAACTTCTGTAGCTGTGAATTAAGAGGTAATGTCTTAAACAGCCCTCTGGAGATGAATTTGGGTAGAGTCATGTTAAACATACAATGGAAGGAGAATATTAACATTTAAAATTTGAAGTGTTCTCAACTGTAGAATAGTTTTTAAAAGGTTATTGTTTGTACACACAGAAAGCATCAGCTGAGCATTGTCATGGTATCTAGCAATACAGTTGTCCAAAGGTTTTTCTATTTTGTTTTCTAAATTTCAAGTAGTGCCGACTGAAAATAACAGAAATCAGCTAATAAATAAAAATGAATTAAAATTGCTCCTGCCTTTCACAGTCCACACTGTGGCTTTCATTGCAAACATTGCGTTTCTGTTAGGTATATTAATACCTAATTAGGTCTGAAAGAATAGCAAAAAAAAGCAGCATTAGTGGTCTCAAATGTTCTTATTTAAGGAATGTTTGAATCCTTCAGATATGTAGTAATACAATGACTTGAAGAAGAGTATCTGAATCTGAAAATATAGAGAGCAGGGTATGATCTAGTACTTGTAAAGGATGTGCCTAACTACTATGTATATTCAGTGAGGAGGGGCAAGTGACAAGGAGTCCTCTCCTCCTAAATTAAGTATGTAAACATGGGTAAAGCTTCAGATACTCATCTTTCTCCATTTGCCACACGGGAAACAGGTGCTTATTGGAGAGCTGCTTTATTAAGTACCTAGAACTCCCATGTCTCTGTTGTGCCTAAGTTAGACTGGATTTCACCCACAGTCTTCAATGATTGTGGCCTTCTTAAAAATAATTAAAGGTAAACATAACCTTTGGGCTTAGTGCCAAGCTAACTCCTGTAGTTTTTAGCAATGATTGTGTTGAAATCTTAAGGAAGAAAAGGGTTTCCTGATCACACAAGAGGAAGCAGCTGATTGTTTTGGGAGAAAAGGTGGATGGAAATGAAGGAAGATAGATTTCAGTCCATATTTCATAGGGTCTTTTGGAGATGGTGAAACTCTAATTTAACCTAACTCTCATCAGTCTTTCTGGACAGTTGTTTTAAGCTATTTAGCTTCTTACCTCTGGGTTGGTTTGTCTGTGTTTCTAGAGAGGGGAGGGAATTAACAATGTATGGCTGAGGAAAAATTATGTAGACTTGATCTTTTCCATTATATTAATTTCTGCTTAAGGCTGTTAGTGAGTTGTGAAGSTTAGTTTGAAAGAAAATTTCATCTGGAGAAGTGAATGCAATAGTATTCTGTAGTCACTTTAGCATCCTGGTGACAGATTACACTGTGGTTACACACTGAGGCCATCTCAGTTCAAGTTAGTGATACAAAGTGAAATAAAGAGAATGAAATAAAGCAACAGAAGACAAATTGAAGTATCTTGATTGTTTTTATTATTGTTTTAATTTTTCCTGAAGACTTACACAGCACATATTTAATGAGGCTACAAATACTAGATGGTGAAAAATAAGAAAATCACAAAATAATCAATAGCAATATAAATCTAATATCTTAAGTAGCAACCATGGACCATCACCAGTTCCTTTGACCGTGGGGACCATAGCTGTGTTGTCAGGACATTTCTTTTGTCACAAAGGTAGAAGTATGTAGCTTTTCAACAGTTACCTTAATTTTCCAAAAGTAGAATTTAGAACCRAAAGCAGACACCAGTTAGTCCATTGTGGATCATGTATATATTAGCCAACAATTTGAAGGCATTTACTTTTTGCTTCTTGCTTCAGACCAAGTGTTGAAGTTTCTAGTTCCAGATCATAATATTAAGTGAAAGGACGAATACAAACAGAAGTGACTGAGAATAGGTTTCTGCTGCTTACAGTAATGTGCTGGGGGGGGGGTGGGAAAAGAGCAATGAGTAATTTTGTGGTTGCTACATTCTGATTGCTATAAACATGGATTTTTGGCTGTGAACTGAACTTCGTTTATCAAATATTAATAGGATTAATATGTAAATGACGTTAGTTACGAAGAAAATTTCCTCATATTTTTCTCCTTGCTTAATGGAATATTGAGAAAAAATATTAGTATAGTTGTGAAACAAGATGTTTAATGAAGCCGGGGGTATAAAGCTAAATTAAAGTGCAAGAGTAGAAGGCATTTAGCCCCATAATTACCAAAGAAGTCTGATATAAATATTGCATTTACTTGAAGTTCAGAGACACTTTTGGAAAAAGCAATTGAAAAATATCTATTAAAATATTAACAGATTAATTTCTGCATACAGGTTAACCTTCTAAACTTGATTTGCATTCAAATCTGAAAATCCTTAGTATGAAACACAATCTAACGCTATTTAAATGAGCGCATATTAGCAGCATGTTTTGCTTTTCAGTCTGCTATGGCAGTTAAGCTTAATATTTCAGAAGTCATTTTGATGATAACCATTTTCTTTCTACTTCATATAGCTTCAAGTCACATCTTCATAAGAAACAAACTGTGGTACAATAACACTTTCACAATAAAAACTGCTACTTCTGGCTAACCAGTACTAATGTATTAAAAAGCATCATTACTACTTAGTCTTTTAACTCTCTAAAGGAAAAAAATTCCAGAATACACCAAAGTTATTGTGTCTTAGAACACAAGTTAATTTTAATTTTTCTTTATTTTGCTTTTTAAAGTGGAAGAATTGAAGAATTGACACAAATCTGCTTGACTGCATGGAGTTAAAGCAGCATGGTGACTTCACTGTCAAGTAATGCGTTATTTAAAACTTCGTTATCAGGAGTTGGCTCTATCATTCTTTTGGCTTAGTTGTGGACACTGAATGATTTGAGCTTAGCCAAGGAACCTGTCTTTTCCCCATCTTTTATGAGCTTTAAAAGTTATTGTCTACAGATTTGCTTTCTATGATGTGACAGCAGTACATTGCATAATGTTTGGAATTCATTAACAACCTTGTTTTCAAGCTGATCAAATATTTATTGAACATCAGCGTGTCTCTGTATTACTGAACCAGGCAAAAAGCTGATGTTTAGTGAGGACTGCAGCTCTTTTATTGTTSAGGTAGTTTGAATCAGTAATTTAGAACACTAAGCATTAAAAGCGGCATTTATTATTTTCTTTTATTTTTAGTTAAAAAAGTTTTTTTGAAAGGGAGGAMTTTGCTTTTTTTGTCATCTTTTAGATAGGGCATTATGGCCATCTGTCCATAGTTAGACACAGGTTGTGCTGGGTGAAGAACTTGATACAAGGTGTATAAAGTGTTTGCATGAAGTTGGAAAGCGTTTGGATCATGTTTTGGAGTGGTACAAACTTTGCACCCATTTATGTATTTTCCATTCAGTGTTTAGATTCTTTTGTTTTCACTCAACTATGAAAATGCCTTTCACAAATGGCAGGTGTTTGGAAAGTACTGGTGTTCACCCAGGAGTTTCTTCTAGCCTGATCACTCTTAGGAGTACTCAACGAATCACATCTTCCTGCCTTTCCTTTATAAATATAGGGGGAATTGATTCATATTTAGAAAACTGCCTGCTTTAAAATTTCAAGAGCTTACACAGAAATTATGTCAAACATCTACAGGAAAGAAAACAGTACTGGGTATATTTGATATGTTTTTCTAAAGAATAAAGGAATCCTAGTCATCTTTGAGACACTGAATGCCATTGAAGAGATTTCATTAAAGCACCTTTTCTTAGCGGAATCTATATAGTCAAGTTAAATGCAACACATCTTTCCCTTGCTGACCTGCACTTGTCAAAATTTCATCTATTGCATTCATTGATAGAAATTTTTTAGATGCCTCTGAATTCTTCAGACTCTCCAAACTTGATCAACCAATATTGTTTATACCTCAGCTTTAGCATCTCATTGTTTTACTGCCGCCTTATAATCATTTTGTGCTGCTCCTAAATGCATCTTTTAAGCACCCAAGTATGTTTCTCAACCTTCAGAAATAATGGGCACTTAAACATTCAGTTCAATGGCAACTGCTTAATACAGTTTTGTAGGCCTGAAAGCCCTGCATATAAATAATTTTTCCTATGCAGTCAAAAACATGAGTTGTTTCTTTTGTAAAAGGTATTCTAGAAATCTAAATAAGTTGTCTCAGCTGGGTTCACATGTATCAAACATTTTGTTAATATGACTGTATTTCTCCAAACTATTATTGGGAAAAATGCTTTCTGTTGGGAGCAGTCACAATTAAGTTTCTCATTGGAAGTGATCCGAAAAATTCTGATCCTTAACAATCATGTCCCATTAGCTCTTAAAAGGCTAAATAAAAATTTCTAAGCTGCAGAATTATGGTGTAGAACTTGATTTTGATGAGGCTGTTTTTTTCTCTGTGATTCAGCTGTTTCTTTGTGAACCTGATTCAGAGTCTTCGGATGTACACAACGGGTGGCCAAGTGTACTTTGTGAGCAGTACAATGGTTGTCCTAGGAAGGGGATGCTGGGTGGGGGTGGGATGGGACAATGACAATAGGACACTGATGGTTATTTCTAGCTATGTAAAGAATGGAGCCAGGTGAAAACTAGCATGGCCAGTGTCTGTGGGATGCCCAGGGACTCTTCACATGCTCAGACCCCAGTGAGAGAGTTTCTTAAGAGTTCACTTTCTGACTCTGAGTTATGTGGAATGTATTCGGCAGATCTTGACCTCTATAAAGATTTTGGGGTGCGACAGATAATCAGTTTGGCCAGCTCTGACGTATTTTAAGTAACAACCAAATATGATGGTTTAATACAAGAGTAAACAATAGTATTTTCCTCTTACTGTCTGATAATAGTTGGTCTTAGTAGATAGTATTGTCCTGGTGTTTTTCCATTGTCCACTTCAAATCAATGGATTAATTCAGTCACTTTTTCTGTGCATCAATCTTTGTAATCACGCACCCTGTCATTTGAACCTGGCGGCTTTTACTCTTGGATCTTATTCTCCTTTGTCTCCTAGATCATCAACATGCAAAGTAGCTTTCCCTGTATGTATGATCGATAATCTCTGAAGCTGATTCACTGATGGCCAGTGACCACCACCAAACACCATAAATGCCATAGTGTACAACACGGTTTGCCTTCACCTCCAAGGATATGAGTTAGGGATGAGTCCGCTACTCTCAAAATACTTCTCAAATAACCTGTTTGCCTTAGACTTCAATAAGAAAAGCTGGACTTTCTGCTCCTCAACTAGGGATTGTTGTGGGCCCGTGATCAGACTAGTATATCTGTTTCTTCCAGTTCTCAGTGTCCTGCTCGATATATGACAAGAATAAGCATTAATCACATTTACCCATCAATGACCAAGACAATTCTGGTGCCACATTCCCTTTTGCTTAGCTTTTTACCAGGCAAAGAAAACAGAATACATGGGGAAGAACAGGGGGTATTGCAGTGATGGTCTATGGGGAATATGGGGAGGATGTAAGTTGTTTGTATGGGTGCTTTGAGGAACAGAAGGAGTTGGAACTGAGAAGGGAAGCTAGAAGGGACAGAAGGCAGAATACTTTAAGAAGCTAAGAGACACAGATTAACTGCTGGTGGGATAACTTATTTCCTCAAGTAGATTTTAGTGTCTTGTGTTTGAATTTTTTTTTCTTCTTTTTTTTTTTTTTGTGACAGATAAAGTAGTATGTTACAATGAAGGGTTTTAATGATAGGTACAATGAAGGGTTTTAATGATAGGTACAATGAAGGGTTTTAATGATAGGGTGTGGATTTTTTTGTGTGTGTATGTGTTTATCGTCATGTTGTTACCATTTCTAACTTTTTCCGCAAACTTCTCTATTTTCCCAAAAGATCAGTCATGTAGGCTAACCTGGATCATTTGGTCTTACGATGGTGCTTAAATACAGCCAAATGTAGGCTGCATATCTAGGAGCAAGTGTATTAAGTCCCAGCTAAAGGCATGAATCTCAAAAGAATTATTTCAGCTAGTTATCAACACCTTTCAATGCRATGCAAAAGAATACAAAGTACAGATACACTTTCTTTTGTATACCACTGTATACATAAGCAGTGAAAAGAATATTGGAATAGTAGGTTCAGTTCTGTTGCCTAGTCTTCTAAAGGCTTTTGTGAAATAACACTATGAAGATAGCCAACTGGAAAATTACCTGTGCAGTGAGACTCAGACTTAGTAATTTTCTCTTAAAAAAGGGAAGTAATTACATGGAGAGCTAGGCTTCAGTCTAAACTAAAGCATTAACAAGATTTGAGTGTAGAAATAAGCATATGTTTTTAAGCACAAGTGTAATAAATGGCCATGGTAACCTTCCTAGATATATGTTGTGATTTCTTCATCACTTGGTATCTTTCATAAAGTTGTGCTGTAATTTGAATAGGAATTATAAGCTTGATATAAACATTATTGTAGTTTGGATAGTAATTATAARCTTGCTATAAACATTATTGTTCGAGTTTCTCTGTCCTATATGCAACAGAGCTGACTCAATGAGCCCAGTGATGGTTTCCAGTCTTAAAAATCTATGAATATACAATGGAGTCAATGGTTGCCTTTCATCTTGTGGTTTCTTGATCCATTGATGTGACTTATTCACATAATCTGTCAACAATGTTAGCAACTTCTGTTCCTTCGGCTCATCTCTCTAAGGTCTAGCCTGAAATGATTGATTATGATCGATCCTTTTGGTTCCTTAAAATGATCCAGGGTCTGTAGTACAAGAAAATAAAAACACATTTTGGGTAATCATTTTGTCTTTATGTTTACACAGCTGAATGCAAACTATTAGATTGGGTAGGGCAGCAGGTGCCCTATGGATATTAAGAGGCCTCAGAATTAAGTAGAGCTCTTCAGAGGAAACATTTAACCATTGTTTTGAGTGGGAAAGAGGAGCAGATTTGTTGTTATAGGTTTGCAGTAGTTAACTTTTTCCTTTCAAGTGAAAGCTTTAGCATCATGTTGAATACAAAGTTGCTTGCAAACAATTTAATTAAAACACAGAAGAATATTAGTAATGGAAATGGGTGGATTTTACAACAGAACAAATATTTCTTACTGTTTGTGAACCTGAAGCATTTTAGCATGTTTTTAAAATGCTTTTAGTGTCTTCATCCTGGTAAGTAAGTCTAACTAAAAATCAGAATATCATTTATGTAATGACAGAAGTTTCTTCTTGGTGTTAAAATATGAAATAGCAAGGTAACTTCTTTGAAACTTAAAATTATTAGAGATGTAAAGATTTATGTTTAATATTTATATTTCGTGTTCAAGGATACTTAATTGCAATTTATTGCATATTCAGTGTGGTTAAATGCTAATGTCATCTGTAATGTGGCAAATTACATTTGATGATTTAAAAGAACTCCAGTAGATTCCCAGTAGCTGTCTTGGTTAACCCCATCCCCTCCTACCCTATCTGCCTTCGCCCTCCAATGGTACTCAACCTGCCTTTTGGGCAAGCATGGTTATTCAAACAAATCTTCCCTGAGCCTTCTGTGCCCCTTTTTTCAACCTTCTTTCTGAATTGGTGCGTGCCTGTGGCTGCCAGCTTAGCAGCCCTCTGGGTACCTTGCAGGGCTGGGTCTGACCAGTTTACTGAGGGGAAATTATAGTTGATAAGCAGCAGCACTGTGCCGTTTAGGAGGAAACAAAGAGCTGGGTTATTTGCTGGCTTCCTGTCATTTGGAGGTGGAAGGAATGAGGGAAGATGTGGAGGAAGGGAAATGTAAGGTGGCCTGTTTTAGCTGCTGCTGCACTTCAGGAGGATGGTATTTAATAAGGGTTAGGGAGGTAGAGCTGGCTGATTAGGCTTTGTAGGATAGTAAGGCACCTTTGTCAAGGAAACCTTCTCTTCCTCCTCTTGATGAGGCACAAACTTCTCTCTTGGTCATCCCACCACCTCTTCCTTTTCAGTCGCTAGGAGAAATGAAACATTTGTTTTGTTTAGACTTTTGGCTGAAGTTGCTCAGTTTTCCAGGTGGACGTCTTCATGGTGAGTCAACAACACCCCACAGCCCAGATTGCCTGCCCAGAATGCAGTCCCAGAAACTAACCCCGCTCTTCCTCCTACAAAATACTAAGCAGCAAAGTCTATCCTATGTGAAAGCAGCTGTTTGGAGTGAAACTTAATCCTCATTATGGGCTGCTAACATCCCCATTGCCCAGGCTTTCAGCGTTCTGCTGAACCACCCATTGAAAGCAAATGCTGAGAAGACACATGGCTTTAGGCAAACCCAAAACCTGTGTGGGAGGAATATCTGTAACTAACAAGAAATGTGTCAGCAAAAGTTCAGGTAACAGAACTTTGTTCACTGAGGGGCCAGTCTTTCTCTTGACCTGTAGGGAGAGGAAAAAAGAGTTGCCCTCTCTATGGGCAACTATGGAGGAAAGGAGCAACTGGGGAGGAAGGGAGCAACTAGATTTAGTACTTTTGGGACACGGCAGGGGATTGGAGTTCAACATGACCAGCAACCCATCAGTTTGCCCCGCAGTGCTAAAATGGCCCATCAGGATCTAACAAAAAACCTCTACCTGTGGCTTGAGTGGACCTACTTGAGCCTATGGAGTTGAGTAAGAGGTTAGGAATCGATGAGATGCAGCAGCCTAAGGGGGATGCCAGAGGATGTGCTTTCTGTTGGGCTGTCTTCAATGATGATTCTGCATCCCAGGGTGTTGGATGTGCACCTGAGTTTTAGGTTCATTATTGTGGTCTTGCCTGAAGTTCAAGATCTCCATAATAGGGGTACATTTGCCATGCTACTTCTGACATGCAACAGGGACATGCAACATCTGTTGTCCCTGGCCTTCATCCTCTTGAGCTAAAGTGATACTGATTGGTAGTGCTCTTGTACACTGCAGCACTCCTGAGGTTAGTAACCTCTTGATTCTGCCAGTTATTCTGCTGCTGAGAAGCTCTTGGTCCACTAGCACAGGCTGACAAGTACTAACTGGCCAAGCTCAGTCTTCTAGGAGACTGAGGCGGTTGACACTGCTATTGGGAGAAGCCTTGATTGGAATGGAAGGTTGTGAAAAAGTAAGAAATTATGAAAAGAAAGGGGCTGGGGTTCTGCCAGGAGAGACTCACCACAGAAGGTAGAACATTTATTTTAATAATAATAACAACAACAACAACAAYAATAATAGTAGTACAAAGATAGAAGAAAAGTTGGGTAGATGATGAGTGAGTAGCAGAGTTGTAAAAATTTGAGGGCTGGGGCTTCATAGCCAACCTGAAGGCACTGACACCATTATTTCTTTAGCATTTCAGGGTGTTGCGGGATATCTTCATAGCTCAGGTTCATCTGTGCTAGGTAGGTGCTAGGTAGCATTGCAATGGTACAGCCTTTGCCTTGGACTCTMGTGTCCGTACTGTGGGGTGAAGTGCATTAGGTGTGTCCCTGAAGTGAAACTTCAAGTTTGGTTTTATGTAAATGAAATCCAATTTGCATGCACCAGAGCTGCCCAGCTATCTCAACTAATGTGTACTAAGTAGGAACAACTGGGGGATTTGCTTTGAAAGTACATTACTTTCGCAAACTAAAATGCTAGTGTAAGTGCGCCCAACATGGCTGCTAAAAGAACAGGCATCCAAAGAGAGATTACAGCTTTGTAGAATAATTTAGGTTGGAAGGGACATCAGGAGGTCATCTAGTCCAATCCTTTAAAGCTATTTGAGGTAGTTTCTGATTTGTCAATGTATGTTTTTGGTGTGGAGTTCTAATTTCTGTGGTTAGACTAGGTTGAAAGGTTTCAGACTGACGCGTGAACTTTGTATTTGAGATGATATGGGACCTGATAYGTTTTAGAAGTAGTCGTGTACATGCATATTTGTCGGAGGGTGGTGGTGAGGATATCATTGCTATGAATGCTATATTTAAAATGCTAGGGAGTAGTTTGATCTCAGACAGATTGCTTCACATTTTGTTTTGGAATTAGAATAACTTCAGGCAGAACAGGTCTGCAGTATGCAATGATTCATCTAAGGTGAAGTTTTCACATACTTAACAATTCTTGTTTGGCTCCGCTCATGTTTAAAGAAATTGATTTAGCACTTAGCATTCAAACTCAAGAACTCACGATACTGCTGTATTGTGTGTATGGACTTGCCCGTTACAAAAATTAATCTCCTTCTCAGGGATTATTAATGTGGCCTTTGGTTGAATTCTCATTTTAAGCTAAATTTCTGTGAATTTCTGTTCTGGGGCTGTATAACTTGTTCTTGATAGGAACTTTGAAGTCTGATTGCTTATCTAAGCCTTTGTAACTGTTGCAGAAAGATACAGGTAAATTACCTGTTACCTTTACCAGGTGCTCAGTGTTAACAAATCTGGTGTGAAGTGAGAACGGTGTTATCTGACAATGGTCAAAACTAAGTGTAATAGTCAAAAGTGTGTTTTTATTGCCATTGCTTTCCAGGCAAGATCTCTTTGGCTAACTTGAAGTGTGGTAGAGATAATTGTTCCTCAATTTTTTTATTAATAGGACAAAAAGTTTAGCTGAGGCTTGTTTCACGCTGTGCTGATTCTAGAGGTAAAGGCAAGAAAGATAACTCTATCTCAAAGAACAAATCCTCCCCCACTCCCCTTCAAGCAAGCCAGCCAATTAATTTTATAATTAAACTTCAGTCAAAATTTTGGATCCAGCAGTGCAATTACAGGTATGCAGATATATCCTGTCAAAACATTGCTTTTCGTTACTGATCTTGGAACAGTTGTTCCTGCCTGTTGTGAAGTTGACTTTTAGGAGGGTGTAACTTGTCAGTCTTGGAAAAAGAGTTTGAAAAAATCCTATAGTAGATCCTACGTGGAATATATACACTGGTGCCTAAGCATGTGAGGGTAGAAAATACAATGCCAATTAAAAAAAGTGAGGGTGGGGGCAGGTGTCATGGAAGATCAGGGAATAAGTAAGGCCTGTAAGCTTGATGTCTGTACTGGACAGAGGAGTAGAAACTATAATAAGGAATACAGTAGTTCACACCTGGGTAAACGTGATATAGTTGGGGAAAATTACATGCCTTTTTGAAAGGAAGGTTATACCTCTCCAACCAAGAGATCAAAAATCATTTGAGTAGGATTGTATGGTAATCCCCGCTAAGACTTCCAGAAAGCCTCTGTCAAAGTTTCTAACAAAAAACTCTTGAAGAAACTAAAGCAGATGTGAGACTTAAAAGAAAAGGTTCTTGCACAGATAAGTAATTGACTAAAAAGTAGGATTCAAGGGATGCGGTACTGTTCAATCCTCACCAGGGAGGGGAGTCACCTGTACTGCGCATCGAGTTGGAAAACAGGATGAACCTTAAAGTGACATTTTCTTGCAGGATCAGCAAGGGCTGGTGCTAAATGTGGGGAATTACAGTAAGCCCTTGCAAGATTGGGTGGCTGAGCGATAAAACAGCACATAAACTTCTATGTAGATAAATGTAGAGTAATGTACGTGGAGAAAAAATTTGTAACTGCGCATGTAGAATGATAGCCTCTAAGTTTAGAGTATTTCCATGCATATAGAAGCATATGAAACTATGAGTAGCATAGCAGCAATGGGGTTTGATTGTTCAGCATCTCTCTTAATATGAGCGAGGGGAGTGCAAGTCTTGGAAACCAACAAAAGCTGGCTCAGAATAAACAAAAGGTGGTGGTTCTTCTTGCAGTGTAGTCGGGCTGTGCATGAAACATTGTGCTGCAGGCTTTTACAGCTAGTAGAGGTTTACATGGTCTTACTGGGGAGCTGGATGAGCTCGTGCAGCGGAAGCTGAAAATCGCTAAATACGTAAGGAATCACATTGGAATCACATCCATGTGAGGAAGTCTCTGAGCTTGAAAATGGATAGTCTCTCAGAGAGTAGTAGTAGAAAATACCATATATGATTGCCCCGTTTTTCACCTTCCCTGAGCACATGTTGGTGGCTGTTGTCAGAGTCAGAATGCTAGAACTCTAGTGAGGCCATTCTTAGGTTGTTATATAGATTGGATGCAGCTCTTCCTCAGGATTTCAGTGCCRTGACTCGGAGAGGTTGGTTCGTTCTTTTAGTGTCAATAAGAATTCATTTCCTAAAGGACCGTCTGGCGTTTTCAGGGTTTATGTTCCAGGCTGAAGTAAATAGAAGTAGGGCAGAGTGTACAGTCCTGAAAGAAGCCTTTGGTCCTCCCTTAAAGGCCTTTGAATTTTCTCACATTGCTCAGAAGAAATCTTGGTCTTTAGTTTTCAAGATGGGGTATGTTTCAATCCTGTTATCTGTTCCTCCAGAAAGTAAGGCTCCTGTTTATGGTTGGGAGGAAATATTTCGTACTCGTGAATGCAGAAGCAGTCCAAATTTACCTTTTGGACACAAAATATGGGGTGGTTTTGATTGAGACTGGTATTTCTGTACAAAAGAGATAATTTCCTCTGTCTTGAAGACTATTAGCCTCTCTTTATCTTTTCTTTAAAGGAATGATATGTAAAAGGATGGTTTGGAGCCATATATTAAACCAACTGAGATTGTTTTCTAAAGTCAGTTAGACCGGGTCTAGTCTTAACAGCTCATAACGTCTCAAAAATATGACCTACTGCTTAAAAAGAAATTGATTACTTGAGTATATATTAATAAATCCATCATTGTAAACACTCTAGTAATCTTGCTTGGAAGATTATTGCAAGTCAATAAATTAGAAACCATGCCACAGAGAGGCTTAATACAAGATTTTAGGGTTTATGTATGATTGACAAATGTCACTTTTATGGAATGGTTGAAGACCTCAGTCATGCTAAAAGACCGAAGAGCAACCATTAAGRTGAATCTTCCGTTCCATACAGCAAAATCCACACCTGTTCCAACAACTTCAGCTACTCAGCTCTACCCTGTGTTCCGCCATACCTGCTGTAGCAGTTATTTCATAAATTAAATTTTCACTGTCTGTGGAGAAATTTGTCACAAACGGAAGTGTTCCCTATAGTTGTTCTTTGAACTAATTAGTAAATTCCTAGCAGTAGTAATTGTCTTTGGCCAAATTAGAAACTGCAGATGAGAGCGAGCAACAAATAATGTCTTTGCGAACACTGTATTTTGTCCTATTATTTCTGGGACATATTTTATTAATAAAGTTATATAGAATTTAATTCCAAATTCTCTCTATATCAGGTATAAGTACAAGAAAATGGAGGGAAAAGTTAACTGAAAAAGACATTTCAGTGCTGTCTACCTTTATCGTAATTCTTACGTTCAATGCACACAACTAATTGAATATATACTAAAATAATAAATACTTTCTGTAAAATTGAATGTAAGTACTTCAAAATATATTTAAATACATAATCTGTATATAAAAAATTATATATAAAAATGATGATCTGAAAAGCTTAAATGCTTTACTGAGCATCATATTTTGTATATTCTGTTTTATCTATTTAATATCAGTTAGTATGTATTGCATGAGTCCTTAAATGTTTTTAACACCATACTACATGATAGCAGATTTTTAGTTTGGGAAAGTAGAAGAAAGAACTAAGGAGCAAGATAAATTTCATTACTTATAAGAATTTAAATATGAGATTATTGGAATTTTAAGATATTTCTGGCGAATGGAAAAGAGCCAGAGAAATGAGAGAGGGAATAGCAGGATGGTGGCAACTAAAGAAATATTTCTTTACTGCTGAAAGATTTTCTGGGTTTTGTAAATTGCTTAAACAATACCTTTCTAAATCCCCTTTTGGAAAAGTGTACAGGCAACCAACTTTCTTCAAATATCTGCTGATGTTACAGCACAGAAATCATATGAAGGGGAAATAGGGTGGGAAGAGAAGAAAGAAAGAAACATACTTTCATAACTTTGCTATCACACTGTATCTTACTAGTTTTCTGATTCGAGTGAAATGAGGATATTTGATATGGTTTGGCAAGAGTTCCAGATGTGAGGGACCACTGAAGAAAGTTGCTTTCCAAGGGACAATTTTCAACTAAAACATAGCTGGGAAGGAATAAAATAAAAGATGGGGAAGGGGAGCAGGCATAGATAAGAGGTGTCAGAAGCAGCTCCTGTATGTTTTCCTAAGGACAAGGATAAATCATTTAAATTTTATTCAGATGTTGAGGAGAAGATTGTGGAGAAATTCAGTGCAGAGCCATGCATGATTAGAATAGTAAGTTGGGCAGGTGACTCTAATACTGATGTTTGGAATGGGTTTATAATGCCCTGAAAGAGAACCAGAACAGAACGCCTGAAGCAGTTGCTCTCAAATGATCTAAGGGCCATGATAAAAAAAAAAAAGAGATAACGCACTCTAGCCAGCCACATTCAAATTCCAGAAGCAGCTTTTTGTAGGTTATTTTTGTCATGTGTAGCAGAATTATGGCTAAAAAAGTTTGGAGCTGATTTGGGTTTCAATTATGTGAAGCCTGCCTTTACTTACCATCTAGCAAAAGTCACACACCATCTTTTCATCAAGAAATGGTAAGCAAGATATGCTGCATTTATTTTGGAAAGAATAACTTTCCATTCTTACATCAGAAAACAGAAAGTTCTTCATCTGCTTTTGTCACTTTAGATCTAGAACTGTTAGGTTTATCATCAGTAAATTTTGCATTTTGCAAATATTTAACACAGCATGGGTGCAATGTGATCCTAGTGATCGCTGTGTTACCAAAAGACACTGGACATTCTTGGGGTTTTTTTAGGTAAAATTGCATAAATTTTCTCATTGTGGATTAATAAGTATCTAAGAAGTAAAAATTCTCATTCTGTGTATCTCCAAATTATTCTTTTACTTTTGCCCTATTCATGTTAATTCTCATTTTCTCCATTGCCATGAAAGATACTCTAGTAAGGAAAGGGTTAGCAGGTTGGCTCTCACTATTAGCGGAGGATGAACGAAATGGCAGCTTAGTAAACCGAAGCAGATGATAGAAGAGACCATGAGAAACCACAGCTCTAGTTTAAGAGAAGATTGCTCCTTGCAACTTTTGGTTCAAGTGTGTACCCTTTCTCTTAAGCAACAGATGTTCCCTTATTTATGTTCCTGTGTGTCATGGTGTTCTTTAATCTTTACGTAAATTAAATCCCTTTGGTATGAAAGAACATGTTTCTGATGGTTGCCTTTCTGATAGTTGGCAGTATGGTGACTGCTGGCTTTTTCATGTTGTATCAGCCAACAGCATGGATAACAAAAATACTGTTCATAAAATTGTTCAAAAATGTTAAGATTATTTTAAGTGTATCTTTTATGTATGTCCTTTCAGTGTTTTCATTTGTTTCTGTGCTGCCTTATTTTCTTTCTTGAAATTTTCCATTAGCCAGAGAGAGATAATGAAGTATGCTAATTTTTATTTCCATTCTCAGCTTTTTATTATATGCAATGGCTTGCCTATGGTGCTAAGCAGTTTTAAAAGGGAACAGCAAATAAAGTAGTGAAGCACAACTACCTCCGTGGTAATGGAATTCATTGTTTCAGTCACTAAGTATTGTAATTCATTAGAGACAGCTAATATAGTCTGAAATGCTGAATTGTTACTTTTAAAACCAGTGAAAACCAATAAGCATAATTAAACTGCTTTTTAATTTGCTTCAGAAATACAAGCCTGGTCGATGTGATGATATTTTGAAATGGAAGCCACCCAGCCTGAACTCTGTTGATTTTCGTCTGAAGATAACAAGAATTGGTGGAGAGGGGTATGTAATCTCTTCCCTTTTTAAATGTATAACACTCATGTGAATGTCCCTCTACAGTTAATCTCTCCTCTGATATTTCTTGACACTTCCTGGGGCTAAGCCTCTCTATATTCTGTAGAAGTTGTTCATTGAAAATATACACAACTGTTGTAATCAGTGTTGTACTGAAAACAGTGGCAGATGTTAATAATGTAAATTTACCCATTCTTCAATTAAGTTTCATAAAATTTCTAAAAAAGTCCTGTTTGGATTTTGCACTACCTCTTATGTTTTTAGAAAGTAGGCAGGCTGTATTAGCTTAAGTTCTTATATAAAATAACTATTTTTCCATTGGTTTTATGCAAAATAATAACAACCTAAGCTTTCTTCTGTTTTAGAATTCTGCACAATGACAAACGACACTTGTTTTCTTAGAGAAAAACAAAACTTGACGTTTTTACTCAATAGGTATTCTTCGGTATTGTCTTTAAAACCATTAAAATCTTAATCAAAAACAGTGAGTTCTAATGGCAGAAGACATGTAAATCTTTACATTACATTAGTTCTACGTACTATTTGCCTAGTTCAGTCACTGCACATATTAAATAGGGGCAATTTCCATGTTCAGTTGTGCCAGAGAGGGGAAGGGGAAGATTGAGTCACTAGATTAAAGCTTGCCTTGGAAAAGATTTTGCTTAAAACGAAGTTAATTGATTTTTAGGTTGCTTAATGTTTTAACATCTGGGACTCATTTCAACTGACAGTTTGAAATACTGACATTTAGCTTTTCTTTTTCTTGGTGCCACAGGCAACTCGATATGATTAAACAATTAATTCATATATTGCTTACGTATTCCAGAGTACTAATAATGGCCCATCTAACTTGTAGTCATTTGCATGTCATGTTAATGAATATATTTGGTGAATAGAGAGTATCTTAAGGTTATAGGGTTTATTCTGCAAAATGTACTCAACTGCTAACTTCCGAGCATTTCATGAAGTCAGAATTATCTGTTCAGATTTTTGTGTTTGAAAATGCAATATTAAGTCCTCAGTAACAACATAGCTATTTCAGAGAATATACAGGAATATTTTAAGTTTGACTTCAGAGAATCAGCTCATTACAAACATTTCATGTTTGTTTGGCTTTTGTTTAAGTCACAGAACAGTGTAATATGAAAGATTTCTGTAAATAAAAAAAAAAAATTACCCATTATTTGATAGAAAGGTTATTTTTATTACAGTATTCTTATGACTTCTGCTGGAGTTTATGAATATACCATAGTAGCCTGTGATTGAGAAGCAAAACGCAAGAGATTTTTCATTTCACATTAAAAAAGGAGTATTCGCTTGATTAGTTATCACTGATTTCAAATACAAAACTGTCAGTGCTATTGTGTTACGTTTAATATATTACATCATAGATTATTTGATTGGAACATGAAAAGGTTATAAAATATAAGCCAGCAAAAAACTATTTCTAAAAAGTTGGCCTTTAGTAGCAAGTTATTAAAGAATGGCTGATCCATTGTGGAATTGGAAACACTTTCTAACATTTAGAAAAGTTCTACCATATTCCAGCTACATGAAAATAAGTGCATTGCTCATATTGTGGTAATAATTATCTGAATTAGTCTGTAAATACTATAATACTTAAATATGTTAATGTTTATGTTCCTCTCACATGCATAAGAAAAAAATAATCCTAGAAATTTGACATTTGATAAATAAAGTACAATTCTTCCGGATATCTTTTACTTCATCTCACGTGACACTTGACTGCTATTAGTAACATAAGTGCATTCATCCAACAAAAAGAAAAGTTAATGAAGTACTGGGTGGAAAATAATAATTTGCCATTGTTGGGAGAGAGGTATTTATGTTAAGTAATGACCTATGAAACAGTAGCTTCTGCCCAGTTAAACACAAACAACGAATGAAATACTCCAGGTTTAACTGCTTCAGTTGTTAATTTGAGTATCCCAATTTATCGCTTGGTAAAATCTGAACTAATTTAACGAAACATCAGAATTATACTGATTTTAAAGTTGTTGACCAGAGTTTTAAAAGAAGCATCTTTAATTTTAGACTGTAAAAAGGCAGTTCCTGAGTTCTGAGCACTACCATAATAAAATGGTTGATTTGTGATATAACTAAAAATTCTGTTTTGATGAACTGAATGTCTTGCTACTGGCAATTCTAACATGACAATGTTAGGCTTCCTGCCTCCCCCCCACCCTACTGAGATTAAAAGCAAGCATCGATATTGGTTTCAACCTTTTAAGTAGAAAAAGTTTTCTTCTTCTTCAGTAATCCAAAAAGAAATCTGGCATGCATTTGACAGCAAAGTAATACAGATGTGGTTAAAGTACTGTTACAGAATTTGTGTGTTGTTTTGGTACAGTTAAGCAATCATATGTATGGAAATAGAAGGTATGCCTTTGTATTGATCTCTTACTGACAAATGAGGAGCCAAAGTCAAAAGTATTGATCTCAAATACTTGACRGCTTGAAACAATGAGAACGGGGATTGTCTGTAATTTCCAAGTCCTCTGTTCTGATTTACAGGCTCATCTTTAAATCTTGAAATGCAGACGCATCTAAACCTGTGCTACAAGTGTGTGTGATCTTACCACAGTTTACAGCTTAGCCAGTAGTGATACAGGCTGAACCTGTATCGCAAAAGTCCAACCATGCAGGCCTTGTATTTATAGTTCCCTGTTCACTTAAATAGTGAAAAAAGCATATAGGAGCATTATTTATTCAGTAGCATGAGATCAGAGCACTGTCAGCTGTTGGACATGTCTTTTGCATAGCTTATGTAATTGAGATCCCGAACAATTGTAAAAAAATCTTGTGCATTTTTCGTATGAATAAAGGAGTTACCTCTAGGGAGTTTGCCAGATTTTAGTCAGTATGATTGTTTTCCATCTACCTAAAATTCCCCTGTGTTTTCAGTTGTGCATTTCCATCCATAGATCAGTCTGCAGTAGTAATGTTAACTGCAAAATAGCTGCTGTGTTTCACCCCAGGTGTAGTTCAGTTACAGATGAATGACCAATTGTTTTTATCTAGGGTTCAGTTATTTCACTGTTGATATCGGAGGGAGTTTTGCCATTGAATTAAAAAGAAGGATTTGACTTATGATCTATGAAGTACTTTTAGAATAAGCTTCCCTGTAAAGATGAAGACTGCATAACAAAGGATAAACATAAAAAAAAAAAAAAAGATACTATTGCATCTCAAAGAAAGGCAGGGTTTCTGTAACCTCAGTGACCTAATCCTGACACTCCTGTTCAGTGCACATATTTGAAAGGAATTGCATTATTGCACCTTAGTGAGTTACAGCTTATCAGCTGAGCCATGGTAATTGTCCCCTGTGTATTGTCATAGTCCAGCCTGTCCAAGCATCAGGATGATGGTTAGATTAACTCTTTTTATGTTGTGTTTGCAAGAATTCCAGCTTATGCTCTCTCTCAGTCTCTTCTCATCACATCAATATAGTTACTTTTATTTAAAAAAAATAAAAACAAACAAACAAAAAACCCGAAACAACAACAAACAACTTATTAAATCAGCTAAACGAGAGAGTACTTCATTGTTTATCTCTGCTGAAACACAGCCGTTGAACTGAAAAGCCCTCACATTACATGTGCTTTAAAAAGGTAGACCCACTTCCCAGCACTTCTCTATCATTTCAGGTTTACTAAGATAATGGTCTCACATCAGCAATGCGAAGTGGACCCCTTTGGTCATATAACAGTACCTTGTATTTTTCCTAAATTATGATGATACTCACAGAAAATAAAATAACAGGGACTTAAGCACATCAACTGCATTTCCAAATGACCTACAAGTTAAACAACCTCATCAGAAGATAATGTGGAGATTGCTGTGTGCAATATCTCAGTTATATTAGAGAGAAGACTGTTTTTAAACAGTAGAGAGGCTTTTTCCCAAAATGTCTGACTCTAAGAATATTTCTTAAAAAAAAAAACAAACCCCAAACCAACTCTGAGCCTTATTTAAATGTCACAAATATCAACTGAAAATGTCTACATAGTGCCAGATTTGTGGTAGCTTTCAAAACCAGAATTTCTTAAATGTCCATGCTTCCTTTTACAGTTTTTTAATTAGCCTGTGCAAGTCCCTTAATTTTATCTGAATCAGACATGCTAAAATCAAATTACAAGCAAGGCTTTGGTTTTATTGGCTTTGAATGAATATCTTACTGGGTCAATTCGATACCATTTTGAATCACAGAATAATACAAATTTTATATAGAACCTTGAAGTATTGGAAAGAATCAAGAATTTTACTCATCTTCTAAGAGACAAATAGTAATAAAGGCTTGTTTCTTTAAAAAAAGTTAGTAATCTGAAATAGACATGAACTCTTTGTTAGTAGCAAGTGTATATTGTTTTTTTATTATATCCATGATTAAGTAGACCACATGGGGGGAAAACCAAACAAACAGTGTTTAGGCAAAGTTCTGTTTAGCTTGGGCATTGTCAAGTAATAAAAAATTGGAGATGAAGTACAATACATTCAAGGACAGCAGGGGCTTAAAATCTTGGATACATTGGTAATTACAAATCAACAACCAGATATAGATATCATGACTACAGGCAAGTGAGTTTTCCTTTTGTTAGATGTGATGTTGTCCTTTTTCTTCTGTAAATTGGAAAGAGCTTCTGAAGTGGGGTGAGGGAAGAAGCTGCAACGGGTTCAAAATAACTGTGATGTTCTTGATTTGCTCTCATATAGCTACGTTGTCTGTCACAGGGTGGCTTATCCGTTTTTATAAGCTAGTCTTCCCCACTCTTCTGCTTTGAAAAAAAATTGGTAACTGGCTGAAAAATCATGAAAGTTAATTGAATCAGCTAAGATCTGCAGAACTGACATGATTGTTTGGCCCGTGTTTTGTTGCTCCCTCCTCTCTTTCCATTCCCCGTTTCATGTGATTCATAAATTGTCAGTTTGGGCTGTGAGCGTTTTGCATTCTCACCTGCTTGCAGAATGCCCCTTATCAAAGAGCACAAACTTCTTCTTCTTGTGCGTGCCATCCATCACAGAAAGGGAGCTTTACAAAGCCTTTATTTTTATCACCCTGGTGATAAAAATAATAATCCCATATTCCTCTAGCCTCCAAAGATGACAGTCAAGATTGGGGCTGCATTGCTGTTGAGTACAGTGAGATTAAGAGGCAGAATGCAGATGATGTCACACAGCAATTATGGAACAAATAAAGGCAAGTTGTTGCAAATAGATGCAAAGATGCACAGTGTTGGGATGACAGCAGGAGTGCAGGTTTGAATATATTAACTGCATTTATGGCTGTACTGTTGTTGAAGGAAGCGTGTGCTTCGAAGTGGCTTATTTTTTATAGAATGTAAGAGTTGCAAATGAAAGTAAAGGAGTAATTTGTTTAGCTATTACCTTCAGGCATTTAACTATTACCACAGTAGGTCTTACTAGTTCTGAAGAAATGTAGGGGCAGGGTTGTGCAAACTGATTGAGAGAGGATGTTATGTGTAGAAAGAACGGCGTGGTGGCACGGGAGGGGTAAGCACAAATATTACCATGGTAGAAATATGCATGCACAACTGCCACCATTGGCATTGCGATGGAAACTAGTAGATATACATTTTACCTAGGTACTATGCTGTAAGTATTTATGCAATATTATTGCATAGTATTTATGTCAGGATATTTAAAATCTTTCCGTAACACTTCAGTTTTTAAAAACTATTTTCAAAGTAAGGCTTTGAATCTAACCTCTATTTATACTCTGGTACACTGAACATAATGTTGTACCTTTCACAACTAATACTCAGGATGCTCTTGGAATTTCTAATGTTGGATTTCAAAAATGAACTCAGCCTCATCTTTTTATATGTTCAAGTGGCAGCCTTGGGCAGTCTCCATCTGTCAGATAATTATTCTACTTTAGCTACTAATTTCTCCAGATTTTTAAAAGCTTTGCCTCATATCATCCTAAAATTATCTATATGCTTGCAAAATGGAATGTAAATGTAGCCTTGTATGTTTTATAGACCCTGTTCCTTTTTCTTGAACTAGCTGCCGCTTTAAAGCAGTCTTTCCAGTTGCTCATGTCAGCTATCATAACAATTATCCACTCTGTTAAAGATCCATTCCTGTCAGTAGGCAAGATCAAGAAAAGCTCCCAAATACCATATGCCTCTAAAATTTTCTTATCTCCCATACACTTCTCTGTCCTATTTTACATTTGGATAGATATTTTATTCCTATTTGGCCATGTAGCTTAGATTTCTTGCTACTTGTGCATATGGAAATTGAGGGCTGATGCCATCCCCAGCTAAACAACTCTAACGTGGTAGAATCTGAGAGAGGAGTGAGAGAAGCAGGCAGTGGAGAAATGATCTTGGGCTTCAGGAAAGCTGGCTTTGGCTTTTTCAAGGAACAGGTACATAGTATCCCATGGCAGGTCCCCTAAAGGGCAGAGAGGGCCAGGAGAGCTGGTTGATCTTCAAGGACAGCCTTCTCAGAATGCACAAGGACATACTTTTCCAGTGTGTAGGAAGACAAGCATGTATGGCAGACAGCTGGCATGCTTGAATGGGGAATTCCTGAGTCAACTCACCCAAACAGTGAAGTGTATGGAAGATGTAAACAGGGACAGGCCTCTGTGGAGAACATAAAAACAGTGTTTGGGTGTAGAGGGAAGGAGTTAGGAAAGCCAAAACTCAGCTGGAGTTGAAGGTAAGTGAAGGACTTCTGTAGGTACTTGGTAACAAAAGGAAGACTGAAGAAAATGGCGTGCTGTCGATGCAGCAGGAGATGTAGTGAGAAGAGACAAAAGGAGAAATGAGGTACACAGTGCTGCTTTGCTTTGGTCTCGACTGGCAAGGTCTACTCTCAGTTTCTCTGAGGCCCCTGAACCTCATGGCAGAGCGCAGGGAAATGAATTACTACCAACAGGTAAGGACGTTCAAGTTATGGACTACTTAAGCAAACGGGACCTCATGGTACTGGAGGGCAAAGCTTTGAAACTGGGGCAGCAGTTAGCCCTTGTGCAAAGATGGCCAGCTGATAACTGGGCTGCAGGTGGAGGGGATGATTCTTCACCTCTATTCAGCATTTGTGAGACTGCATCTGGAGCGCTGTGTCTAGTTTTGGGCTCCCCGATATGAGAAAGACATTGATGCACTGGAGCAAGTCCAGTGGAGGGCCACCAAGACAGTGAGGGGATTGGAGAACATGATATCAAAGAGAGGCTGAGAGAACTGGGTTTGTTCAGGCCGAGGAAGAGAAGGCTACGTAATAGTTTATTGCTGTTTACTACTCCCTAACGGCAGGTTTTAGAGAAAATGGAGCCAGGCCACTCGGAGATGCATGTTTAAAGAATGAAAAGCAAAGGACACAAATTGTAGAAGGACAGGAGGAGAAAGTGTGTCAGAAAAAGGTCAAAGACTGTAGTAGGCTGGCAAGTTGTAGAGTCTCCATCTTTGGAGATATTCAGAAGTTGACTGGGTATGTCTGTGAGCAACCTGATATAACTTGGAAGCTGACCCTGTCTTGAGCATGAGGCAGATGACATGTAAAGGTCCTTTCCAATCAGAGTTATTCTATGATTACCTACAGATCAGATATTAAATATTTTGCAAATAGTATGGAACTATTACGCATTTAATTGCTAAATATTTTAAAACATTTTTGTTTTTCTTTCTTCATGCTTTCTTTACTGTATATAGAGTTTTTCAGAATACTTACTGTACCTACATTTAATTTACAAATTGTGGGATTGTCCTTTTAGAGAGAAAGTAACAATAAAGAGGAGTTTGACATTGTTCTTTGTTACATGCTGTAAAGGTTTGCCAGATGCATAATTTAAAAACTGTCTAATTTAAATAGGGGAAACATTAATCTTCCTTTTACTATAGCTTGAACATAGATATGCTGCTCTCAGACTTACTGAAATTCAGTTGTGAACATATTTTTCTTTTGCACCAATATAAATTAACTTTTTAAATTATAGGAGTTATTACAGAATATTCGTGAACATCCCTGTTCAAAGTGTTTTTAAAGGATTTTATAAATTGATATGAGCTTCTTTGAAATGCATTTTTGCATGTAGTAACTATTTGGTCTCCTTCAGACAAGGAGTATTTGCTAGATTTTGTGAGTATGCCATAAATGATACCTTAATTCAGAATATTTTTTCCTGCATTAATTGCCTACAGTATGAATTAATATTCAGTTGTTTGAGGTTTTTTTAGTTTGTTGCTTAATGAGATTTTTATTGTCTGTTTTCTTGAGTTTACAGATCGGTACATTTAAAACTGTGTTTGGAGAAGAGCATTAGTATAGAATTATTAGAGATCTGAATGCTAAGTATTTTTCCATGGTGTTTGGAATTAAAGAAACATGTATTTAAGGAAAAAAACCTCAGCTCAGATGACTTCCTTGCATACTGTGGTGTATTTCAAAGAAGAATAAAGCAAACTAAGAGGGGAAAAATTATCACCATGGTAGAGTAGAACAAACAGACTGGACAGCCAAAGATACTGTACGTATTTTGTACTCTTCATCGGTCTTACTCTGAACATTTTATTATTTAATTTTCTGATCATACCAAACTCGCAAATCATAAAAGAACAAATATAAGTACTAAATAATGAATATATTAAAGATAAAAATAATTCATGACAGTCATAACTCTGAGAGTACTATTCAGTTTGCTTTGATACCATCAGAACGTTTTGAAATCGGTTTAGGAATTAGAAGCCCAGCTTTTTGAGTCTTCCTGAATTCACAAGTACTTTGGAATCAGCAAAACATGTCAACAAAATAAATGACCCTGATGCAGGTTGTTTGCATTTCTGCCATGACAGTGTTATCAATATGGCATGCATGCAACTGTGGGCTTCTAAAACACTGGGAGATTATCAGCAGTTTCACCTTCCCTGTTTGATAGCCAAGAGAAACTCTTGGTACATGCACTTACCTTACAACCTCAGAGACAGTAGAAAAGAAGGCTACATAATTATTTTTTAGAATAACTATCCAGTATCTCTGGTTTTGTAGGGATTCAAGTTGTGATGATTGATTTAAAAAAAAATAAATATATGATGAGTTTTTTAAAATTAGCATTTTAAGGGACATTTGCATTCTGAGGAAATAAATTGGATTTTTAATATCTGTTACTTTAATGACTTAGGATCTGCCATAGCCTTGGTAATTCACACTTGCCATCTTTCTGGCTAACACCCAGCTTATAGTTTTTTTTTCTGGGAAAAGATGCTTATTCTATTGTAGAAACACATTARAATCAATGAGGCTATAGGTGCATGTGTCTGTCTGTGGGAGACCAATTTGCATAATCAAGGCCTGATGAGTCAATGGTAATGAAGAATCCATGTTGTTACTTTCCTAAGCATTGGGGAAAGAACAGTAACTACTGAGTATGGAGCTTGTGTACATACTGCACTTTGACAGGGAATATCTAGTGCTTTGTAAAAAGCCTTTAATAGTTTTCAGTAGAGATTTGGTTCCATCTGACAACAGATGTAAGCATGTCATCCTACTAGAGGATCTTAAAAATGCCAAAATTCCTTATTTTCATCCACTTTTTATGCTGCTTGCTTTTTACAAAGCAGTCTTATGACAGTGAGTGTGAAGTACAAACGTGGTTTTGTACGGAATTCTATTCTGAAATCAGCTTCAAGGCTTTTATCTTAAACACATGGAAGATATGTTCATTCACAGGACCTACTTCATTTTTAGCATCATTGTATATGTGAGAAATAAGCCTTTATTTTAACTTTGAAACCCAATTTTCCAAGGTTGTAAGCTGCTTCAGCTTCATATGAAATGAATCAGATTTTTTTATTTGTAAATATATATACCTATATGCATATGTGTGTGTGTATATACACACAGGTGACAGCTGCTGCTTTATGTTGTAAAATTAAAAACACAAACAAAAATATAAAAGCATTCCCTTGACTGTTATGAATCAAAACAAAACTCTCCTCTTTTCCTCATCACGTTTACATGTGGGAACCCTATCCTCCTTTTGTCATACTTCTTAATTTTAAACATTATCCATTTTATTAAATCTGACTTTGCTATTTCCAATTCTCAGCTCTTTTCATATAACTATATTTCTTAACTGGACGTTCTCAACTTCTGAGATTCAACAAGGCCAAGTGCCGGGTCCTGCACTTGGGTCACAACAACGCCATGCAACGCTACAGGCTTGGGGAAGAGTGGCTGGAAAGCTGCCTGKYGGAAAAGGRCCTGGGSGTGYTGGTBRACAGCCGGCTGAAYATGAGCCAGCAGTGTGCCCAGGTGGCCAAGAAGGCCAACAGCATCCTGGCCTGTATCAGAAACAGTGTGGCCAGCAGGAGTAGGGAAGTGATTGTCCCCCTGTACTCGGCACTGGTGAGGCCGCACCTCGAATACTGTGTTCAGTTTTGGGCCCCTCACTACAAGAAGGACATTGAGGTGCTGGAGCGTGTCCAGAGGAGGGCAACGAAGCTGGTGAAGGGTCTGGAGAACAAGTCTTATGAGGAGCAGCTGAGGGAACTGGGGTTGTTTAACCTGGAGTAAAGGAGGCCGAGGGGAGACCTTACTGCTCTCTACAACTACCTGAAAGGAGGTTGTAGCGAGGTGGGTGTTGGTCTCTTCTCCCAAGTAACAAGCGATAGGACAAGAGGAAATGGCCTCAAATTGCGCCAGGGGAGGTTTAGATTGGAYATTAGGAAAACTTTCTTCACCGAAAGGGTTGTCAAGCATTGGAAGAGGCTGCCCAGGGAAGTGGTGGAGTCACCATCCCTGGAAGTATTTAAAAGACGTGTAGATGTGGTGCTTAGGGACATGGTTTAGTGGTGGACTTGGTAGTGCTAGGTTAACGGTTGGACTCGATGATCTTAGAGGTCTTTTCCAACCTAAATGATTCTATGATTCCATGATTCTTCTTTTTGTTATTTTTCCTGCTTAAGCAATATGATTTTCAATGCCTTGGTTTCATGGTTTTAAGCTAGATAACTAACTGGTTCTGCATCTGTTCTTTACCAACCAATGTTCTATCACTGGCTTATGAAGGGTAGAAAAGTTGTCTATGACTAAGAGAGAAACAAACGCCAGTATGTTGCTCTGCTTTATATGTATAAGCTGAATAATTTTTTAATTACCTAACTGCAAAATTTATATATGTGGAAATACAAAAGCATGTGAAATATTCGGGGGGTTAGAGACAATTCTAAAGTTCTTGAAAGATTAAAAGCATCCTTATTCAAATGCCAGTTATCCTATCTATTGACAGACCTCCCGATCTCTGAGAGATACAACAGTAAGAAGTTTTATGTTACACAGTTTTAATGAGGCCACTATTACATACTCCCCAAAAGCACTGCATATATCTGTATCAGTTTTCAAGGTGGGAAAAATGAAGTCTGAAGTGAAGAGAAAACTCTCTCAGGGCAGCATGTGTGTTAGTAAGAGAAGGACAGTCCTCAGCTGTACCCAGCAGATGGCATTTTTCCCCCTTAAAACAACTAAATATTTTCAAAGGTATAATTTTTGGCTATTTTCATACTTAAAGCCTTTTTTCACAAAGTATTAAAATATTGCACTGTGAGCAAATATTTTTCAGTGGATTATAAATGAAATATAATGTGTGTACCTCTAATTACAGGATAGAGAAGATTGGAATGAGGAGAGTGAAACAGGATAGTGAACTTCGTTATTTTATTTTATTTTTTTCCCTGTCAAGTCTGTGTATCTAAACCATCATCTCTCACCGATGTTTATAAAAGCACTTCATTCTTTTGGTGAATGTTAAAGTATCAAATCTCAAATGCTCAAGTTTTTAATCTTTTTACTCAGGAGTACAAAATTCTGCTTGAAAGTGGATATTCCATGGTAGGAGATCACTGGATTTGGAGAGTAGAGCAGTATAGATTTACTCAGAAGTGAATTGGTTATCTCCTAATGAAGGCTCTGAACTATTCTCTCCCCTCCAGAAGGGAAAATTCGCTATTGGCATGTTTAACCCTTCTCAACTAATGTATTAATAATATTTCTGACTTCTTAATTTGTGATGATAATGATCTGTATACAGTTATGATGCAGGACTCAGTGTTGTTTGTTCTGGTCTCATTCAAGAAGAGAAGCAGAAATGACTCTCAAGCCTCACTGAGCAAGATGTGTGTGCTTAGTTTCTGCACAATACTTGCTTTGATAAAAATCTTCACACATTACTTATGTGTTAAGAAAATTGTGTTTCGAAAGATGAATTGCGTATCATGATAAACTGGAATAATGTTTTGGTTTTAGAAGAGACAATGGTATGGCATGCAAATGCTTTCTTCCAGCTGAGATAGGTCATAAATACAGCTTGTTTTAACAGTAAAAGTATTAAACTTCAGTTACTTGAATTATGTCACTAAAACTAGATAATCAAAACTGGTCATTTTCCTCTTTTACTCAGCGTAATAATAGGATACGATGAATGGTTTCTGCACAAACAGTGATAATTTCTCTGTTGTTTATCTTAGTTTCTCTTTTACATTAAAAATAAGAGGAAGCTATTACACAACTTAAAATTTTCTACGTATTGTATGCCAATTGTTTCTTTGTAATAGTCAGAGACATGCACTATGGAGGAATTTTCCAAGTGTCTTCTGAAGATGATACCCTGCCTTTTTCGGAGATAAAATTAAGATTCTTTGATGTTATTTGGCTGGCAAATTTTTGTGGTTTCATAGAGCCTGTATTGGCAAAAGGCACACCTGTATCCAGTCTGTGGCAAGAGGAGTGTCCAGTGTTTTACACTTGTAAAACACTTTCATTTGAGTAAAAATAAATTGGTCCCACGCATTTAAAGCATGGCATAGCCTGTACCAATTACTTAAAAACTTACATTGTTGACAAGTTTACTAGACAAGCCTGAGGAAGAGGAATGAACCCTAACTAGTGCAGAAAAGAACTAATGTTGAAATTATACAGCATTGTCTGTTCTGTTGCTTTCCGTTGTGTAGACTGAGGATCATTCATTTCCCAAAGGATTTTATATAGCATTTGGTCCAAATGTTTGTGTTTGTTGCTGAAAGCTGTGTAATGAAACTGTTGATTCTTTTTAAATCAAAATTGAAGTTGCATACAGAAAGATTTTTAAACAATCCAGAAATCCAGAACATAAAGATACCATAGATGTAGACTTTGCAGAGTCRCTTCTCTGTTGTAGTTTTTTACCAAGTGAGTATTTAAACAGTGCAATCTAGTTATGTACTTTTGTTTGATGTAGAAGATATATCTCTATTACTGCTCAACCTAAATTATTCCTTTGATTCACTAAATTTGAATTCGTATGAATTTCTTGCAAGACATAAAGTGCATAGAAGATTTTTCTGACAGAAAACCAGAGATGGATATGACAAAAGGGCAAGAATGTGGTGATAATTTCAAGTTAATTCTTCTGATGTAATAGCTCCAGGATCACAAATAGTTTTTTTAACTTAACTTTAAAAAAAAAATTGAATGGGTTTCTGAAGCTCTAAAACAGCAACTCTGTCAACAGAGAAGTTGGCAGGTTGGTTTGTTTCTTTTGACAAAGCCTCATCCTGAAGTTTAATTACCAAGGGGACCTGCAAAGAGAGAAATACTTAAGTTATGGAATGATATTAGCAGTGAGAAAGGATCAGTTGGGGGAAGAAGTGGGGTGGAGGAAACCTTAATTCTAGAGAGCTTCTTCCTCTTTTTAGATAAGCTGTTATTTATTTACTGGTAGCTATGTCAGCTTTCTACTCAAGTTTGCTGTACTTAAACAAAACTGACAACAAAAACACACATTTGCCCCCCCCTCCCGCCCCGAACTCTGAGGTTCTGTAGATACCAACCAGTCTTCTATATAAGGAAAGACCACTGATAAGCTTAGGTGGGTTTTATTAAAAACTGATGAATGGAGAAAGGATAATGTATAGTGAGGAGAATAACCATTGTTTCAACTGCAGTGAAAACAGACTAGCTTGGATCTACGGAACTGGCCGGGATATTGGGACAATTGCAGAAAATCTGTTTATGCCATGTGTGCAAGCTTGAGGAAGTTGGGTAAGAAATAATTTTGCAACTCTCACAGGCTCTCAAGTATGAGGTTGCACCCTCTTTCCTCACTCAGACTTCTTTAGCCTGAGTGTCTTCATAACAACTTAATGAACAAGAATCCTCTAGCTTGTCTAAAAACCCTTCTTCCTGCATTCTGGTCCTAGGCAAAACAATTCTCTTTTCCTTTCTTTTAGTTTTCAAATGTCAAATACAATAATTACATTCTATCTTAGCTTTGAGTGATTTATACCTGAATGAAGTGCCTGTTTGCTGTCTGATAATAAATTTTCTCTGCCATAATAACAAGGTGGTGTTGAAAGTAGCTTCAAAGAAAGGAATGGCCTATTTAATTTTTAAATAGATAAAGGATTTCTCTGAAGGAACAATTAAAACTTGATTYTGCAGCATTTTGTATTAATTGTTGTCTGATAGATGTTCTTTTACTGGTTCAGGAAAGTAAGTGTGTGCATGTAAAGTAAACCTAGAGTTAATTGTTTTTCTGTGCATTTTAAATCAATCATGGATAAGTCTTCTTTCAGTGTAAGTGCCAGATGTGAAAAATTAAAGCAATATTCTGAATTTGAAATTAAATATATTAGACAAAAAATGTAGAATTGTAGGAACTGTCAAAGTTATCCCATTGTCACTAGTCTGTGCATGTAAAATGTAGCAGAGGAATGTTAAGGTTACAGCCTAGCATCCAGAAGAAATTGAATTCCTCCAAAAAGAGTCGACCCCAGGGGCTGTGCATTACTTGTGCTGGGACAGGTAGGATCCAGAGCGCAGATCTGTAGTAGCTGAGTAAATGGAGTAACTCTGACCACTCCTAAATTGCACTTCTCTTAAGAAACCAGGTTGTAAAAGAAGATATGAGACACTTTGTTGTTGGGTTTCCTAGCTGGTGTAAAACTTGACAGCAGGGATGTGTTAAAATGTAGGTTTCCCGTCATCTGTTATGGGAATATGTGCTCTACCAGTTTGCGCTTTTCTCTCTTCTGTGTCTTCTCATCTTCCGTGATACTGTTCCCAGATAGACTCAGTTTTGTGTTCCTGCTAAAGTTTTATTCATTCTCCTTTCCTTCTCTCGCCCGTATTTGCACGTGAGTCTTCAGGGTTGGTTTCCCAGTAAAGGTGACTATTTTTTATTTGCTGTCAGTTGCTACTCCAAAGAGATTAAAGTCCTGGTTAAAATGCATAGCATTTCCATGAAATAGCTGAAATTGCATTCCTGTACGCCGATTGGTAACTTTCTCTCTCTGATGGTCTGAAGATGTAGGTAAGACTGGGAATATAGGAAAAGGCAATAGCTTATGTTATTTTGTTATGCTTATCATATCTATTTAAAAAATAGCCAAATTTTGAGACATCAAACTCCTTCTTCACACTCGAGATTAACTTGCATGTTGCAGTCCTTGTTTTTCCCAGCTATATCACTTAGTCTAATAAAACATACTACTTTTTCCTGGAGACCTTAAATCAGACCTGAATTAAGTTCACAGTGTTTATAATGAACAATGTGAATTATTTTTTTTTCTGTAATACCTGTAATTAATTGCAGTTAACTGTATTACCTAAAAACACTTATTATCCATGCAGATAGCTTATAATACTGCCATGAGGATCTTCTAATTGGAAAATCAAAATATACTGAACCATGTTGCACTAATTTTTTTAGCAGGCTTTTTTTGGCAAGGGTAAATTATAGTCCAAAAGAACATGCAAAATTGCTTGTAGTAAAAAATGATGTCTTGGAGGCATATTGCAAAAAGGAAAAAAAAAACCTGCTTTACTGTACAGTTGTTAATTAATAACTTAATAATTTACATTACATAAATCTTCTCAGAAATAGATGAAAGAAGAGACAGAGCAGGTCATCCTGATACCAGTTAAATCAGTAGTTATCAGCCAGGGACAGGAAGTAACTAATTTTTTGTCCTATGCAGTTAGCGTTTAATCATAATAGCTCTTTCACTTGTGCCCTACATAATAAAAATTCATCATTCAGGACAGTAAATGAAAAGATGCTCTCTTTCTGTAATAATAATACAGCAATTTTTATRAAGAATTCAATTATTTTTTCCCACAGTTTATAGGAAAGAAACATTTTTGCAAGTTGCTCATCACCCAGGCCTCAGCTTCCTTGACTTTTTGGAGTGTGTCACAAAACAGGTTAATAATTTCGAGTAAAGTCTAAAAAGCTGGCATTGGAAAAGAAGAGACTAGGAATACCAATAGCATATGAAGAGCTTGCAGAATGGTATTATTGGACCAATAATTTTGTAGAAGCAGCTCCCTAAGATGATGATGCTTCCTGGTCCTCCTCCTCAGCCCTTGCTCAGGCAAGCAAGTGGGTCTGGCTGCATGGGACTAATTGGGGTGTTTGTGAACTCGGATGTGACCGTACCCCAAGTGCCTGGGAAGAAGGGAGCCTGGCTAGTGCCCCGTGTGTTTTTGGTACCTGCATCAGGTTTATATTGCCGTGGAGATTATGGCTGCTCAGGAGAAAGTGGAACAGTAGTTCTCAACATGGGAGCTGTCGCTGTGAAGCAAATGCTGTGTGTGGAGCAGAGCCATCTCAGAAGGTTTTTTTTGTTCCTAATCTGTTCGCTGGCTGCACTCTGTTTCTTAGCATCGTCCAAGCTGCCATCATCCCAGCGCATTCCCACTCCCCTCCTGGTGGCTCCAAGAAAAGTATGCTTCCCCTCTCTAAATTTGGGAATCAGGATAAATGGTGCTAAAGTTTGGAGAAAGAAGAAGGGGAAAGGGGGGGAATGTACTGGAGGGAGATAGTCATCTTTGTTTTGTGTACAAAACAAAACCAAGGGGCAGCTGAGTGTTAAAAGTCAAAAGTAAAGAAAAGAAAGAGGAGTGGAGAAAGGACTGGGGGAGATGTGGCACTTCTGAAGTGAGGCAGAGCACCCTGATAGCAGAGCAGTGATTTCCCTTATAAAGGCGCCTTATGGGTAAGGATACTGATTTTTTTTTGAGCAGAGTAATACACCAGAAAGACAGGGCAGCTTTACTTCAAATGCCTTCTAGATTACAGATGCAATAATCGGTATTACAGTGTTGGTAGTTGGTATTGAAAGGTAATAGTCCTTTCTTTTGTCACACCCAGGAAAGTACTTCAGCTGCATTTCTTAATACTGCAGAATGCAGAATACTTCATTCTGTGTTTAGTACTACCTGAAGAATTTCTGTAAAAGAAATTTCATTTAAAAGTTCATATAATGAATACACTGAGGGACTTAATTTTATAATGATCCAGAGGAGCTAAATCTTGCACCATATGTGCAGGTTTCAGAAAGAAGCGTGAAGCATTCAGTAGAGTTCATGAAGTCTCTGACAGCCTTCCTGCCTTATTTTGGGTGGTAGGTTTGTTCGTAGCAGATGGGTGTTCATGTGTTCTGCTGGTGGTACTTGTGTCTGGGTAGCTTGCTGGTGCGTTACACTCCCAATTCCAGACAAACAATTCGTTGTTCATTACGGGCTTCACTTCAGGATTGCGATCTGCATTGTTCCCCAGGAACACGTACCTAAATGGTTTGTAGACTGTAATTCTGTAATTTCTGTGGTTGTGCATGACTCATTAATAAAATATTTATTTTTAATAAATCATTAAAGTGGTGTGGGGAAACAGGAAGAAAAAGAAATCAGTTGGAGTGGTCTGCCATGCATATGGCTAAGAGTGCTCTTTCATGATACCTTCCCATGGAAGATCTTTAATAAGAAGGTGGGAATTTTCATACTGATTATATCTCGGACCCATGTAGACAAGTGAATTTTATATTCTTTATATTCTTGTTTTATTTTAAAGGAAATTGTTAGTCTTCTAGATATTTTTATTATGCACCTGCATGTTCAGTCCCTGTTTCTCTTGCACACCAAGGCAGCATCAATGAGCTCCAGCCTAATTATGTGTTTTGTGATGAAGTATTTATCAGATTTGAATTCTCCCTCAATCAGTATAATTCAATCACCCCTTGTTCTTTTGTTATGAGAAATATGGATCACCTGATCAATCTGTGGTTTGCCCTGCATTGTCAAAAGCATACTGGTACCAACTGATTTACTCAGCATACCTTATGCTGTGCTTCAGAGTGGTTTACAATATTTTCTCTGAAAAGCTTTTGCATCCATAATTCATCAGATTTTTGATATACGGTAGAGTCCATGGGATACAGAAGTACCTCTTCCGTATTGCAGAGGAATTTTCTCTAAATTTGGCCAACCTGCAGAGTGGCCTGTTTTCTTTTACTTGGAAGTGTTAGCTGCCAAAGTCTGGGACTACCGTGAGGTCCTGCCACCACTGGTGCAGCATGCAGGGCACTGGGAAAACCAGAAAACTGTTGGAGCAGCTGTGCTGACAAATGAAGGGGGGAGATTATAGCCAGATGAGACCACCCCATCACAGCTTTCCTGCCAGTTCTTTGTCATGGTTTTTCAGTAGTAACAACCTGGGTTAAAATTGCTGAATATTTTAATTTCCAACTCTGCTCTGATGATTTAGAATAGTTGTGCGGCACAGAAGTTTGTTTTTATTTTTTTTATTTTAAAAATAGAAAGACCAAGGACAAAGGAATGACAAAACCACATGTGGAAAGAAAGTTCAATGAGCTTCAAAGTCAAGCCTTTGAATGTTAGGAAATAACAGAGTTCTAGCTGCCAGGTTCATATACATTATGATACATTCCTTAATTAAATAGGTAAGTACCTTTCCCTAATTCATACACACAGGAGCACATATCTTTCACCGCAGAGGAAAGTAATGCTAAGGTTGTAAGGGTGATTGTAAGTTTGGCATCAGCTTCCTTTCAAAGTGATGAACTTTGTAATCTAGCTAAAGTTGCCAGCCTTTGCTTCATAACTTGCTTCATCAGCAGACTTCCTCTGTTCATGACTTTTTCAGATGACTAATAAATATATTAAACAGTCTGTTACATAAATTGAATACTCACTTGGCCTTTGCCAAGATGAAAACTGACCATTTATTCTGCCTGTCCAGTCTCTTAATCAGGGTTTGATCCATAACAGTAAGTAGCCTCTTCCATATGAGGTACTTACTGCCTAGTTTTATTTTTTAAAAAATAAATTACTGTGGAAGACTGTAACAGAAGCCTTTTGGCAGTCTGAATCGATTATGTCAGTGTGGTGCCTCTCCCGTCCCCCACTACTTTTTAAGTACTCTTTCATTAAAATGATCAAAAGAGAGGCAGATGTAGCCACAGTGTGAATGCAGGGGATGTGCAACCTCCTAAGTAGCACTGCCATGCGTGGCCAAGGTAGGCATGCTGAACAATGCTGTGCTAAAGGGTAGAACTCCGAGAAGCTTGCAGAAATTAACCCTATTTGGGTGTTAAAGACTGACATGGTTTTTTTAAAATAGCAATTCAAACCCTCCATATTAAGAAACATCAGAAATCTTGGGTATGTTGCATCAGGGTTTGGTGATTTATTTCACCTATAATTATCAATATATCCTCAGAGCTTTTCTTTTAATACCTCTATTTCTGCAGGCATTTCATTTTGGTAACTAAAAAAAAGTGTTCCTGACTAGGTGCCTTTATTTTTTCAATGGGTACAAACAGATCCCCTAGCTTTGCAGCAGTCTTCCTGTCTTCCTTAGTTGTTCTTTCTATTTCCACATGGTCAAGTGAATCTACTGAATTTTTTTTACCAGTTTTGTACTTGGATATACTTGAGATTTTTTTGCCATTATCTCATTTATTTCTTCTATATCTTATTTGCTGTTAGAAATCTGTTTTTCTTAAGTAGCTCCTGAGACACTTAAAATGTCTTTGTTTTGTCTTTGAAATACCTGTAATTAGACTTCTTATTTTATTGAAGTCTCCTGATATAAAGCTTTGCGTTGTGGTGTCAATTCTTCACTTAATTCTGGGTGTTGAATTTGCTAGTATTGTGGTCTCTATTATATTTTAAAAGATCCTAGGGGGACCCTATGGGGTCCTAGACTAGAACATGGACTTACAGTGTTCCAATGAGTCCACTGCAGGGCTGCGTGAGTGCTCTTGCTTTGTGATATGTGGATAAATCTGGGCAGAGTTGCAGCACAGCCTGCGTCAGGCAACTCTCTCAGCAAATTGGGAATAGTTCCTAACTCCTGGCCTATATTTCAGTGAGATGAAAGGGATGATATTCAGAAAGAAAAATTGACGTTTACTATCAGAAATAGATTCTAATAGTGAAATCTCTCAGACTACGTAATAATCTCCCAAAGGAAAAGACAAGCAACCTCATTTTTCAGATAATTTATGGCCAGCCTGGCCAAATTGCTCATTATACTACAGGGAATAATATTCCATTGGTGGAGGAATGGGCATGATTATTTAATGGGTACTTCTTGTTTCTACTTACTTTTCCTTTCTACTTTTTATGGATGAGTTATATGTAAATGTAGTCAAAATGCTTCTTCATGTGATTTGCCTGTAAGGCAAAGCCTGGACAAACATTAAAATATTATCAGCGCTAGACATAAATGCAGCAAACAAAAGGAAGTGCTTTTGGAAACATCTGATGTGGTTTTATTTATGAAGTGCAAGAATGTTTCTAGAAAAATCTCCCTGTGTCTAGGAAAGCATTAGTGTACAAACACCCCCCCCAAAGAAAACCAAGAGCCAAACACTTGTTCAAAAATAATGCAAGTTAAACCCTCCGAACTAAAAGTAAACCTTGATATTGGTCAGTTTATTCTTTTTGACCATGATCTAGAATCACTTGCAGACCATTACCTCAAATATGAGGTCATTTCGTTTTGCAGTTTTGAGCTCTCTAAATGTAACTTTTATTGGGTTTGGTATATAACAGTGGTGATGTTATTCACTGGAAGTATGTCTTTCAGGGATCAGTTACTTCCTAGATTCCTATTATCAATAGTCAATGACAGACAGTGATTTGCTGTAGGGAGTAAGGTAGTTCAGTGAAGCCTTTCAAGTATTACGGATAGGAGCTTTTCCCGTGAAGGGCAGTTAGCACATAACATTGATATTTTTGCCTGAGTTGCATGTTTCAGAAAGCAGCATGCTTATTAATACGACTAATAACACACACTGTTGGAGTACTATTGTGGGAAGGTTGAGGGTGTTAAATTCAAGTCTGTAGTTTGTGCTATCCACTGCATTTTTCCTCATGAATATTACTTAGAATACAGTTTTATGTTAATTGCCGTCACCATTAACGTGGCTTGGGATGTTCTGCAAATTCAGAATTCACTGAATGAAAAGGTTTTGCTTACATTTCTGTGGGTTTTTTTATTGCAGAGATGAATTTAGCATTGTAAAATTGTTTACAGTCTCTTTTTTAAAACTTGATTGTATCCCTTCCCAACCTTTTTCCCCTCTTGGGTTCAAACCGAGGTTTTTTTGCATCTTTACTATGTAACCAGCTGTGCATAGTATCTCTTCCAGTTCCCTCATAGCTTTTTTCAATTTGTGCTCTAATTTGAGGAAGAATGTCCTAAATCAGATATAGTCTATTTGCCTACTCTTTACCATGATGATTATACTAGAATAGCTTATATTTGTCCATGAAAAAAGTTTTCTTGCGTGACTGTTGAGTAAAAAATTTTGTTAGAATATTTTCATAGCCTGAAAAAGTGGTTTGATAAATGCACTGTAGAAAGCAGGAGAGAGCTCTTCTGTCTTGCCTGTGAAGCCCCTGCTTTGCCATTGTCAGTATTCTGCATGCAAGGTTCACTACTGCTTCTGTGAACTGTCAAGTTCTTTGGCTCTTTATACTTATAGAACAAAATGAAATGCTTGTTGTTTGCAGACCATATATGCATGTCAGTTTAAATTCACAAGATTATCTGTGCACTGGTATTAGCCTTTTCCAGAATTTGTATTGGAGCCTTTTATATACTGTTATATTTCATAATACCTAGTATAATATTTTCACTATGTTACTCTTACATTAGTCTGCAAAATAAATTAATGAAATAATTAATGATCTTGGAAAAAATTGAATATAGGAAGTTAATTCTTTTGACCCTAACATCATTTTTTATAGTTCTCTATTTGTGCTTTTCTGATTTTCTTCTTGCTTTTTCTTTCAATTTCATATTCCTAGAAAATACATAATTAGAGCTGAAAACCAATGGGGAACGATTACCATAAGCAAGAAGCAAAATATAATTGTAATGTCACTGTAGTAGTATCCAAGTTATGGTTCAAGAGACCACTTGAGAAACTGCTTCTCTTTCCATGGTTAAGATATTGCAGCACAGTGCACAGTTTTCCCTCACAGTTCAAGTGAAATAAACACAGAATAAACACAGAATATTTATTATATTCTTAAGAGGACATCAGCTGCATCATGTGAATATGGTGTCCTTTCTGCTGTGTCATGATGCTTTATTTGTGCCCATGTCATCATGATGACATACTGGGATAATTTCTTTGCATAATGGAATACAAAATTTATAAAATTATATATAAAAGTTACCTTTTTCTTCAAAGCTATATGTGAAAAACATTCAAATAGTGTTTGAAAATACAGTTATTGAACTTACAAAGGTGTCGCTTCTGTTCTCAGGGCTGTTGTTCATCTGTGTTGGTAACTTATAACAGTCATTTCTGCCTAAAATGTGCGAATGCAGCCGGAGCGATTTTTAGAGACAGTTAAAAGCATGTATAGAGCATAACAGTGGAATTCTTTGTATATGCTTATCACACAAAAGGTATATTTTAAAATGAAATGTAAAAACATTCAGACCGTAACTAATATTAATACCTATTATATAGTTATTTTAAATATGGGAGTTTAGAATGTGAGTGTGGTCACAGAGATTTTCCTAAAATTTTATCTGACTGTCCAATTTATACTTTACACAGGTTGTATTGCATTTTTGGCCTTAATCAGCCACTAATGTGTATGCTGAGATGTTCTTAGCAATAAAGATATGGATGTGCACAAGGGTCAGTAGCCCCACTGAGTGTCAGGATTGTTTTTTCTTTCCATTTTGCTTCACATCTATCCCACTCTTGATACACGTTTTCTCAGGATTGAAATCTTCACCAGCAACCTCTGTGAAGACTGCAAATGTCTTTCCGCAGCATATGAAGGATGAAGTTGTTAGATCAGATCCCAGCCCCATTGTAGCTACTTGTTGCTGTTTCTGACTGTAAAGTGGAAGTAGTCCATGCATCTTAATCCTGTTGTCTCATCAGTGGAATTGGTATTCCTGTTTAATCGTA
The DNA here is from genome assembly GCA_035582835.1 of Phoebastria nigripes. Lineage (NCBI taxonomy): Eukaryota > Metazoa > Chordata > Aves > Procellariiformes > Diomedeidae > Phoebastria > Phoebastria nigripes. Next base: position 207,131 of record JAYKAV010002780.1, read on the forward strand.
TCTGCTAGGGCGAAATCCCTTCCAGGCAGACTCCAAGGATGTTTCAGGTATCAGTCCACCCTTCAGATCAACCAGAAAAACCCCTGTCTGATCTGGAGAGAGTTCTTTCAGGTAGGAGAACAGACCACAGCAGGAGCTGCCCTTCATCCTTTGCTGAAAGCAGTCAATTCTATCTACACCATCATTAGAAGTACAGATACAGACAGCCGTCAACCTGAGTTTTGGAAGTTTCTGCAGTCTTCCATGCACTCACATACTTTTCTGGTTATGCAATATAACGATGAAGTTTTATTACATCTAGCAAAGCTTTGGTGGCAGGCTGTAGCACTTATCGAGCTCTTAAAAACAAACACAAACTCATCTAGAGTCAGGCTTTTTGGTGGTTGCAAGAGCTAGTGAAAGAAACGGGCAACAGTCAAGAATAAAACCAGAAATACAGAATCTAGTGACTTGATTTATGTGCAGTGATGACCTATTCTTCAACCATGATGTATGCCAAGTTAAATTTTAGGACTGCCTAATACAAATACCGCAAGATACTATTTGATAAATTGTCATCAGTTCTGGGATTTTGGTGACCGTTCTTGTGGAAATTCAAGGAAGTAGTTACATAGGGGTAGTGAATAACTGAAGCATCGCTGCAGGCAGCTCTGCGTGCCTACCACTGCCTGTTTCATGGCAGCTTTCATCCTGAAGAACCAGACAACTCAAGCCCATATGCCTGTTCATTGGTCATTGTTTTCCTTCAGCACATTCCACCTTTCCAATGCCAATTACCTTACCTCTTTTCAGCCCTTCTACTGCACACATTGCATTTTTCACTCCATACTCTCTGCTTTCCAAGCCTGTCTGACCTCTGTGCTGTTGGCTAGAGCTGCAAGTCTCAGTCTGTGTTCCTGCACGATATGCCACCGGTCTTGCAACAGAGCAAGCGCAGGAGCTGCTGCCTCGCACAGGAGCAAGTTACCGCGTTCGGCTAATCTGCAGTAACTTGCTCCTGTGAGAGGTAGCGGCTCCTGGCTCCATCCTGCTTCTTTATTTCTCTGCATGCTCCTTTCTGGAAACCTCCTTCCATAGTCTGCACAGCAGCACTAGGATCCAGATAGCCCAGAGGGAAACTTCCAGCTGGTTTGTGAATGACTGGTCAGAAGTTATGTTTTCAGCTCCACAGTTTGCATGACCCTGTTTGATAGCCTGAGCAGACTTTCAAGGCAGCCCTTGGAGTCTGAAGGGGTCAGCGTTTGGGGTTCAGATCAAGCTGAAGTGGTGTCCTCAAGGCATACCTCCCAACAAGACACAGAGGAGCTATTTGACGCCTACTTTCTGCCTTCACAAAGTACTACTTAATGGCTGGAGGATTGGTGTGTCAGTGAGCTGTGCCTGAATCTTTGTCGAGAATATCTTGAAATACCCACCTTCATCTTAACAAACAGCTCTTAGTGAGTTACTGGGAACAGACCATGTGTGGAGAAGAGGAAGTGATCAGGCTTCTTTGAAATGTGCTGCCCTCATAAAGTCCACAGCCAAGGGTCGGTCTACTTCCCATGGCCAAAGGCAGTAGGAAGGGGGCGATGGTACTGGGACTGTCCCAGCCCCCAAAGCAAGGTCAGCTGTGCTCAGGGAGGGTGAGCTCTGTGGTAAATCGGTCCTTGCTGCTCTTGTAGCCCTAATCCACCAGTCTTCTCCAGCCCAGAGCTCTGCTCCAATGCTTTCCAACCCAGAGGGCTGCTTTGTCACTCCTTTATACTTCTCATCCATCTTGTGTTCCACATTCCCTGCCATCTCACTCCACCTTATTCCAGGTTTCCTTTCACCCAAGCCCTTAATCCTGCCCTATATTTATTTGCATTTACCCCCCTCACATCACTGTTGCCACTACTTTTTCTTGGATCGCTGTGCCTGATCACGCCCAGTCCCGCAGTCAGCTTCCCCCAGAGGCATGCAGTGCCTGGCTCCTGTAGCTTGGATTTTGAAAACACAGGTACGTTTTGCATCCCAGAAAAGGCCAAATCTAGGATTCTGAAGGCAGAAAATAGGGCATTTGGCGGTAACTATATGGCAGCATTTTCTTGGTACTGGGAAGGCCTTTAAGACCTTGACATTGTATTGGCAAAAGTCAGAAATGGTTCGTCCTGATACTTTTGGGGTTTTTATGCTGTTTGCATGGAACATAACGATACAGCCCAAATAGGCATGTCGGGCTAGAAGTCTGCTCACTTGGGTATATGGGACAGGAGTAGGGGGAGTATAATGTTACAATGTTATGTATGGACAGCACATCTTAAAGAACCACAGCTTCTTGGAGTGATGTTTCTTTCCTTCTGCTTACAGAAAAAAATGGGAATTGTGTTGAAATGTATTGAAATGGAAGAGACTACAAATAAAATACACGTCAATCTGTAAGCTAATATGATCAGTTGAGGCAACTTTGTATATTGCTACATATTTTCCAGCAAAGTAAATACATGTACTGAAGTGCCAGTAGGCATTTGCATTTTTGACATTTGTTTCTCATAATTTTAAGGTAATTATTTGAATGTGAAATTCAAAGATGATAATTGCACTGTGAAACTGTCACCACTTTTTCATAGGCTGGTATTGATTTTGGCCAATTACAGGTGATGTCCAGCTGTTAGCAGGGTTAGGTGTTGAGTACCGCTGATGGTGTTTTGAGAATAGAACTGTGCAAATGTGAAATGGAAGACTGACATTTTAAAAGAGGGCATTGGAATAAGGAAACGTAAGTGCTTATAACCAAACCTGCCTACTATTGGAAAGTCTTCAAAGGCAAAGGGTAATTAGTTGAGAGCATTAGGAGAGAACATCTGTATTGATTTAGACATGTTGAAGTTTATGGTATAAAGTTAATTTTAGGTACTTAAAAAATGCAGCCTGGTGTTACGGTAAAGAAGAACTATAACAATGACTATGTATAATTTGAACTTTCTGATAGGTGAGGAGTACATCTTAATGGTAATTTAGAGATCAGTCATGCTGAGTTCCTATGGGTGAGATGGAGATTGGCACATACTCCTCTATCTCACCTCCCTCCTCGATGGCACATCATTTTTTTRATACTGCCACTGGTGACTACTGAGGGAGCGGTAACGCTCTTGCAGTAGCTTGGCCTATCTAGAGCCTCAGCAGTGACTCTTGCTGCAATCTGCTTACCTTTCCAGACTCTTCTGTGTGAGCTCAGTCTCTGAAATATGGAGATTATGCTGATATCATAGAATCATAGAATGGTTTGGGTTGGGAGGGACCTTAAACATCACCTAGTTCCAACCCCCCTGCCATGGGCAGGGATACCTTCCACTAGATCAGGTTACTCAAAGAGCCTTATCCAACCTGGCCTTGAACACTTCCAGGGATGGGGCATCCATGACTTATCTGGGCAACCTGTTCCAGTGTCTCACCACCCTCTTTCAGTTTAAAACAGTTACCCCTTGTCCTATTGCTGCAATCCCTGACAAAGAGTCCCTCCCCATCTCTCCTGTAGGCCCCCTTTAAGTACTGGAAGGCYGCTATAATGTCTCCTTGGAGCCTTCTCTTCTCTAGGCTAAGCAACCCCAACTCTCTTAGCCTGTCCTCATATGGGAGGTGCTCCAGCCCTCTGAGTATTTTCATGGCCCTCCTCTGGACCTGCTCAAGCAGGTCCATGTCTTTCTTATGCTGGGGGCCACAGAATTGGACRCAGTACTCCAGGTGGGGTCTCACGAGAGCGGAGCAGAGGGGCAGAACCACCTCCCTCAACCTGCTGGCCATACTTCTTTTGATGCAGCCCAGGATACGGTTGGCTTTCTGGGCTGCCAGCGTACATTGCCAGCTCATATTCAGTTTTTCATCCACCAATACCCCCAAGTCCTTCTCTGCAGGGCTGCTCTCAAAGAGAGCTCAAGAAAGATCCTGACGTAAAAGAGTTTATACTAGTCATGAGATTTGAAATTTTTTTAATTGCTCAGACCGTTTAGGGGGAGAAGAAACAAGTATTTCAGGGCATTAAATTATGATCATATTGGGATGTTCATTTCAACCTCATGGAGTGCTTATATGGAAACTGACTGGCTTTGCATGTTGATGATATAATTTTGAACTTCAGAACTCGAGAGGAATCTTGAAAGCTAAAGAAACAAAGAATGTGACCTTTTATTTAAGCAAGGGAGAGTTACAAATAACTCTCCATTCCCTAAAAATTTTCCTAACATTGCATTGAATTAACATTGCCTTGTTGAAGTGACTTGTGAATACAAATAAAAAATTATAAGTAAAATACTTTTCAGCCAAGGCAGTGAAAGGTCAATAAATAGTAATAAGCTTGTACTTCTATGTCAGTATCAGTCTTATTAAGGAAGGCAATTCTTGCAGTACGTTTGCAGGTTTTGAGTGCACATCAGTGATGGCAAACTAAACAGTATAAACTGCTGTGTGGTCTTCTGGAAAGATTAATCTTAAGATTCCCTAGATGTTCGTTACTTCTAACTAAAGCCATCCTAAAGACTCAGATTTTTAACGGTCCTACATTTCTATCTGGTAAAGAAAACAACGGGAAGAAGAATAACCATGTGGGAATAATCACACTGTATGTCTTCTCTTTTTTTAGGTCCCTTACTAGAAATACAGCTAGTGGATTTTGTTTTTTTTTTTTCTTTTCTGCCTTGCAAAAATTATGTGCAGTTCTTTTTAAGAATACTTTTTTTGCTTTAAGGTGCCCCTCCCTCAAATATGGTCACATACCCTGAATCCTTTTTACAGATTCTCTTTTAAGCTTTTCCTCTGATTACTTCCCGTATGTTTCTTTTCATTTAGAAAACCCTTAAATATTTTCCAAGTTTGCCTTACAGTCCTAGGAGAAGATTTGATGAACATGCTGGCTTTTTCAGCTCTGAAGACCTGCATTCTGAATGAATTTGACTTATTGTAACTGAAAAAGAGTTTGTTGTGCTCATCCTGACTTCCCTATGTCAATACTGCAGAACCACTGCAAAACAGTACCAGTCTTCCCGAGAGAGTCAGGCACACTGATGGGCAAAGGGAGGAAGCCACTTGCCTGTCTGTACTGTGACTGGTCTGCTCTGATCCTTACTGGTCTTTCCTTCCTTTGGGTATTTCTGTCACTGCCCAGGAAATTTTTGTATGCAGTATCTAAATACAAAAGGATTTTTGAAGATGATAAACAGTTCAACACCACTTCTTACKTTTGTTTTATCTATGTGAATGTTTCAACTTTGCCATTTTGCCAAGTTCCACCAATTCCCACTGTTGGTGAACCAGTTTAAGGTCATATAGATCATATTGTTGACTGAACTGTTGGGAAGAATCAAAATCATGCTAAGATGTGTGCATTGTRTGAACTGAAGGTCAAAACAATGATTTACTACTGTCTAAGCTTCTGGTTTTTTTATGAAAATAGGCCTGGAGATGGTGAGATATTAGTTAGAAAATGACAACCAGTTTATATATAGAAAAAAAATGTAACTCACTATGAATTAAAAGTATATAAAGAAAGAAACATCTCAGTGTCAGACATGAGCAGAATGATGCCTACATTCCTACTTATTTTCTGTTTATTTCTAGTTAGGGGGGAAATTTAATCCGTATGTGAGGCCTCATTGCTAATGGAAATGGGATATAAAATTAAAGGAAAATACAAAATAGCAAGCACTTTATGAAAATTTGGAGCTAGTGAAGAGTATGATGGGTTTTGAATGTCCCTTTTAGTCAAAACAGAAACTCTGTCAATGGTTTGTCATTGAAGAGTTCTCCTTATGGGATGTCTGTGCTTCAGTGCAACACTTTTGGAGCCTCCGAACTGGAGGGGATGACCACTGTGCCTTTGCTTAGCAAAGAGGAACATCGTGGTTGTCCAGTTTGAACAGCACAGTGCTCTCCTAACCTTTTCACTGGCCAGTGATGTTCTTGTCTGCTTGTTGATAGCAGTGGCACCCTAATTGGGGAAGAGTGGCTGGAAAGCTGCCTGGCGGAAAAGGACCTGGGGGTGCTGGTTGACAGCCAGCTGAATATGAGCCAGCAGTGTGCCCAGGTGGCCAAGAAGACCAACGGCATCCTGGCCTGTATCAGAAATAGC